>CM067526.1:14407009-14457009 GCA_034509925.1 Hirudinaria manillensis
CATCCATCCATCCATCCATCCATCCACCGATTCCATCTCATTCATTCATCCATCCATCAATCCATCCAACGATTCCACCTCATTCATTCATTCATCCACCCACCCATCCATCCACTGATTCCATCTCATTCATTCATTTACCCATCCATCCACCCATCCACCCATCTCATTCATTCATTCATTCATCCATCCATCCATGCACAAATCCACTCTGCAGTCTCATTATCTCCTGGAGATTAAAGATGCGGTCAAGAGCGACAGACATCTTTTATTGCACTTCCATCCTTCGACTCAAACTTCATCAGATCCTCACAACGGTGACGGTGACAGCGACGACGACGACGACGATGATGGTGGTAACGATGATGATGATGATGACGATGATGATGATGATGATGATGATGATGATGGTGGTGGTGGTGATGACGATGATGATGATGATGATGATGATGATGACGAGGATAATAATAGTAACGATGATGGTGATGATGATGACGACGATGACGTCACACTTACCAATGTTAATCAGCTGATATCGCCTTCTTACCTGCATGATGAGCTCATCGTCGAGCCCGATTACTCCGCCCCCTGACGATCCGCCGGCCAATCCGAAGAGAGATGCCGGGTCACGCGAGAGGTCGAGAGATTGCTGGTGATGATGATGATGTTGTTGCTGGTGATGAGAAAGATTCGGCTGTTGGATTTGTTGAAGAGAATGTTGTTGCTGTTGTTGTTGTTGTTGTTGCTGCTGCTGTTGTTGATGCTGCAACAGGTGGTTGGAACCGCTGGCGTTTGCAGAGCGTCTGACGTCGAACGCCGTGAAGGAACCCGGCCTGGAAGCGCCACCGGCCGAGTTGCTGCTCGTGCTGCTGCAGTAGCTGTCGATCAGACTGTGATGGCTCGAATAGGGAAACCCGGCAGCGTTGGCACTGATTCCGGGACCCCCTCCGGAACTGCCGGCGGGCAGACCAACCCCGGATCCGCTGGAGCTGGAACCGTTGATGCCGCCGTAGTAAGAGGCATGGTTGAAGTGGATGGAAGAGTAGGGATCCTGCGCTATGAGATGGTGATGATGAGGGTGATGATGGTACTGCGGCTGAAACTCCATGCCCTGGATGGGTGCGGGCTGGAGTGGGTGGCCGTGGGGAGGGGGAAAGTAGGGGGGCTGGAAATCGCCGTGGATCATCGGATCGAAGTGGAGGAAGACGACGAAGATGATCAAATGAAGGAGTATGTTCGTTGTCGGTCTATTCTCGGCTGAAAGCACTGAAGTATGAACAATCGTCGATAAGTTATTTCGATTTAAAAGAAAAACAAAAAAAAAATAAATTTGAAATCCTTTTCAAATTGAAACATTTTTGTTGAGAAATCATTGATTAAAATTTATGCTAATTGAATTTTCTGATAAAACAGGAAAATTTAAGAGGATTTCCATGAATCATTGTTCCATCCATCCATCCATCCATCCATCCATCCATCCATCCATCCATCCATCCATATATATTATAGTTTATATATCAATATATTAATTATGTCGATATATTTTTTTTGAACAACGAATGCTTGAGTTGGTGATTGATGAGTGACTGGATTCGTGCTGTGACATCGCATAACCGAACACGAGTTATGCTTTTAAACACCCTAGAGATGATGATGATGATGGTGGTGATGATGATGATGATGATGGTAGTGATGATGATGATGATGATGATGATGATGGTAGTGGTGATGATGATGGTCTTGATGGCGAAGAAAGTAAATTTTAATTATCGCCATTATAATAATAATTACCATCAAAGTTACTATTATTATTATTATTATTATTATTATTATTATTATTATTATTATTATTATTATTATTATTATTATTATTATTATTATTATTATTATTATTATTATTATTATCATCATTATCATCATCATTATTGTTATTATCATCATTATCATCATCAGCAGCATCAATCTCTTCTCTTCTGTCGTCCGCTCTATCATTAGACTAATCATAGTCGTCATCATCGCCACCGCTGCCATCATCATCATCATCATCATCATCATCATCATCATTATAATCAACCACGCCTTATCGATTTGCAAACAAATGACCTCGGGGCAGCGCATAAGCCCTGTTCAGTCGACCGTGACGTCTTGAAGGAACATTCAATCAGTTAATCAATCCATTCCATGTTCAATCAGTCAATCGATCCATTCAACATTCAATCAGTAAATCAACCATTTGTTGATGGTAATAGTAATATATTTAATTTTTTTGTTTTTGAGTTTATGAGTTTATTAAGGTATCAAAGCAACTGAAAGAACAAATAGCAAATTGAACATGTACAATATTAAACAAACAATTATGTACAATTATAACACAATGAAACAAATGAACTTAAAATACAAAATAAACTCATAGGGTCAGTCTTAAGGAAGAATTTGAAATAGCATTATCATTATTATTACCTAGATCACCGGTTCTAGCAATCTATCACACCACACCACACCTCACCACACCATACCATACCACATCTCACCACACCACACACCACACCATACTCTGCCACAATTTGCTCAAAGCCAGTTCCCCCAATTTTTCCCTTTAATCACTCTAATCTGCTTTCTATCTGTCAGGAACAAACATTCTCCAAGGAATATCCGCCATTTTATCGTTGGTTTTTATCGTCTCAAAAGCTTTCAATTGTTATTTATTTGTAATAATTTTGTAATAATTTTGCAATAATTATGCAATAATTTTGAATGCTTTCACATTCTACTCGCCATTTGTACAAATTAATGTCAAGAACATCTTGTGCGACTCAAACAATCATATACAAATCAATTTCATAATGTTTTTTGTCATCGTCATCATCATCATCATCATCACCATCATCATCATCATCAACACCACTATCATCATCATGAATTCCATTTCTAATGCAATGAAATTCAATTAACTCATTTCATAGTCATTGACATAAATAAGCTGTTAACAGCTTTAACTAACTTTAATTCCAGAATATCCAACCTCATCATCAACAACATCAGCATCATCATCATCAACAACAACAAGAGTGTTGTATCTCCTCGTGGGATTCGAACCTGAAACCTTTCGATTGAGAAGTTCCAATCTTTGTTTATTTCCCTGGCATCAACCCAGTGAATGGATTGATTGTTCGAAAGCTGATAAAGACATTTGAATGTTGAATATTTTCAATATAATCACTTTATTATGACAGCTTTAAATGAATTTAGTCATTATTTCCATAATTCATTTAAATTACTTTTTATTTTAAACGTCTTAATGTTTCAAAACATTTTTTCCCAAACCAAACAAACTGTGGACACAAGGATACAAATACGATCCAAAAACTTAAATGTAAATTTGAAATTGAAATAATATGATCAAAATAATCAGTTTAAGCAATAGTAATTATTATCATCATCATAAAGTGATGTATTGTCATTATTATTGTTGTTGTTTCTAGGAAGTTTAAATGTCAATTGTTTTCAATAATATTAATAATAATAATATTAAATATAATTATATTAAGTAATGCTGCAATATTATTGGTCATGGAAATTGTGAACAACTGTTAAAAGATATTTGTACCTCAGTTTTCGGAAACTTTCGATTAAAAAATTCCTTTTGATGTCCTCAAGGAAAAGTAAAATAACTTGAACATTTCAAATATCAATTGATTGTTCATTATCGATGATGATGATGACGATGATGACGATGCAAGTGATCCAAAATATGGAAGGGAGATCTAAACTGTTAATCCAGATGACTTTGTCTAACTAGCGTCAAATGTCGCCAATAAACCGATTAAAATTGAAATAAAACCCCTTTTTTTTTTTTAAAAAAAACTGGATTTTGTTTCAATTAAAAAATATTTTTAGCCGCGAATTCGATCGAGTTTCGAATCGATTCCAATTAGTTTGAAATTATTCGTTAATTTACTCAATTTAACATAAAATCCAAGCATAAATCCATCCAGGAATCGACATTTTCTTTCCTGGAAAAATTCCACTCTACGAAAGACCAACATCAGGAGTTCCTTCAAAACGAATGACCACGTGCGTCCGTCATTCCTATTGGCTGGAACGCCTCGAGCATATTAGCCGTGGGCTACAGGCCGGGCATTTACGCCATTGGTTCTCGGACATTCAATCGGCTGTCAATCATTCTTAATTGGACTCGTAGGAGGGGTCGAAACTGACCAATGGCAAAGCGAATGGCTCGGGGCAATAGAGGCGGCCTCGTGTTGGAGAAATGAATTGCTAGTCTTGTTCTGGAGAAGTTTGTTTCTATTTTTATTTCAAATAATTTTGTTGGACTTTTATTCTATTATTAGAAATTATTTTTTTTTATAAAATATTATCAGAATATTATCCGATAATATTAAGAAATAATTTATGCAAGCATATTTACTTATCCATTTTAGTCATATCTTGAAGCTTCATTTCAAACCTTAAAGGTGTTGCCCTTCCAATAATTAATTAATTAATCAAATTTAAACAATTAAATAGATTTAATAATATAATAGGACTTTTCGAAATGATGTTTTGTATATTTGAAACCATTGCAAACCTTATTACATAAGGAATGTTGATGTTGGCAACTCGGTTGATTAAATATTTGAGCGATCAACTTAATAAGATTATTAATAATATTATATGTTAATAATTAATATTAATAATATTATTTTTGCTATTCTTTGCCTATTATTTAACTAATTTCCCTTGCAATTACACACTGCATTGTGCCATGGAAGCCAGCGTACGTTGGGAAGCAAGATTTGATTCAATTAACTAGAGTAGCTTAAGGCTGTTCCGTCTCCATAACTCCAAATTATGCCGAAGTCAGTATAAAGGTCTGCTTGATTGTATCTCTGCGTTTTGCTTATAAAAAATAACTATCTTAGACTATATAGCCCTAACCCTAGTGGAAATATTTCTAGGAATTCGGAATTAATTCAGGCAAATGCACCTAAATGAATGAATAGAAAGAAGAATGAATGAATGAATGGAAAAGAGGAAAAATGAGTTGGCTGGAATGACGTATGCACGAAAGAATGGATGCCGATGATGACGATGGACGGATGGATGGATTTAAAGACAAATGAAATGATGGATGGATTGATGGACAAATGGATGGATGGAATAAGATGGGCGCATGTAACATGCATCGCCAACAGTTGTTGTCCTTGAGGCGAACAAGTCAAGCGTGACTGATTTCCGTAAGGTGTTTCTGAGCGCCGAGGGGCCGCTCGGCTGAATATTAATTTCTAGCATTAAAATGGCAAATGAAAACAATAGTATATTTAATAATTTAATATTGTATTTTTTAACACTAATGTGTGAAATGGTTTAAAAGTAGTTGAAATAATAACGTATAATGGAATTTGGCCATAATCTGGAGAAATAATGTGAACAATTTATTTAACAAGATTTTAAATCTATGAGAATTTTATTTTTACATAATCTTTTCTTTTATTTTATTATTATTATACAATATAATATTCAATAATAATTGTATCATAGTCGTTGACTCAAGAAATTGAAAGTAAGGCAACGTCCAATAGAATTTTGAAGCGTCCATCCAATCCCGGCAGACAATACAAGTCACGTGATGCCTCCTAATGTCCGACACTTGTTAAGATTCTCTGATGTCCGCCGACGGAAAAAATCTGTTGCATCTTCTCTCATCATAATCATCACCATCACCATCATCACCACCATCATCATCAGACCAATCATCCTCTTCCTAATTGTCGTCATCTCTCTTTTCCATCTGGTGCCTGACTCTTTGATTCCGCGCAGCATCGTCTTGAGACAAGTGCGATGGACACAACACTGGAAAGGCAAAGTGCTCCCAGTTCAGTCGTGCGTGAATAGATTAAAGATGGAGACGCGATACGGGACCACTCTGGAATCAATCTGGAAGGAGTGGCTGAGGAGACCGTGATGATGACAAGGACCAGGGTAATAAAGATGAATGATTTGCTCTGGAAAAATGGCGATGGTATTGAAGAGAAGGATGGTAATTATAAAATTATAAACGGAATAAATACTTAGGAACTATTTTGATAACCAGGGGAGTTGGCATATCGGCCACATACCGACCTACCTCAGCGGACGCCCAAGTTACATCCCTCTTAGTTCTTTCGAACCTTGGCACTCCTCTGCACTCCTCTGCACTCGTCCACTCATTTATCATCTTCACTCATCTTCACTCCTTGTGGGGCAAACAAGTTTTTGACAGAATCTGAGTCTACGTGACACATCCCGAAGACATGGACGTTCAGTCAAGCGAGATAATTTCTCCAGTCACTCCTACTGGATCATCCTTCCTATGCCCGAGTTCTGCTGAGTTTGTCCGTTTGTCTTCAAAGTCAGGTGTTTGCTGTTGCAAACAGTGGCATTTCATTTATTAAAATCTTTGGTTTCATTGAATCATTCAATTGCAACCTTTTAGAAAGATGTAAAAATATGGCACATAAAAACATTTTTTGCTCAAAAACAACTTATTGGTTCATTAGTTTTTATATCGCAAAATAATTTTGTGCATTACGAACTTAATATTAGAATACTTTCTACTATTGAAAGTATGTGAAATATTTGATAATAAATGAAAAATTATGAAATGATAAAACATTTATTCACGCCGTCTTAAGCAAATTAGTGACACCTTAAACCCCCTAACAACAACAACAACAAAACAACAACAGTCGTGTCAACTTATGGACCAATTCAAAGCACTCTTCCGATGTACTCAGATAAAAACACTTTTCTTGTCAGAACCCACGGGTCGAGATGGGTTGTCATTTTTAATGCAATTCCCAAGGCTCAGTGGACCGTTGTTCGACCAATTAGTGAGGCTGCTAAATAGTTAATGATTTAACTACATTCAGATAGTTCTAGAATTATTAATGCCTAAATATAAAAATGTAATGTTCATTTAATTAACAACGTTTTTGGTTATATATGAATTTATATATATATTTGAAAATGTTTCCAATTGTAGTTATTGTTATTATTATTATTATTTGCCAGAGAAAGCACACAAAATCAAGAACCCAGCGATGCAAATATGTCAGATCTAATGGTCCGTGAAAATGCCTGCCTACTTCTGGAAATTCCTCAGGGGTCAATAAGAACTTGATTGCGTAACTTCGGACAAGTGTCGGCCTCTCTTGTTTACAAATACAGACGCTGACAAACAAAGGCTGGCTTGTACTACAAGGGTAAACAACTCGGGAAAGATTAGGCCTTGACTTGATGGGCAAAGTTCTAGCTCAGATAAGATTTTTTTTTGTGAATCTTATGTAAGAGTAGTCTGCATGGATGAATGGTCGATTGATGGCTTGGTTGCTTGACTAATGCTTTGTTCGACCCATATATAATAATAATGATAAACTCATTTGAATTGAACTTTTAATAGGTCATTGCTATTTGTAAATCACAACACGTTTATGTTTTGTAAACAATTCTAGTTTATCGAATTCGGGCCAACAAGAGCCTCATTTATGACCAGAACCTAGATAAGGATGATGACAGTGATGATTATGATTCTGACCATGCTGACGATAGTGATGATGATGATGATGATGATGATGATGATGATGATGATGATGATGATGATGATGATGATGATGATGATGATGATGATGATGATGATGATGATGATGATGATGATGATGATGATGATGATGATGATGATGATGATGATGATGATGATGATGATGATGATGATGATGATGATGATGATGATGATGATGATGATGATGATGATGATGATGATGATGATGATGATGATGATGATGATGATGATGATGATGATGATGATGATGATGATGATGATGATGATGATGATGATGATGATGATGATGATGATGATGATGATGATGATGATGATGATGATGATGATGATGATGATGATGATGATGATGATGATGATGATGATGATGATGATGATGATGATGATGATGATGATGATGATGATGATGATGATGATGATGATGATGATGATGATGATGATGATGATGATGATGATGATGATGATGATGATGATGATGATGATGATGATGATGATGATGATGATGATGATGATGATGATGATGATGATGATGATGATGATGATGATGATGATGATGATGATGATGATGATGATGATGATGATGATGATGATGATGATGATGATGATGATGATGATGATGATGATGATGATGATGATGATGATGATGATGATGATGATGATGATGATGATGATGATGATGATGATGATGATGATGATGATGATGATGATGATGATGATGATGATGATGATGATGATGATGATGATGATGATGATGATGATGATGATGATGATGATGATGATGATGATGATGATGATGATGATAGACCAGAAACTCAGCCACCCATCGCGAATAGCAAGAAATGACCGACGGATGTCATGATAAAGGAATTAAATTGACATGATAACTGATGACTCGTGGTTCTTGAACATCCACTTTTCGTGACCAACGAACTGAAAAATAAATTATAATAAATAAATAAATAAATTATAATAAATAAATAAAGTTATCATTCAATCATGTCCAAAAACTAGTTGATGCTTCCTTTCAAAAGCCGAAGCATGCCAACGTTTGTTTGGATTTCTTAAATGTCAAATCAAAGCAACTAATTTACTTTAAATTCTTGGGGATGATAGGCTTATAAAATTATAATTATAATATAAAAATAAAAAATAAAAAAATAATAATAACAGCGTGTCAATCAAATCAAGCTTACCTAAACTTTGTAGGCGTCACCCTCTCGAAAAAGGGTGGTCATAAAAAGCAGCCGACAAAGAAACGCCCCACGAAAGGTGCAAAGGAAGTGCATTAAAATGGCGCTAGATAATCAAAGGATGCTGACCGCTCGTCACGTCTTGAGCTGGGAAAACCCCGGAAATGCTTCGCTGGATTTGCAGCTTTCTATGGATGACAAACAAGGGAAAAACCGTGGAAAGACCTCAATAGTGCCGACGATTATGAAACGGGACTTTCCCAATTTTAATGGAACATGTTTTCATGTTAAAAGATTCAGATTAATTGACTGGTCACAAATAATAATAATAATAATAATAATAATAATAATAATAATAATAATAATAATAATAATAATAATAATAATAATAATAATAATAATAATAATAATAATAATAATAATAATAATAATAATAATAATAGTAATAATAATTTTATTTAAGAAATATTAAACCAACACATTATTAATCTGTATTATTAAGATATATTAAACCATAGTCTTAATATTACAATAATATCTGATATTGATACCAATATCATTGCTTTTATAATATATTTACTTCTAAGACTGTCTATTAATAGCAATTAATAATAATGTACGAACATCTCTTGCCATGCTTCATTGATCAGCCAATAATATCGGAGTTAATGAAGGCAGAATAATATTTTCTAATTGTGACATTTCAATCAATCATTCTTTGGTCATCCTAGCAAGACATTGGTCAAAAGATCGCTCGGCACAGGGTTTCTTTGACCTGGATTTGACCCTGGGGCAGACGCAAGTAGGTCAGAATCATATGAATAGAACATGGAGGAATATAAATAACTTTTTTTTATTATTATTTCAAGAAATATATTATATACTACATTACATATTACATTATATATTAGAAAAGCTTAGATAAATCTTCAAACTTAGAGTATTTTTCCAGCAACCCGCATCTGACAATCTCGCATCTGATCCCAAGTTGCCCAATGGCCATAAGTTGAATTTTGAATGCTGTCATCAATATTGCATGGACGAGCATAGAACTGTCCCTAGACAATAATTTTATGATTCTATTCGCCGATGAAGCAACTTGTGGTGGTTTGGAAAAAACGATTCAACAGATTGAAAAAAAAACAACATATTTAACTATTTTCTATTCAAGATATTTCATATCTAAATACATTTTAAAACAGTGTTAATATTTATTGTTTGTATTTTATCAATAACTCAAATAAATATATATTCAGCATATGAATTCCCCTTTTCGGGACCAAAACACATTTGATCAAAACACAAGACGTGCAAACAACGGACATTGATTGTACCTGCAACACTAGAAATTCAATTTGAACTCTGACATCGGGCCTGTTTGAAAAGCCCCCGGGCCGTGTCGAAGCTTCTTAGGCAGGTGTAAAATATTCGGGTCGGATTGACCTTTGCACTGACCTGGTTTCGTGGCCAATCAAGAAACGCGTGCGAGTTCATTGTTGCATTAGGTTTTTTCATTTAGCGTTGAGACAATGGCTGAATGGAAATCCTTTCTTGCACTGGGATTTATGGCCATGGATACCAAGGATGCCAGTCGCATTCACCAAAACGTTCTTTTACGGTCCATTAGCTTTTAATAATTAACTTCATTCTTGCTAATTCATGTTCAAATCAGAAATACCAATTCTTGGGTTAAGACTTTAAATCTAATAATATCATCTAATAAGATCATAATGATGACGTAATAAAGATTAAAGAAAGTGTTTTAGGATAAAATTTTCAGCCATTCTAGCATATTTTAACTTTTTAGACATTCCGTAGTTTCCAATATCCAATAAAATGTTTCATGCAGTCGTCCAAGAATCTTGAAACACCGTTGCCATCTCCTTATCAGCACGGCTAATTTAATGATCCAAGTTTAGAGGTAAAACGTGACTAAATGGCCTTTTCTCTGCCACAGGTTTGTGAGCACAACCTATCAACTTATGCGACCACAAGCTGTTCATGGAGATGAGATCCTCGAGAGAAAGGAGCTGATTGGAAGTGAATGATTAAAGGAGATAAAAATCGGAGTGATGGTGATCGTCTTTGAAAATATGTTTGTTTAAAAAAAAATAGAGAAATAAATTTAGATAAATTTAAAGCCGAATGATTTAAAATCTCTGCTAATGATGTTTCTCTGCCAAGGAAGTTTAAACTGAAGTTCAACCAGCAACTTTTAATTCTTTCTCAAAAAAAAAATGTCTAAAGGGTTTAAAAGTTGACTTAACCATAATGCCTGAAGAGAAAATAAATCGATGAATAAAATTTAAATTTTGGAAAATCTCTAATTCAGGAGACCATGACAATCAAGCTGCCGATAAAAATCTGAAAGTTTCCATTATTTAGAGACACGCGTCAATCCAGATGCGAGAGAGGTCACACGACTGTTGACATTGCCGGCGGATTTCCAAGGAAAAGTGAAAGGCTGGAGATAATTAAAGAGGTTCATCGTGCCACTTGTTCGTCCAGTACACTGGATGGAAGTTTTTTGACTTGAAGAAACATTTTGTAATTTTGTTTTTAAATTAAATTAACAAATTTCAGCATCATAAACAAAATAATGAATACATTTGTAATGATAATGAACATTTGCAATTCATGCCTTAAAAAAAAATAAGCCGCGATGGTAAAGCGTTGCTATTAGCTACGGCTTCGTTACTCACGAACTTTTCCAAATGTTTCTATCGGGGGATTTACGCGATTTAAACTGATTAACTTACTTTCTACGTTATTCTTTTGTTTTAATGCTCTGTCACTTGACAGAATTTTCAAATGGTTAAAAAGTCCCTCAAAGAAAAGACTCCTCCTATAGATCGCATCGAACATGTTGAAGAAGAAGAAGAAGAGCTGGTTGACGGTTGTTCGAATATTGCTTCTTGTTTAGGATAACTAATACATGCAATTGTTAAAAATAATAAACTCGCCTTACAGTGGGACCTTACCAGTGTGTCGGTAACTTCAAGGATGATTTTGAAGCACTTTGCCGAGAGGCTAAGCTTGTCTACATACCTCGGGTTATTCCGAGGCCACATTTGCCTTTGGCAAACTTGAGTCAGACTCCTTCGACAGAAGAGAGAAATAAATCCGTCAGGCTGAGCAGAAAAGAGATGCGTTCTGTAGCTAGCTGTCGGCCCGACAGCGTGCTCACATCGCCTCTTACAGGTTTGGATATGTGGTTAAAGACTGGTTTTCAAACAATACTTTTTTGTTTATAAATTTGGAATAGTGATTCAAGCAAGTATTTATGAGTAATTTTTGTGATGCTAAACTATTAGATAGATGCATTAATAATGATAGATTTTGAGGTAACATTTGAAATTTTTGTTGTCACAGGAAATGGTCCCAAAACATTCCTTATCAACAATTCTAGAGATTATTTCTACCCCAGCATACAAGTCGAGTCATCGGATCCTGAGAAATTGGACGAGGTCACAGGCATCTACATAAAAAGTGGGCAATTTTTTCAAATTCAAAATATGTTTTGATATGTGGTACCAGTTGTAAAATTAATCACAATCATCATCCTTATCTGTATTTTTTAGACTGGCTGGTTGATAAAGGGATGATGATGATACTCTATCAAAGTTTGTCTATGCAGAGCAAGTTGAGTCTCATTAGGTTGGTGTATCAACACTTTAGCACTTATTGTGAGCCAATGCAGTTGATTAGTTCACCAAGACAATGATATTTGATCAATGATTTTCACTTATTGAGTCTCTATTTCAGTTTCTGGAGAGTGGGATTAAATGCTCAGACCCTGGTTCATCTTTCCTGCCTGGTGTACAACACTCCAAGTCTCAAGTAAGTAACTAACTCTTACAAGTAACTCTTCCATGCTCCCTGAAAGCATCCTTGTTGAGTTAGAAACCATTTGTGTCTGTAGAACTCTCATATTGGACAACAATCCAATTGAATCTCAAGATTGGCACGTCCTCATAAAAGAGCCGAGTCCGTAAGTCGACGATTCTTTCGTATTTTGCTCGATCTCTCAATCGTTCGATTCCATTAAGAATCCAACATCTCTCACTTCGCTTCAACGAAATAACTCCTGACGGATGCCACAAACTGGCCTGCGTTCTGTCGGTTCTCAACAAGCAGTCGAGTTCAAAGTTGCTCTCTCTGAACCTGTCCGGTAATCGGGTCACGGATGACGGGGCGGAGCTTCTGGCCAACGTAGGTTCTCCGTGGGGATCGGTAGAATGAATATTAATTAATTTGCCCTACCAATCCGACAACACCTTTACATTGGATGCACTGAGTTTAATTAAAAATTCATAAATTTTCTACTGCAGGGTTTGAAATTCAACTCATCTCTTCTCTTCCTCGACCTCTCAAACAATTGCATCGGAAATTACGGAACCAAAAAACTGGCACAGGTGCTCGGCAATCGAAACGACATCGAAGCGTGGATATTCGACGATCATTGCTGATGTCTTTTAATCATCACAGTTCTCTGTAACTTTGCCTAATTTGAAAAATATTTTCACTAATTTTGTTGCTCAATTTTTTGCTTTCAGGCAATTTCCAAATTTCCATTGAGCCACAACGAAACGGTTGCGAGGCGACAATTCATCTGGGATGCACTGGTAAATGAACGACACTCCTAGAGATAACCACCAGTCATGTCATCAACTGCTTCAAAATTTATTTAAAAAAAAATTAGATTAGGATGAATCAAAAATTCATTAATTTAATAATTCACTAATTCGACCGAAACTCGTATGAAAGGCTCGCACCACTGAAAACAAGAACACAGAGGAAGTCATAGTTGAAGAAGCCAACAACCAGGATCAGAGGAGCAGATCATCTTTGAGAACATCCAAGGTTCATCAAATTTCTTGGCACACGATTCAATGTTTTTAAACAGCTGAGGTTGCAACTCGGATCCACCGATCACATGAACTCAGTACTCAGTACTCGGTTCATTCACCTTTAAGTATTTACTATTTACAATTTGTTCACTTTTCTAAAAGCGACTAACTTTAAAGAAACAAAACTTTACACAATCTCCACAATTATTATAATAAATAATTTTATTAAATATTATCACTTCGTTAACAGCAGACTGACCCAAAGGCTGCAAAAGAAACATCAAGGAAATCCAAAAAGAAGGAATCGGCGTCCGAAAACAAAGGTGAGTTTGAAAATAATATGTTGTAAAACTGATGCAATGATGTTAAGTAACTCGACTGCTTCTCTTATTTTAAAAACTAAATTATGAATTAAGTGAAAATAAATCAATCTTGTTTTCATTTAAATTTCAAAATTTATACAAACCTATGTCAAGGGAAGTCACCTAAAAAGACAGCACCAGGTAAACCATCAAAAATAAATAACGAAATGTCAGAGCTTAGGAATCCCTGGCTAATTATTATTACTATTATTATTATTCAGCCATATCAAGTACCTAGACTGACTAGAACCTCATTCATCATTAAAGCAACTAGAAATCTCAAAGTTACACCTTAAAATGCTTTAAAAAAGCTTGATGTTATGTGTTGCTTTGTGAGCTTGATCTGTTTCTTGATTTTGTCCCAAAGACAGCTTATGACTTTATTTCCTATCTTTTCCTGGGCCTCAAAAGTCAACAATTACCATTATAATTATATTTAATTAATACAACAATTATTATACCGTAGTGAGTTATAAATTAGAAGAATGCATTTTAAAACATTTCTCATGAATTTTGGTGCAAACAGATGCCAGGAGGAGCAAACTACAAGAACCTTTGAGGGATTCCAAACAGGAACAGAAAGAGGTGAGTCTTATGGTGAAATGATTCTTGACTTTTACTGGTCATTTGGGAAGCAATAGTAATAATAATAATAATAATAATAATAATAATGGAAATAATTAGAAATGAGATTATAAAACTTGCTCTTAATTGTTGACTTTGAATTACAATCTCATCCCTTAACATCAGCAGGACAATGAAATGCTTTCGGACATTTACGGAGGACTTCCAAACTTGGCTTTCACGGAGTTCAACCACGAGGATGGTCCGACGTACATGAGAGGGAATCTGACCCTCGTCAGTCTAAACTTGTCGCGTGAGTTTGTGGGCGACAGAAGAACAATATACGAATACAAACATAGGAACGATACAAATGCATGAATAATACAAATACACAAGCATGGATCATCGTTCTGCTTCAATAATGGCGATGTTTCAGACAACCCAATAGATGAAAAGGGACTCTGCCATCTATTGAGTGCTCTGAACATTCAAGCAGAGATCACGAGCCAATCGCAGGATCGAGGACAAAGCTCGGCCGCTTGCAAGGGGTTGCTGAGATTACAAGCAAACGTAAATGTTTATTTTTGCAATGTTCTGTTACATAAACAAAAAAATGGAGTTCTTAAGGTATTTAACTTTTTGCAGGGCAATTTGGCCTGCCCAACTTCAGAAGTTGTTCGTCAAATTGAACGCATCATGAAAGACAAGCATCCATTCCAAACAACTACACCAGAGCCAAACTGATTTCCAAATATTTGTGCACATAAAATGAAAGTAATTTATCTTTAAAATTCGTTCATCAATCATAGTACTGATGTGTGAAAAAGCAAGCCTCAGTACTTAGTTAGAAACTTATAATATTTGGACATCAGAATTAGTACTTGCCTCAGAAACACAGGGAATGGGGCCAGACAAATTTGTTTAATTTGTAAAGTGATGCATTATTATTATTTTATTGAAAGATTTTGCAAAATATTAGAATATTAAATTGAAGCAAAATGGAAATAAAACTGTGGAAAGTCAAAACATAATTAGAGAAAACATAAAAATAAGCACCTGAAACATGAGATTTATAAGAATTATACCTCTCTTCTTCATATTATTAAAATATATATCTTATTTATATTATTAAAATAATAATAATAATAATATGTTTATTAAAATATATTGCACTGAGCAGTATAGTGTAAAAAATAAAATATTTATAAAAATAAAAACCCCAATAACTGGGAATTGCCTTAAACATTTCTCAACCCTTGAAAAGGAATGAAATAAAGTCAATGACATCCCGATTAAGAACCATCCGTGTAGTAGGCCTGGGATTGGTTCGAAGGCTTCTTATTGACATCAGATGAATAATAACCTGCCTGTCCTTCTTCACCTTTCTTGATGCTTTCCACGAGGCTCGAAATCTCGCAGAATTTCGGTCTTTCTTTCGGGTTCGTGGCCCAGCACGGCAGAATTACTTTCTCGTATCTTAAAAATAATTCGCCGATAACTTTCGTCCGCTCGTGCGGAAGGCGTGCAATATTTTAAATGGATAAAAAGTTATAAACGATTATTAAAATTTTTAATGGTGGTACAAAGCACTGACAGGTCAGGGGGGCACTCGTCCGGACAATCCATTATTTTTCCTGAGATGATTTTGGCTTTGGCATCGTTGCTTCCCAAGTCAGGATATGGTTGTTGCTTGCCTACGTGAAGTGTCGAAATGCGTGATAAACCGAGATGCTAAGATTCAACATGTTTTATGAGGTCGAAAAATGTAGCTAATAAATTAATCTCGTCGTTGAAATGGCACGAAATGACTTATTTTTGAAAGTCTTTGCTCACCCAAAGTGTACATTTCCCAGAGCAGGATTCCGTAGGACCAAGCGTCGGATTTTTCCGTGTAGTTCGGACATTTCTTGCTGATGGTCGAAAGAGTTTCTGGTGCCAACCATTTTATAGGGACTGATGCCTTAAATTAAACATATGAAATTGTAGAATGCAACGACTGGAACAGAAAATAAATTATCATCAATGTGGGTAATGAAATTCATAAAATTTGAATAATAATTTTCCTCCACAACTGACAAATAGGAGAATTAATGATGTATTTATTAATTAAATACTGCAATTTTAACCTTTTCATCATCATCACTCTTGTTCCCGAATCCAATGAGTTTGGCAACATATTGATTGAACTGCTTCACGAGAAGCACGTTTCTTATTGCTAATCTTTTGTGGATGATCTGAAGATTATCGTCATAGAAACGGTTTTGGTTGAAAATCATGTTACAAATATAATTACATTACCAGGTTTCAATGTAATTGAATTTACAAGGTAATTAAAGTTTCAATTCATTTATCAAGGAATACCTCGTTCCTGTGCAAATGTTCGACTCCTCTGCTGACGTTGATGGCAAAACTGAGCATGTCGTCCAAAATGTCGGGATTGACATCGGATATCTTCACGAGCCAAGATTTCAAGGTCACATCGCAGAACTCCATCACGATCATGTGCCCTGTGGAGATGTCAACATTTACTTGTAATTAAAATGATTTTGAACTTCGTTAGCATTTATTCTGACCATTGTTTGATCTGATGAGACCAAAAACCTTGACAATATTGTCGTGGGTGGGCAGAGTGGCCAAACATTCTGCTTTTGCATTCATGGATGCTAAGGCTTTCTGGGAGGCACCATCTAGAGGTAAGACAAATAATTAAACATATTAATGATTTTTTTTTGCCAATTTACAACTAATTACGATTAATGATACTTTTTAAGGACTTTATGGCCACTGGAAGCTTGGTGGTTCCATCCATGAAGAACCCTTTGGAAACAATCAAAGCCGATCCTTTGTTGATTTCCTCTTTCACTTGGATGTCATCTTCCGATATGAAGTTTATTGAACTGGTCTCGTCCACCAACTTGACATTTTCTTTGTTGTGAGATGAGCTTGCTTTGGCTGGAGGCTTTGTAAATTTTAGGCAATAATTAAAAGTATATATATATACATACATTAAATATATATATATATTTATCTTCTTAGTAGATCAAATTAAACTTAAAACAAACACCACATAAGGTAATCTAGAAAGAATAATCTGAACTGATTCATTATAGATACTGGCTATCTCAATAAGAAATAAATTAAGTTCCATCTATTTAAAATTTTTCTTTTTACATTTGCATAATTTTGGTTTGTATTTTCATTATATTAAGAACACGTGAGTACGCAAAACAAAATCTTAATGACCTGGGAGCACGACGCACGTTACACCAGGGTACCCCTAACCCTATCCCAAGGACCCCAACCTTAACCCCAAAAGAGTCCAATTCTTTTTCTTTTTCTAAATTGCAAAATGTTAACAAAGACGTAGACGGAACTGACTTCATTTCAGGACAGTTCCGTCTAGTACGTTCATTTTAATATCATCTCTTCAAAACCTTTTTCCCTCTGACGTCATCATCTCCAGAAATGTACAATTCGTTGGCACTGGCCATCGGCTCGGCCCTCTGTTTGTGGATTCTCTCCCTGAAGTTCGAGTAGGCCTGGGCCATCATGGCAGGCGGAGGTTTCTTGAAAATATAAATCCTGACGAGCAGAGCCAAAACGGCAGAAAGCAGGACCAATGCAACGAGTACGGCTGATTTGGAAAGTATTTAAAACGACAGGTAAAATGTTCAAAATGATTCGCATGTCGAGCGATTTGCTATCCGACATTAATGTTTAGTTATTGATTTCGATTCTATTGTTCACGAGGGGATTGCATTGGGACATATTTTCACTATTTTTTTCTAGGGACAAGTTATGCACAGCAATTTTTTACAAATAATTGGTTAAAATAAATCCATATAAAAAATTAAATTAAAATATGCTCGTTATACTAATGTTATTATTAATAAAAAGTTATTGTTTGCGAGTACAAATTATTACGAACACATATGTTGCAACACATAAAAGGTAACACTAACACAGCACCACCCCGAATAATTGGGCTCCTGTTAACTTGAATGCTGTAATAAATAACATAAATTAAACAGGAATAAAAACATTTTAAAATTAAATCAATAAAATCTACTCACTTCTGCAAACAGTTCCTCACTATTTAAATACCTTCTCATAAAATGCATTCCCTTCAGTTATTGACATTTACATTTCCTTATCATTTTATCAGCCTTGGTTTGTTTTTTATAACACAACCCCAGCTAATTCTAAATCTTTCATTGTCATGCATTCATTGGTTTATACCACGTTTTCTTAATTTTTCATTGTTGTTATCAATTTTCTCGAGTCATTTGCAACAGAATGTTTGCATTCTCATTTTCATTTTATTAATTATGTAAAGACTCTTTCACAAGTGTCACCTTAACTTTGTAAAAGGTTACATAGGAATTATATTACCTTGGGGATATACCTGAATTTGTGATTGATTGATTGTGATTCTTCTTGAAGAATTGTATTCAGACATAAACAATTCTTACATGGATATTTATGAATGTATGATTCATGTTTTGTTCATTTTCTTTGCAAAGTATTAATTAAATTACATCAAATTAAATTAAAAATTAAAATCATTTTTTAATCTTTACTTACCCGGTCTGCAGTGAAGCTCTTCCAAATCCGAAAGCTAAAATAAAATGATCGGAATAATTGAAGAATTAAACTAAAACTGAGAATCAAAACATCTGCTTATAAAACCTCTATTCTCTTCTTTCCGGTCGATATCCCTGCTTCATTCAATACTTCAAAGTCAATGGCAATTCTATTCTTAGCCTCGACTTGTCTGTCGATCCAACAATGGTCGATCGTGATGAACTGAACGACCGAGAAACAAGATCTGTACTTCGTGCAGTAGCAATCTTGGTCTCCCGGTTTGCATGGGCCTTGGAATGTCTAGTTGTAAAGGTAAAAAGTGCAAATGCAAGTTATGTGGAGGCATTATGAGACACCAAATTATAATAATTAGTTTATAATAAAAGTGACATTTGAAGTTTTATGTCATTTGTGACTTTTATGCACCTGGTAAAAAAAAGATAAAATTCCATCGATTAACCATTAATTTAAATTTTAATTCATTAAGCAGCAGCACTTAAAAAAGTCTCAAATGAATAAAGCTAACATTTCGCTTTGATTTGCCAAGAGGCTTGATTTCAAGAGGAGACCTCTTTATGATTTCAGCTTCACCCGATCTTATGGGCATCGAATTGGTTCCATCCAAGATTTGTAGCAACTCAAAACTGATGGTATCTATTCCACTTTCCAAGTCTTTCAAAGCTATAGCCACTCTGCAAAAGAGAACAAAAGACACATTCAGGTGAATAATCAAAAGATTATTTGTGAAATTAATTGATTTATTAATAACAAATTAGATTTCTCACTTGGAGGTGTATATGTCCGGATCGTTTTGAATCAAGGAAGAATTTATCAACTTTGGAGCAGTGGTATCGATTCTGACTTTGATCTTTTCCTCCTTCTTACCTCCTGCCACGTCGATTGCAGTCAATAGAATGCCGACGGTAGCTCCCAACTCGGACGTTCCCAGATTGATGGTGTGTTGATGCACGTCGGACGATAGCAGGTCGGTGCTCGTATAATTTTCGGCCACCCCTCCTTCGGTTTCGTCCACGTAATAAGCCACCGAATAATTCATGATTCCGTGTTTCAACATCTTCATTTTTTTTATGGTTCTCATTCCTATAGAAACATTCTCTCTATTTTCGACGTCGTCGATGCCCTCTTCGCCCCAAGGGCGGACGGCGCTCAGCCATTCTTCCGAGAATCTGGCATCGCTGACGAAATGTCCGTCCCAAGATAATGTCAGTTCCTTGCTCCTCCTGTGGAAAGATTCGTCAGTCACCCAATATTCCCCCGTCTTTTTGTTCAATTTCCCGACGCTCAACTCGATTGGCGCGTCCGAATCGGTGCTCAGTTTGCTCGGACCCGTGTAAATGAAGATGTTTCGAGCACTGGCCGTGTTGTTGGCGCCGTCGTAAACCTTCAATTCTATCGAGTGAACGCCGGGTCTTTTGCAGTTGAAAATGAAATTCATGAAGTCGGGATCGTTCGGTTTTAAGATTCTGTCTACGAAGGGTTTCCCTACGGCTTCGAATAAATAGTCGCTGGATAATTGCATCAGGAAGACTTTGACGTGCAACATTTTTAAGCCCGAGTCTTTGTCATCCCATCCTAAGAAGGTCGGTTGAATTTCTGCATCCTTAAAGCAAAGACGTTGTTGTTGTCAACAGTGCAACGTCATCGCTAGTGGCAACACAATATTGCATTTTGACTTTTAAAACTAATGTATACTTAAGACATTCATTTTACAAACTTTAAAAGTGCCATTAAAATCAAATTAAATTTGAAATTCCAATTTATTTCCAGGTCCTAAATGCCAGAACATGCATATAAGGGATTATATATGACATTCATTCTACACTTACAGATGTAACATCAGAATCCAGTTGAATTGGGAACTGATAACATCCTTTGGTGTAGCAATGGACGGGGGGTTTCGTATCGACTTTAAAAACAACTTTTCTCCAAGCCTCACTTCCACTGAAAGTTACTTTATTGAAATAACTGTTGTCGTTGTGCATCAT
Organism: Hirudinaria manillensis; assembly: GCA_034509925.1. Taxonomy (NCBI): domain Eukaryota; kingdom Metazoa; phylum Annelida; class Clitellata; order Hirudinida; family Hirudinidae; genus Hirudinaria; species Hirudinaria manillensis. The sequence continues at coordinate 14,428,163 of CM067526.1, forward strand.
TCTCGAACCTTCTTTCGTGCCTCCCATGGCGGCGTAAGCTTTGATGATGATCCTGAAAAGTTTATGATGGAAAGTTTGGAAATATTGAGTTGTGATTCATTTCTGAAATCTAATGTTTCGAATATATATGTATATTAAAATAACAAAAATATTGAAATCGCTGCAATTGGTCTTGACATCTTTGACGAGTCTCGATGTAAAATGACGACGTGGGATTGGAAATGATTCGAAGTAAGACCTGCTCCCATGTTTCAAGTCGAGTGGACCTGCCTTTTCTATCTGATTGCATTCGTCGTAATATATTGCATTGTTTGCATTTGCACTGCACAATTTTTGAGTCACTGCAATGAAAGATGATATTTGAAATTCATAATATAATATAATATATTATGAATATATTATAATATTTTAAATAATAAATAATATATTATATTATGATTATATTATAATATTTTAAATAATAATAAATAATTCATAATATATATTGAATATTCATAATATAATATAGCCCTGACGACAAAGTTGCTAATTTTAATCAATTTACATTTACATTTATTTATCCAATTTTTAACGTGCTCGATTTAATAACAAAAGGAATTCAAGGGCACCAACAAACAAACCATCATCAGTTCCTTGATAACAAACTAGCGGCTAATTAAAGGAAATTAAAGAATAAAATTTTAATTAAAATGAATATCAACAAGGGAATGAGAAATTTGATTAAAAAAATAAAACACTGTGAGAGCAAAAGAAATAGAATCAATAGGATTTCATAAACAGGTTGGTTTTCAGTTTCAGTGGATCTGAATGTCTCTGACGACTGCACCAGATGAATGTTCAAAGGAAGCATGTCATTGTCCATATCATTAAATTATCCTTTAAATTGAATCTTACATTTGGTGCCATCTTTGTATATCTCGAATCTTGCACTCCCAATGCCCAGTTTGATAGGGAACTTGATGTGGGCCAATCCTGTACTAGAGGGAAGTTCAAGGTCAAGAGATTTGATTTTCATTTGCATGGAAACCTCCGTCCATTCGATCGAGTTGACCATCACTTCGGAAGGCTCGAGGCCTTCGTATCCGCACCGAGCCTTCGATAAAACTGCCCTGTTGCTTTGTATCGACACTTCGCATGTTTCGATTCTTGGAGTTAACTGAACTGAAAGAATTTATAAACAAACAACCAGTTGTTAATCACTCTCACCACTTTATCACAACTATTATCAAATTAATATCTGTTGAATCCTCTTTTAAATACTTTTAATTAAATACAATTTCAACTCACTCTTCTGACAATCATCTCCGCTGAACGGTGACGGACATTGACAATATCCATATGCACAAGTTCCAGGAAAGCATGATTTTTGAGAGGAACAAGGGACTGAAAGTTTTGATCAAATATTTTATATTATGATTTACAACTTGCTTTTGGTTGTTCCAAATCATTTTTTTAAATTCATACCAAATTTCCTAAAATTATTTACTAATTTATTAATAACATTGTAAGACTAAATGTTGTTTAAATCTGATTACATTTAGTTCGAGTGGCACAAAGTTATGTTCAATTATTAGGTTCTTCTAGTCATTTATTTAGTATGTAAAACAAATATTACTTATAAAGTTCAATAGAAAATATAAAATAGACTAACCACTTGTACACGAACCGCCTAAACTTTTACATTCGCATTTGTTTGGTTCAACACAATCGTAACCAGGCATGCAACTTTTGCAGATGGCTGACGAAATCAAACATTTTCTAATGCAGCGGTTTCAAACGAATGGAAAACCCAAACAAATTTTCTTCAAGAAATTATGTTTCCACAACAAGTGTAACAAAAGAGACTAACGAATATCACAGTTCCATCCAGTCCAACCGTCGACGCAAACCGTACGATATCGTAATTCATCTACATAGTAGTAATAGCAATACTTCACCCTGAAAGAAATGCTTAATTTAAACAAAGAAGGCGCCTTATGCAACCACATTATTAGACAGATCAGACGATTGCATCCATTATCTGCAAGATATCTATCGGTGGGAATTTATAAATTTAAAAATAAATTATTATTATTATTATTATTATTATTATTAAATGTGAAAACTCAACATACCAATGCCTCCACCAACAGCGTAAGAAATAAAATCCGCATTCGTAATAGTCATTACAACTTTCTCTTAGAACGGTCACGAGATAAGGAACTTCTTTTGAATGCGATTTTCTATATAAAAAAAAAGCTTATTAAGTCAAATTAATTACCGCTTTAAACATAAAATAACTCCATTCAAAGTTCAAATTTTTAAATAAAATCCTGAACCGCTCACCCCTCCACATCACAGCAGTGTAGGACCAGGAGACAAATGAGCATGAAAATAAGGAAATATATTCCCCTCATCGTGGATCCTAATTAATTTATTTTATTTCCTTTAAATTTCTTTCCAATAATATTTTACTTATATTTCTCATTTATAGATTTCAATCTTTTCCGCTGCTATTTTAAAATCTTTGTTTAAAAATTCAAAAGCAGATTAAAACTAATTCCGATATTGAATTTAAACCTTAAATAACTTAATAATTCAAATTAAAAGCTGCCTCATCTTGTACAACTCTGCATCTATCGTTGTCAAACTATTTCCATAAATGGACATAAAGCACTCTTTATAATAAGTAAATATATTGATTAAATAAATATTAATTTCAAACTAAATTATTATTAAATAAATTATCTGATCAATAACTTGATTAGGTCACATCATTAAATGAAAATGCGCGGGAAAAGATGTAAAAATTATTACTGGAAATAATACTTGCTTTGAGATCGGAACTGAATTCTTTTCACTTTCTGAGACTCAAGAAGCAAATTTGTGTCATCTTCTCAGAATTTAAATCGACCGAAGGAGGATGAAGGGATTTGGAAATCCAGGGGAATTTTAATCGATTTGTAATTTATTTGCTTTAATGGTTGTCAGTTGCTGTTGTGTTCTTGTCATTGTGGCTGCGAGTGTAATTTAATGACCTTCAAGTGCTCATCTTCACTTTTATTTTGTATTTCAAACTTTATAAAAATGTATTATTAAAAAAAATAATAGAATTATTTTAATAATAAATAAATTGTTTAAAAAATATAAATAAAAAAAATTCTTGTTCAGTTGGAAAGTCAAGAATATAAGTTTTATCGGAAAAATATTTTACGCTAAAAGAAGATTAATGGAAAGTATTCAAGGTATTAAAAGCATTGAATTGAAGGAATTCTTCAGAACTTGAAACATATCAGCATCGTGAGAATAGCAAACGTTTATGCAGCAAGAGAAGATGTGTTGGCAGCCAACAATTGTGCAACAAATGTTTTATTTTTAATTAGTTTATAAAATATTTATAAATAATTAGTTTATTTATTTAGTTCTGTTAAAACTAGAAATTGTTTCAAAAAAACAAGACCTACTATTTACAATTTTATTAACCAAAATTTGCTTTTATAAACATTGAATTATTTTCCCTCTCAGCTACATTCAGAAGGATTTATGGATCAAATTATGAATTAAATAATAAGTAATTTATTTACTAACTAAATTATCATGGAGGGTTCTGTGGCTTTTAATGGCTCGACTCCACGCATCAGCTGTTGAATTAAAGCACTTCCTTGTCAGAAAAGATCCGATTCTTAGCTACATTTATTTCATGGAATATAAATATTTATATATTTTATAATTAATCCAAATTATTCTATAATATTTATATATTTTATATTATTAACACTTGCAAGTGTTAGGCGCTACATAAATATTTATTCTTTATCGATTAAACACTTGTTTGCATAAACACCGTCAACTTTGGACTTGTTTATCAAAACTTGAGCTCTTATCTCAGAAACGACTCATTAAATCGAACAACTGAACAATCATTATTCAGTATTATTCCATTATTCAGTATTATTTAATTATTTCAGTATTACTCAGACTTTTTAATGACATCATTATTTACGAAGCAAAATATTTTTATAATTCTTTGTTGCTGTTGTTTGAACAACTGTTGGAAAAATTATTATTTGTCACTTCAGGAAGTTGTTTAAAAAAAAAATCAATTATGTTCAATTTCACTTCATGGTCAGGCCTCAGGAACTATTAACAACCGACATTGAGGATCTTCCTGTGCTGCCAAATGATTGCATGAGAGATTGCCGAATGCAAATGCCATGAGAAATGCCATGCAAATCCCTTAATTATATAGCAAGTAATTCAAGATACAACACTAACCAATACCTAAAACATTTAAATTGAGTTTTAGATTAACACTTACTATTATTGATAATATTAAGACAGTCTAACGTCGTTAAAGAAAATGAAAATTTTTAATCTTTACCCAAATAAAGACCTAGGTCAGCTCCATAATCCTAATCTTAATCATAACCCTAAATGAATGTAACTTTCTAACTATAACCCTAACATAGGAATGCTGGATACGCCATCTGCTTGTTCTAAGATACACACATATCCCGACCGATTTGAATTGAATTTTAGATAAAGAAATATTATTAATAATACTATTATCATACTATACATTAATAATACTATTATCACAATATTTTACTGATATCGAAACAAAGGAACCCTAATCCTAGATGGACACAAGATACTCTTATTCCTTTACGCATTCAAGACGACGACATCGCAGAAGTGAGTTTATATCTGAAAAACTTTAAGTCAAAAGTGATGGGATGGATTCTAAACTGGATTACGACTGCTAATAGAACAACAACAATTGTTCATTTTATGAACAATGCAAGTGGCAAACACCTCGTAACGAATCGACAAGACATGTTTTGATTAAAACGTGAGCTGAAGAAATATAATTAAATACTAATAAATATAATTACATGCTAATAAATATAACAATATTAACATTAAAACACATTTTCAGGAAAATCCAAATGTCCTCCATTATACTTTTGCATCAACATGTCATTCGTCGGTCAAATATTGAGTGCAGTCACGTGTGCAGGATGCAGTTAATAAATTATTAATAAATTATAAATTAATTTAATATTCATTAATTTCGCAAAATTATGGAGCACCTTGAAAATAATTTGCATACAAAATGAGCAAGTCTGGCTGCTACGAATTGTTTGGTCGGCAAGGTTTCGTTGCGTCAGAAGAATTTAATAAAATAAAATAAATATTTAAACGTAAATAATTCAATATTTACGGAAATGTTCTGCAAATATTTTAAAATTCATTCGAACGTCACAAATGATGGAGCAGTAATTATATATATATTATATATATATTATATAATATTATATTATATAATATTATATTAAATAACACAAGACGTGGAAAGCAACAAGGAATGCTGGATGCGCCATCTGCTTGTTCGAAGATAAAACCATTTAGCAGGCAGCACAATTGCTTTGCTGTGAACACTTTAAATTGATAAATATTGACGTTATAAATAAAATAAATATTCAAAGTAATTATGGAGGATTGAAATAATTTATAATTACTTACAGATACCAGTCGCAAGATGGCAGTCATAAATAATAATGAAAGTTACGAAACAAGTAAGAATAACTACATCATAATTTGCGATAACCAAGTTATAATAGAACTTACGATAGCCACTTATAATAATAATAATAATAATAATAATAATAATAATAATGATAATAATAATAATAATAATAATAATGATAATAATAATGATAATAATAATAATAATAATAATAATGATAATAATAATAATAATGATAATAATAATAATAATAATAATAATAATGATAATAATAATAAAAATAAAAATAATAATTTTACTGGAAGTCATGACAACCACGTGGCGAGATGACGTCAAAAACCTGGTGATGAGCAACAAATGAAAGAAAATATTTTCAAAGAAATAAAAATCAATGATGAACGAAGTGCAGTTGAAACAACGAAGAAAGACGAAGACATTCAATCCAATTCAATTCAATTCAATTCAATCCAATTCAATCCAATTCAATCCAATTCAATTCAATCCAATTCAATTCAATTCAACAACAACAACAAACAACACCCTTGCAAAGCACAAACTCACAAACGCACAAACGCACAATGCATTTTAGCGAGGGAGATAATCATCTGCAAAAGCCGTCGACAAAAAGGTGATTAACGTAATATTTCTAAGGAATTAACACAGAATAAAAGTGATAAGATTATTATTATTATTTTCGTATCGGAGTCGAGAAGGTAATGGCCGATTTGGACATGGGTGACAGGATGGGTGAGTGGATGGGTGAAAAGGGGAGCCTGCTGTCCTTTGCTATCGGGGAGCCCAATTCGCTTTGAGACAATCGCCAGATGAGTTCCTCGTTGTTCATCGACAACTTCCTGACGGCATCGTCGCCTTCCTTCGACTTTTTCAGCAACTTTTGCTTCGTGTCGAGAAGTTCCCTGTGTTTAAGTGTTTAAGACGAGAATTGATGATTTTTATTGTAAACTTCAATTTGTTCTTGATTACAATCTTATACTATTACTTATTAGCTGTTATTGATTAGCTGTTATTAATTGGCTGTTATTGATAAGCTGTTTATTAATTGGCTGTTATTAATAAGCTGTTTTAGGTGCAGAGTAGAAATACAATCTAAACTCCTATTTCCAATCTTTGTCCACAAAAATCCAGGATATTATATATAATCCATGATATTATATAATCCAGGATATTATTCCATAATTAATATTTATTCAATTTTCCATGAATTTTTTTTGCTGGTTTATAATTTAAATCGCTTAAGAGATAATTCATAAAATAATTCAGACATTCAAAAAGCCCAAGTATAAACTGGATAAGCAAATGTTTTGATTCAAAATGTTTAAAAGTGAATCAACTTCTCGTGTTCCGTTTTGCTTGCCAGCGCCATCTCTAATTGTTCAATTTTTCTCTGCATGGAGATCATCTTGTCTTTCAGGGCTGGTATTTCGTTCAACTGATCAAAAAAAACGAAGGATAATTATATATTATTATTATTAATTAAATACAATCATGTTAATACAATAATTAGTTAGTAATAATAATAATAAATAATTATTATTGGGATGTCAAAATTAGCAATTCAGAGTTCTACCAAGTCACAACTTCTACTCAACAACAACAACAACAACCTTTTCTTCGAGCTCTGAATTGTGAACCCTCATCTTCTTCAATTCCAAGTTCTTAGCTTCAACAACGACACCCAAACTGTCGACCTCCAGCAGAGCCTGTTGTCTCAATTCCTTGTCTAGTTTTGCAGATTCCTGAATTGATCTTTCACGAAGCAAGGATTTGTCCAATGCCTTCTGCACGCTGCTGATCTTGTCCTGTTGTTCCAAAGGGAAAATATAAATAAATAAAAAGTTGATTTTAAAATAAAAGGCATAAATTATTTTAAATCAAAGTATTTTTATATTTCACATTACATAAATAAATAAATTAATTAATAAATAATTCTCCAAACCTCTAGAGATTTCAAGGAATCCTCGTATTTCTGACTTATTTCCTGCATTTCTTTTGTGTGTTTCTCGTTCAAATCTGAAAATAAATTCAAAGCAATTGTTTTAAAAGAAGATTTAAACTTTCATTGAACAAGAAAGATTCAGATTATGCAATAAGAAGGATTAAAATTATAATAAAGAATTAATAAACATTAATAATTTAATAAAAATGGCGTTCAATGACATGGTAGCACTTCAACAACCTAACCACGCCATAATAGAACGTAGGAGAAGCACATGATCGAACTCTTGTAAATCTTAGTAAATCTCTCGGTAAATAATATGAAACCATGTGAATATAACCTGCAATGTTTTTATCTCGGTCCACTTTTAAATCGTTGATTTCTTTCTCGTACGAAGCTTTTGCCTCCTGGAGAGCTGATTGGAATTCATGAGTCTGTTGACAAATTTGAGGATTTAATGTTCAATAAATGCAAAAAGATTCAATAAAAACAAGAAGTTGAATGTCAGGCATTAGTTTGTAAAGGAATTGATATCCGGTTTAATAGGATATAACAGTATGTAAGAATACATAACAATAAGAATTACATTTGTTCATGCAAAGGACATCATAGAAGACATTTTTAAAGCAATCCTAAATGACTTCCAAATCAACAACAACAACAACAACTTAAAGATCAGGAAAGCACTGGACATTGGTAGCCTTGATTTATTGTTGTTTATTATAAATATTATTTATTTATTATTTATTTATTAATAAATAAATATTATTTCCAATAACAAAACCATTGCAAACCTTGGCTTCGTTGGTTTGCTTCAAGCGTTTCATTTCACCTTCGTGTTTGTCATTCACTGTGAAAATCCAAGAACGAAGGTAAGAATACAAAGTGTAGATCCACATGTTGTGCAAACGTCCTTGTACAAGCTTCAAATGTTTCTTTGAATACTTTGGAGGCGGTAATTAAAAGGTGGGCAGCTTGAATGGACGGACCGACAGACGGATGGACGGATGAATGAATGAATGAATGAGTGAATGCGGGGGGACGATTGCGCAACAAAAAGACATTTCATTGGTTGATTTCAATTGATTAGAATCGGACTTTAATTGAGTCTTACGTTGAAAAGATTTTAAATTTTTAAAATTTAAGAAATGTTTGGTTGCAATAATAAATTTTAATTCGCTATATAATACAATAATAAATATAATAAATAATATAAATATAATAAATAAATAATGCAAACCAATTTAAAATAATATAATTCCAAAAATTGGCAAAATTAAGAATTTCTACTATGATAATAAAGACGGATATTAAATGTTTATAAACAACACGAACTAACATTCTTTGACGAAACATTCGTGTTTAGTTTCCAAATCGTTCTTCAAGCAGGAAAGTCTTCCTTCGAGAGCCTTTTCGAATTTGGTTACCCTTTCCTTGTACTGCTTCTCCTGTCTGGAAACGAATCTTTCGATGTCTTTGCATTCTTTGTGGTATTCATCTGTTTACAATTGTTCAATCGTTCGTTCAATGAACATCGATAGTAAGTACACGTTGTAAAAGTACACATTGTAAAAGTACACATTGTAAAAGTACACATTGTAATCTAGGATCAATAATAGGAATTGTGCAGAGTTTTAGTTGTCTTTGTTGAGAGATTAAATTGTTTTTTGATGAATTTATTGTTGGTGATTAACTTTTAAATAACTTCCCTACAGATATTATTATATTATTATTATATTATTATTATTATTAGTAGTAGTAGTACTATTATTATCATTATTATTATTATCATCACAATCCAATTGGTACATTTAAAAAAGAATATAAATAAATGAACATATATTTATCAAAACTGAGTGATAAATAAACTTAAAATCATCCTCCATTGTTCATTGTTACCAAGTTCTGACGTAAAACTTGTTCTGTAACCTGCCAATTTCTTGGCTTCGTTCAACTGGTTCTTCAAATCCAACACTTCGCTGCTGAGAGATTCATTTGAAGTCACCTTTGATTTATTAATATATTATATTTATATAATAAATTAAATTTCAAACTCCATTTTCTAAATGCAAATCGAGAAGTTCCATAAAATACAAATTCCATCACATGCGATCTGTATGCAAGTGAGATTAATAACATTATTAACATAATAATTTTTATTACTGCATGATTATGTATAATAATATTAATGATACAATTATATTATTAAGGGGATTGACTGAATATAAACTCCGTTGAGCAATGGTTATGGAATGAAATAAGAGACAAACGAGAGCTTCAGAGAATGTACACAATGAATTCAAGGTCATTCTTAAAGCAAAAAGACCAGCTGGCTTCGAATCCAAGACCAGTTGGCTTACATCATCCATTGTTGCTATTGGTGTAACATTGGTACAGACAAAGTGGTTAGGATTAAATGTTATTCTAATGTTATCTTTCAATGCTGTGTTCTCTCAAACCAAACATTACGCATTATGGATCAATAATACCTGGCTGCTGCAAACGAAGCGCACCTGTATTAATGTGAATTTGAATGACAATGAAAATCGAGCACGAGTCCCCAGTCTTTCCAACGTTTAGTGTCAAGTATTGCAGAATAATTATACACACACATACATACATATATAGACAAATATAGGCAAATAGATACAAACAGACATACATAATGATATAGATCACATTTTGATAGGCTCAGCTGCCAAAGATACTCACGTCAAAAGAAGAAGAAATAATATTAAAATAATTTCCATAAACTGACCTTTTTCCCGGAAGCCATTGTGTTCTTGGCATTCTTCATCGCTTTGCTGTCTAAAGTACCTTTTGGGACTGGCAACTGCTTTTTAATGGAAACATTGGAAGCTTGTTTGCCAGGAAGGAGGTGGTTCTTTGGAGACACGGTAAAAAGACCGACGGGATTGTTTGATTCTTTCGAGTTTTGCTTCGAGTTACCAGGAGTCTTTGAGGCAACAGTACGAAGATTGTAATGTTTTCCTTTTTCTTTTTCGATTCCGTTTTGTTGACGGTTTGCATCGTTTATGGGACCAGTTTGATCCGCCATTGTCGTCGCCTTCTTTTTCGAAGCGTTACTCGAACTCCGAGTCTCCCTGACAGGAACGTTGCTCTTGCTTGGCTCAGCTTTTGTTGCCGAAAGTTTCTGTTCAGTTTTGATTGAATTCAGTTTAACTTCTCTTGCCGAAGGAATGAAGGACTTGTGCTTCGACGATGAGGTAACGAAGGAGTCTTTCGAGTTATTGGCCACCGAACTACGAGGTCGCACGAGAACGGTTTTGTCGGACACGCCGTTGCTGGCCTGTGAAGTCAGACTGCTGCTCATCGAGTCGACTGCAGTGGCCTTTGAAGCGACGGCGGCTTTTATCGAGGACGAGACCTTTGCCGAATGACTTTGTTGAATCGCTTTCTTTGTCGGAGTGCCGCTAGGATTTCGAGCTTTAGTTTCGTTTTCTGTTTTACCAGCGTGTTTATCGGCACCTGGCTTGGTATAAACTTTCGGGAGGCCCATTTTAGAAGACTTTGTTTGATTGGCAGGGATTTTCTGGTCGGTGCCGAGCTTCGAAGGTGACTTTGAAGCGATGATAGACTGTGTTTTCTTCGAATTGTTTTTCAATTTTGAATCATTCGCGGCTCGATCATCACCTTTGTTTACCTTCGACGACGGCTCAAAGGTTTCTTTGATCGGTTCACCTTTCTCTGGAATCATCTCATTTTTAATAGGATTCGATTGCACATCATCAGAAACAAGGCTTTCTTGAGGATCGACAGGATCGGACACTTCCAATTTCTTCCAACTTACATATTCGTCGTCATCATCATCGTCGTCTACTCCATTGACCAACGAATTCGTGATTACACTGCTAGTGGGTTCATCGAGATGAATCATCGTTTCATCGATGGAATGAAGTAGGCATCCTTCCAAATTCATTAAATCATGGGGCAGCAGATCCTTTTGACTCGAAGCATAACTGGAAAAACTGCTTCCAGGAGTTGAACTCAGTCCACTGGCGTTTGCCTCTTGAGAATCCGATGCTGCCTCCTCCGCCTGGATGGAGGAGAGTTGCAGGCTGTCGAAGCTGTAATTCATACCTTTAATTTCGTTTAACGGCCCTTCGTTATTCTCAGCACAAGCAACAGAATAAGAACTTTTGCCATCTGACGAAGTAATTGGAAGACTTTGAAGAGGATTCGCTTTGTTATCGGTGAGAGAAGGTTTTAATTCTTCTTTATCATTGGAGACATCCAGTCGAACATCCTCTCGAACTTCGCTTTCAAACTCGATAAGATCTGCCTTTGTCGGGTCGATTTCCAAAGAATCTCCAGTCGTCGATTCTACGACTCCCGAGTCCAAATAGTCGAGAACCGATTTTTCAATGGATTCGATTCTTTGCCTGGCACTGTCCGCTCTGAACATTTCGTTCCACGATTCCAAGAGGAGGCTGTCAGATTCTGTTCCGAGGTCGATGAGACTCTCTTCCACATTGAAGGACTTTGTGATGTCGTCATCCAATTCCATCTGGCATCCTGAAAACATAAAATTAAGTCAAATGTTGTACTCAAAAAGCCCAGAATAATCTTAAAAAGCAGCTGATGTTTATAATTTTTTAAAACGAAATTTTAGGCATCCTTCATTTCGTCATTTCAGTTGTTGATGAAAATTCAAACGCTTAGCATTCGTTGGAGTTAAAAAGCAAGCACTTTGTCAGATAATGACGGTAATTTGTGCCTTTCCTAAATTCACTTTTCCGAGAATACGGATTCTCCATGGAAGAGAAAACGATCCGTTAGTAAGAAATTTCTACTTCCTAACCAGTGTCTGTGCTGTCAACAGTTGAAGCATAAGAAAGAGGACGAGTCTTTAAAATATCATCGAGGAGTATGTCGCTTTGGATTTCAATTCCATTCGTTTCGTCATTTTGGTTACATTCCGTAAGATTTGCAACTTCGTTCTGGACGCAACGGTCGGTCGAATTTATTGATTCGTGATCATTTGCTTCGTTCTTGCTAGAATCAGCTTCACTCATTTCTGTATCGTCTGATTTCAGATCGGCAACAGAAATTTCGAGCCATTTCTCGAGCTCTTGACCGCTTTTGAGTAGACTGTCCAAAAAGTTGCAAACGTCTTCTGAATTCGTTTCGGATTGATTAGAAACAACGGCTTCGATGTTTTGCAAGGATACCGTAAGAGATGTCGTGTCCTCGTTGCAGATGTATTCATTGCAATCAGGAGGAATCTTCAGTGTGCACAGATCTTCGCCTTCGAAAGTTTCGTAGACGTCGTCGTTCGACGAACTGGTGGAATTCGAACTATCGAGGTGAACTCTCCTTGTTTTCAGAGGCGAATCCAACTCTTCGTTGACTTTACAGGCAGAGTCGTTTCCGGTTTCCGACATGCTCTTCGGACTTTTGTTAGGATTCATCTGAAATCTGACTTTCTGAGCAACCAATCCTGCCTGCGATGCTTTTAAAAGCTCCGCATACTGCACCATAGCAGTCTGAGCTAATCTAAAGGTAGGGGATCCAGTCAATAACATAATGTCATCATCACCAGCCTCGTCTATTTTTCTTTGGTCTCTCAATTTATCGGATCTCTCCGACGGGATGCCGTCCGCATAATCGTCGTCATCTTGGAAAAAATCATTTTCTCCTTTCATTTTATATTTTTTATTGTTCTTATTGACGAAAAAGTCGGGCGCAAAGATACCAATTTCAGCAGTGTCGGGTGTCTTGACATTAGATATTTCCTTATCAATTTTTTGCAAGAGATCGTTCAAATCGGATTCGACAGCATCCAAAGATGCAGAAACGGATTTCGGACGAATTGCAATGCAAGGCTTTATATCGCCAGATGTCGTCTGAGGGCAGTTATAGTTGACAAGATCCTCTGTGAGATCGTTCAGGTTCTGCTGCTCCTCAAAGTTGCAATTAATTTCATTCTCAAAGATGTGAAGCGAATTATACTCGGATCTGGACTTTTTCCATCCGAAATCCAAGTCGTCTTCCATAAATTCAGGCTCCATGTCGAAAGTCACCCTCTTTGGAGACGCAGATTTCCTCATTCTGGCTTCTTGATTTTTGACGTCCAGCAAGCATTCGACATCGAAGCTTTTGTGCTGGCCAGGAACAGATAAAGGCCTTGCATTGTGTCTCGCAGATGCCGAATAAGCAGGTCTGGGAAGCCTCGAACCTTTGCTGGGGCTCGATTGAGAAACATTTTCGAAAGGACAATCGAATAACACACCGTGGTTTTTGTTTCTTTCCAGGGAACTGCAAGTCATCGGCTGGACTCTGCATAGTGGAGCCAACACTCCCTTATTCGGAGGACAAGTGAAATAACGTATGCCTTGGACCAATCCATCATGCAAACCTTCCTCTTCGTCCAATTCCACGCCACACCAAACTCCCTCAACAAAATGGACCGTCCCGAGGTACCTGAGGATTCCGGGCATTTTGGCTTTTTCTCCAACGAGGACGCGAGCTCCAATGTCAAAGTAGACGCAACTATCGATGGTATTCTTCATCCCGTATCGCAATTTACAATTTCAACACAGATCTAGATTTTAGTTTTAAGTCTCACTTATAAACAAAACTGTTCTTTCAACAGAGACAAAAGATCAATTTAATAAGCATTGCATTATCGATATTTCGAAACCAGTTCATATTCTTGACAAAATCACAATGAAATGCTAGCATATTCGAAGGCATTTATTGATTTTGTATTGACATTTTCACCACTTTAACCATCACGATTCGAGACGTGACAACAGCAGACAATTCGGGATTACTTGCAATCTCGCTCAATTTTATTTTCAACAATTTTAAACTTCATACAATGAAGCATCGCAAAGTCGGATGAAAAAGGAGCAATATTGAATACCTTCTGAATGTCCTTGTAGGCTGCAAAGCAACTCTTTCCTTTGCAACAGGGCCCGTAAAGAAAATCAATACTAGAGCCACTGTTTATGTAAAACATGTCGCGTGTGGGTTTTTATTTCACTCTAAAATTTTATAGATTTCATTCACAAATATAATATTGGGCATTTTATAACATTAAAAATTTGAGTGATATCTCTAATTTAATTAAAATTTAACTTTAAATATATTTTATTCGTTACTAAGGAAAGCTTATTTTGACAACCGGACAAAAAATTCTGACAAATTAGCTTTCTTGGATCTCTCGTAGGGAAGCAATGTTGGTTAATTTTTTTTGTATTAGTGTAAATTTTTCGATTTTTTGTACACTTTACTCTGAAATTTTAGGAGTTTCAGGCCACCACTTAATAAATCTGGTCGGTAATTTACTATTTTTACTTTCTTATTGCTGAACTTTTACCTTATTTATTAATGTAAAATTTTCATCAACGTTTTTTGTAACAAATAATACTTATTTTGTTTTTCAGTTCCACCGGGCACGGCCTCTAGACTAAGAACTGGAGCTGTAAAGCATGAGTTTTCAATCTTAAATTTGAATGAAATCGTTTCAATAATCTTTTAGAATAAGCTTTCCACTCAAAATTAAATAATTTAACGACATTTCATAAAGTTCCAATAAGCTTAAAGGAAATTGTATATTACACGAGATATCATTTTATCTAATTTTCAAGGTGCCTGGAACTGGGAGACCAGGCACGAGAGGAGGTGCAGCAGGAACAGGCATCGGTGAATCATTTTTTATAATTTATCATTTTTTAACTGAAGATTCATTATTACTTTTCTATGTATTCATCTAGTGGCATACAATTTATTTATTGGGTTTGCACATATTAAATCATCATTTAAGTAATGCAAAAATAAATTACTAATTTATATTCTTTTCGTCAATATATCCTTATGAATTTGTATATATTATTAAAAAAAGCATCTTAAAAAAAGCATTAATTTGCTTCTGACAGCCCTAATGTCCCATGTCCAAGTGGCAGACAGACCTGTCACACAACAGGGGCTGAAGGGACCCAAAACTGCTGCCAACAGAGGTGAAGAGAAAATATTTTCTTTTCAGTTATCTAAAAGTTATGAATTTTTTTTGGAAAAGTTTTTAATTTTACACATTTTCATCAGGAAATCAGAGGATGGTGCAGGATAAGACATACTTCTTGGGAGTTTTGAGGTATTTTATAATACAAAATATTTTTAGATTTGATATTTGATTTCCTTCATGTTCATTTAAATAACATTCAAATTAGCCCTTACCATGAAATTGTGAAGTTATTATCAAGTTATTATTGTTATTGTTGTGGAGCTAATTATAGAGTTAATTATTAATGATTTTATTTGTAAATTACAACAAGGAATAAGGTCAATGAGCTAAATTCTGAAATTGGGTGCTTGAAGACAGAAACGGATACATTTTCAAAGGAGCAGGCCAGCTTTGTTACTTATGAGAAGAGGTTCTGAAATTCAGTATCTAGAATTGAAAATAATTCACTTTCATTGAAAGCTATCACAAAATAAAACGGGATATGCCTATAATTCAATAATATTCATTTCTTATAAACAACATAAACAACACTGTGGGGTTACTTAATATTAATTTTATCGTTGACATCTGCGTTAGGGCCGAAGCATTGGCACAGGAGCTCGAAGATCTGAGGGCAGAATTGGGAGATTACAACACTGTCAGTACTTTCTAATTAATTTATTTAATTATTAAATAATTACAAGAAGCAGAAGTAATTGTAATTACAAGAATTACATGAAAGCTAGCTTTAAGCCTCATCTATTTTTAAGCTGGTGGACAAGATCAACACTGAAACAAGCATAAGCGAGATGCAGGCAGAAGTCAATGAGGTCACCCAATTTCTTTTATGATTAGTTTTTTTTTCCAGAATTTGTAATTTATAATTGGTTGGTTTTAATGAATGGCTGGTGGTTATTCTAATTTGTGGTTATTTTAATTTGTTTTGGATTATTTCATTTATTGTTACTTTGGATCAGTTGGAATTAATAACAAATTGGTTAACAATTTTATAAAATTATTTGCTTGGTTAGAATTAATTTTAATTTAAATGAATTGGTTTGGTGACTGTTAACTGTAATGAATCATTCATCTCTAACAGCTGAGGGCCCAGAATGACAGGGAATCCAATCAACTTGATGCCCTCTTTGAACAGAAGCAGCAGTTAGATACAGAGATATTTTAGGAACAAAGATATTTTAGAAACAAAAATATTTTAGAAACAAAAATATTTTGGAAACAAAGATATTTTAGAAACAAAGATATTTTAATGCAGACCATCTAGTTAAATAATCAGATAATTAATGGAAGAATGGAGACAAGCGAATATTGATTTATGATAATTAGGATGTTAGCAAATAATAATTGTGCAGGAGGGAAATGACGATGAAGCAGCTCGAAGCAGAACTCGTGCAGGAGAAGAACTTTGCAGAGACAATGATTTCGGACATGGTTCGTGATCATGATTAGAATGTCGTGTAACGTATTAAGATTTAAAATATTAATTTATGTTTTCATGTTTAATTTGAAGTAAATTAACTTTTAATTTCTTGAAATATCTTTAAATGTTCTTGAAATATCATTCATGTTCTTCTATTGAAGAGTGACAGCATGAAGGTCAAGTATGAGAAGCTGAAAGAAGAGAATGAAAGATTGATGAAGAACCTGGATGAAGGACAGCAACAACTTGATGCTCTTCACATCAAGAAGGAGGAATTTGACAAGGTTTCACAAATTGTATCACCATTTTCTTCAGGATGGTGATGATGATGGTGATGATGGTAATGGTGATGATGGTGATGGTGGTGATGGTGGTGATGGTGATGTTGGTGATGGTGATGATAGTGGTGATGATGGTGATGATGGTGATGATGATGGTGATGATGGTGGTGATGATGGTGATGGTGGTGGTGATGGTGATCACTTTTGTAGGCAATAATGGTAAAATTATTATTTATTTATTTGCAGCAAATCATGGAATCTGTTGTCAAACAGGAAGCTGGTTTGTAATTTATCATAATTACATTAAAAAAAAACCCCAACCCCAGCCCTAACCCATCCATCATTCATTCATCCATTCAAACTCATTCTTCCACTGCCCAGTGAAACTCTACGAGAACTTGAGACTGGTCGAACAAAGAAGGGACCAATTGACGATTGAAATGCAGTCGACGTTGAGTCCGCAGGAGGAGAAGGAGATGCTGCTGAAGCAGGTCAAGGATGACAATGCAGAGATTGCCATCATGGAGAGACAGTGAGTGACATATATGGTGGTTGTGGTGGTGCTGATGATGATGGCGATGATGATAGTGATGTTGGTGATTTATCCATCTTTGTTCAGAACGAGGGAGATGCAGGAAAAATTGGAACAGCTCCAGGAGGAAAGCAATCAGCTCGACATTGACATCGACATGGGTCAAGGTCGGTGGTCAAAGAGGATGATTTTTTAATTTTGGAAGCGGTTCTTTGCTGCTTTTTATGTCACGTGAACATCAATTTCTAATGAATTTCTCAGGTGAAAGAAATGAACAAGCAAGGGAGTTGAAAAAGAAGGGAGAAGCCATCACAGGTCTTCATTGTGGTCATCACCATCACCATTATCACCAACAAAATAGCTATCATTACTATCATCCATAATTACTACCATCCAATTACTATCATTACCATAACCACCAACAACACTATCATGATCATGATCCCTGTCACCATCATCATCATCATCACCTTCCCTGTCACCATTGTAAACAACAAGCATTATTTCTTAGAATTCCTGGATCTATTTGAACAGAACAGATCAATGGAGGAGGTCATGTTTGTCACTTTCTACGCAACGTTACTTCATACGTTATATGTGTTACACATGTTATATAAGTTATATACTACATACGTTATATACGCTATATATGTTACATATGTTATATACATTACATACTACATACGTTATATATGTCACATATGTTACATATGTTATATAAGGTACATACTACATATGAACCGATTTATTTGCTATTATAAAGCTTGTATTTATACTTTCTTCTTTTTGTTATTTCTTCTTTTATTTCATATTCAATGATCTTCATTTGCAGATGAAAATTGAGAAGCTTCAGATGGCCATAGTCCAGCATTTGGAGATGCTGAGCAGGGTGGAGTTCTTATTAGCTCTAAATATTTGTATTGATCCTGATCATTTATTGTTCCTGAAACCACTGTACCTCCACATTTAATGTTAATAATAGCATTTGAATATCAAAATATTGCATCTGTCGACATCACAATCAAACTCTTTTCAGAACTTGATGAGGGCCACGGGTCAGAGCCTGCCATCTCCAGAGGAGTTTGAAAAGATGAAGGATGACCTCGACTTCAAGGAAAAGGAGAAGAAGAATTCGGAGAACACGGTGTCCGGTCTCTCGGAAGGTCGGCATTGTTTTGTTTCGAGTAGAATTAAAGTATTTAAGTATTGTGAAGTGGCGTAAGATGATTTAATGATTGTGTGAGTGTTTGAAATTGTTTGAATCTTATGTTGTGATTATTGGATTATTGCGGAGCTGATTATGGCAGAAATAACTGCATTTGATGGATGAAATAATTATGGTGAAAACACGTTGAAAACAGAGAATCGAAAGCTCCATGAAAATCTGAAGAACCTCGAAGATTTGGAGTCGAAGATGAAGCAAGAACTCGACCTGCTGAGGAACAAACGAAGCATCATGAACAGAGAGATTGAAGTTTTCACTGACCTTGACAAGCTAAAGGCTGACATGGAGGTCAAGAGAAATGTGAGCATCACTTGTGATTAAATACTAATACAATTAAATAACAGAAAAATATCACATAAACAATGTCACGTCAAAGTCATGTCAATGGTTCGGCCCTTTATTTTGTACTTGTTCTTGAGTTTTGAGTAAATGGCCAATTAATTTATGAACAATCACAACATTTCTTTTGCAAGAAACTTGAAGACAGGAAGCTTCAGCTGCACAAGAAGCGAGAATCAACTAGTAGGGAATGTTCAGATTTGAAGGAGAATTCTGACCAGCTGAAGAAGAAACTGGATGAAAATGAAATGCATTCACAGGTATTTTCGTAAATTTTGTCAAAATTTTCTGGCAATCATCAGAAATGCTTTAGAATGTTTTGAGAGCATAAACCTGCTTAAACAGTGCTTTAGTTATTTCTAATGCACAAACATTGAATTTTTTCAGCTTTTGAGTTTGGAGAGGAAATGGCAGCATTTGGAACAAAACAATTATGCCATGAGGGAGTGTATCCTTGTTATTAAAGAGCTTATGGTAATTCATGTAGCAAAGCAGCTGGCAGGATTTAGAAATTTTATTCTTCATCCTCAATTTTTAATTCAAATTAATACTTTCCTGCTATGGTATAATATTATAACCTAAGTTATTTTTATGTTGCTTTTTGTGTTTACTGCTAGCCATCAATTGTAATAGCGTAATCCTTGACTAAAAGCTCAAAGTCATTACATCGAAAATGAAGGACTGTGATTACATGGAGACATCCAAGAGGGTTGCAATGCTGGTTGCAGAGTACAACAAAGTACTTGTTGATAACTTATCTTCTGGCAGAAAATAAACCATGCGGAAAGTTGGGGATAATTGTTGGGATGGGTGACATGCTTTGAGCGGGGAGCTGTTATGGGTAAGGTGGTGTTATGAGATGGACCGTCTTACTCGTTAGGTGTGACCAAACGTTTAATAATTAATTTAATGTTAAAAATTTTTTATATTTTAAATTTGAATAAAGTTGATCCGGCCCTAGTCATTGCTTTGACCTCTTTAGGTCTGCCATCCCTATTTTCTAGGCGATGCGGTGTTTTGATTAAAATTCATTTACGTCTATTTATCGAGGCGACCTAACAACTGTTTTTGGAATTTCCCTCGTGACTAATCCGTAACTTACTATAAATGACCACGTTATAATTAGTGAAGCTATAATACCTTGTTTTCTCTTGCCTACTAAAAGATTTTAAACAAAACTGAACGAGCCCGGCCCGATGTTTAGCGAAATGTTTGTAAAAGCCGAAAGCAAAGCTTTTGTGACGTAGTAAGAATAACTGAGTCAAGTCGTACAGGAGGAGAGCAGGAAGAAGGAAGTCCTTGGCCATGATAAAAAAACTTAGACTTAAATGTCATTCCCTAACATCTTCCAATATCGGTTACTCATTGCCCGTTGAGGTCATTAGTAAGGAATCTCATAATGGGCCAGTGAACGCGGAGCCAAACAGACATCATTCCAGCATTGAAACTCATTCGGGAGATTCAAATGGAGTCATCCAGCCAGGGGAATCATCCTCTCAAGTGGTGGGTTACTACCATCCTCTTGCCGAAAAAGCCGAACCACCCGACGAGTCGGAAGGCAAAGTAACTCTGAGGCTTCGTGGACCGACACGGCTTTGTTACAGCGACGATGAGGTATGCACGAACGAGACGCATCACGACTTGTGTCGAAGCGTGAAGAGCATTTCTCTGAACGAAGATTCGTCTCTTTGCTGCGGAGCTCGGCACGGAGACTCGTTTTCCAACAACGAAGAGGAGGAGGAGACACACATGAGTTGGATTGAAATCATGGCCAAGAAGAGGGAGCTGGAACGATCTCTGAGGTCGAAGGAAAGCGCCCAGGACGACGGGGTACGTACGGCTGCTAAAAGGGCAAAAGTAAAGAGATCTTCGTTCTTTTCTCCGTCTTTCAAGCTTCGGGATCTCTTTGCCTCGACGAACCCTTCGATCAAGCAGAAGAAGACTAGAAAATCCAAGACTCGTTCTCGCGCGGGCACGGCATTTTGCACGGGTGCCAGGGGCCGGGGTCCGGCCGCGAGGAGGTCGTCTGCATCCGACGACGATCCCTCTCCGATCCGGACGACGGATCTCAGGTCCAGGGGTCTTCCTGCCATCCCGGTTCGAGACGGCGACGATTCTGCAGATGTCGACGGGACTTTGAGAGGGAGAGGCTCGTGGGACAGAGGTTTCAAAAGTTGTTTGTTTCGTTTATTAAAAGTTTCTAGGACTAAATTAAAAGTTAATAATTTTTGAAAAATTATTTATTCATAATTTTGTTATTTAAATCAGTTTAAATAGAAGGTTCTTCAAATAGAACCTTTGTGATGAGGAAAATTAGAATGGACTAATGATTGATTAATAATGATTAGATTGGATTAATAATCATTGGGAATTAAAAAGATATTTTTAAAATATTTTAAAATGTTTTGTATGGTTAGTCAAACTTATTTTCTAATTGCTAATGTCAACATTAATATCATCTTGTCTTTGGGAATGGATGTCAGTTTCACTTGTCAACACTTGTTGAGTTAGAAAAGGTTGCATAAGAAGCAGGCATAGCCTCAGTTTGTCCTTTTGTTATTCACAGAATTGTTGCTTTTGGCATAAAAATAAAATAAGCATTGTTATTCTGTCCATCATTTTGAGTCATTGGCATGCATCCCTGCTGTTAATTATTGAGTCATGGATTTATAAGGTTTTGTAAGGTTTTATAATTTCTTGTTCATAATTGGCTGTAATTGTTGTTATTAAAGCTTCTTAGTGCTGATGCATGAAAATAACAGTTTTGTGTTCACTTTGAACTTTCACTAATTTAAAGATCACCTCACAGTTTCTAAATTCTCAACATTTCAAAGCTCATCGATTCCTCTTTTTTTCAAAAACATTGAATATATTTTTGATCTTTTTATTTTTATAAACAAATTTCGATCGTGAAACACTTATCAGACAAGTCAAGGAAAGGCATATTCATTTCAGCTGAAAGGAATGACATTGAGTCTTGAACAGTGGAGAGAAATGGAAGTCTTCCTGAAAATTAAAAAATAAATAAATTAATTAATTCATCAATAAACGGCTAAATTAATGCTAAGTAAATTAATCGATCGGAACGACATTCTTTGCTAAAGTTTACTGCACGCAATCAGCAATATTCTGAATTAATTAATTAAATCTTTATTTTATATTTTCTTTTATAATAAAAGTTTATGAGTTTCTCTTCTTTCCAAAAACAACGTCCTTTTTTTTTTAAAAACACTTTGTTTCAATTGTACACAACCACACAGACTTTCAATTGCCTTATCAGTAATTGATAGAAATTAATTTCCTAAATGCTGATAAAAGTTTAAAGATTTAACAGTTAACCAATTAGGATCTTTTATCTCGTCCAGTAATATCGTTATGATTGTTGCTTAAATTAACTGCAACGACACAACTTATTGGTCAATATAATTGGTCCTTATAATAACCCATTGTGTAATTCATATCTGAAATTTTAATGTCACTTTAAGGAGTATCATTATCATCACGTTATTATAACTATTATAACTATCATTAGAATAATTATCAATGTTTGGATCAAACTGTAATTACGAGTTACAACTAATAACTCGTAGGTCTCTAGCTTTCTTGTTCCGCGTATATCGTTTAACGTTATAGTTTAAATTTATAGTTCGATTTGTATAATTTGACTTTCAGTTTCAATTTGCTTTCATTGTTTGACTAAATAGAGTTTGTTTGAAGAAATAGAGTAGAAATGACATAATTTATTATAATGATTTGAATATTTACATAATTTTTATTAATTAGCATATTAACTGGAATAAAATATTTTGGTGAATACCAGTGCAGATGCAACATGTTGATTTAACCTTGGAAATGCCCTCAATTCATCCTCTCCTTCTGAATTTATTTCTATTTCTTCTGAATTTATTTCTATTTCTTCTGAATTTATTTCTATTTCTTCTGAATTTATTTCTTCATTTTCATTTCTGCATTTTCAATAAATTGATTTTTTGTAACTTTTGGGTGCAGATAAACATATTTTAAACATGTTTTAAATTTTCAGTGGTTAATTTGAATTAAAGTTGTTTGAGATTATCCTTATAAATAGGGTTTGCTGATATCATCACAGCTTCATGTCATTTCTCTCTGGTCAAACTATTCATTTAAAATTAGGATTAGATTATCATTGTGTTGTCAAAAACCTGATTATATTTGTCGGGTCTGACGTCCCTTCTCTGCTCGATGAATATCGATGAATATCGATGAATATGTTTGTTAATTATCAAACGACTTTCAAAACCAATGAACGTCGTCGTCATCCTCGCCACCATCGAGTCTT
This sequence comes from Hirudinaria manillensis, assembly GCA_034509925.1. Taxonomy (NCBI): domain Eukaryota; kingdom Metazoa; phylum Annelida; class Clitellata; order Hirudinida; family Hirudinidae; genus Hirudinaria; species Hirudinaria manillensis. Next base: position 14,451,731 of record CM067526.1, read on the forward strand.
CATCCTCGCCACCATCGAGTCTTCAGCGCAGTAATTTCATGGTCCTCGATTTGCAATTATTGCAATTAAAAGTCCTTCGTTAAGACCATCATCGTCGTCGTCCTCCTCCTCGTTCAATTCTTCTCATCGAGAGGTCCATTTTGCAGAAACTCGAGACAGCAGAACTGCCAGCAACAGCAGCAGCGGAAGTGGAGACTTTTTCATTGACAGCTTCAATGAATTGAAGAATGTGAGTCTTTGATCGACTTTACAGTTTTAAGACGAGATTCATAGGAGGAATCATTGCATGTTCCTTGGTCCTTTAATATCTCTATAGATACTTGTATATTTTTTGGATTATCGAATCTCGTTATTATTAAAATCTCGTGCACGACCGATTCTTTCTTCCGTCGACAGAAAGGTTGGTACTGGGGTCCGCTGAGTTGGAAGGAGGCAGAAGAACAATTGAAGGACAAACCCACAGGGTCCTTCCTGGTCAGGGACAGTTCGGACGACCGCTACATACTCAGCCTCACTTTCAAGTCCGAAGACAAGATCCACCACACTCGCATCGAGCACTACAGAGGTAGGCGGTCGTTCGGCGGTCCGTGGCTCCCGGGTTCGATGCCCGGAGATGGAAAGGAAAAATTCGGGCTCGGTTGTGAAATGTTGGTGGAATGCATCTCGATTGCTTCTCGATCTAGCTGCATTGATGGTCTTTAATGATCCGTCAGTGAGAAGATTGATAGTCGTTTGTGTTGTGGTCTTGACTTCATGACGATGATGATGATGATAATAATTACATCCAACATCATCATCATTATTATTATTATTATTATTATTATTATTATAATAGCCATAATTTATTTGTTATTGTTGTTATTGTCAAATTCTTCTTCAGGTCAGTTCAGCTTCAATAACCAGCCAAAGTCCTTGGGAGCTGCTACCATTGTGGAGTTCATAGAGAAGGCCATTGAGAACTGCGCTGACGGTAGTGATGATGATTGTTATTATTATTGTTATTGTTGTTGTTATTAGAGTATTATTTTATGGTTAACTTAATGCTTGCATGACCAATCAGTTTCAGTGCAGCTTTGACCATTTAATGTTACCAATTATTGTTAATCATTCTTCTTCTGATGTTTTTACTTCGCAGACGGAAGTGAAATTAAAATAATTGAACCATAAATTGACAAAATAATTTTACATCATTCTGCATCATCGCTTTAATGTTATTTGCAAAACCCTTACCCGACGATGCGTGCAATTCAATCTCAAAATCCTTTTTCTCATCTCGTGTCCTTCACTCCCCTCCTCTTTCTCCCCGAAGGTTCCTTCTCCTACTTTTTGCGGCCGAGAGGTCCCGGCGTTCCCCCGACGATGTTCCGGCTGATCCGACCCGTGTCGCGGTTCACCCGGGCGCACTCCCTGCAGCACCTGTGTCGTTTCGTGATCCTCTCTCGGATCAGGAGGGACATGATCGATCGCCTGCCCGTGCCGGCTCTCGTCAAGAAGTACTTGGCCTGCACCCAGTACTACGTGGAATGAAGGACGGGGGGAGGTCGGATTCGAGGGTCCGAAAGAAGGAAAACGGGTGGTTTTACAGGAGGAATCGAACGTGGCTTTGGATTGTTTTGTCGAACGAACGATCGACAGAGAAACGAAGGAAAGGAGCAGCTCTTCTACCTCTCTTATGAATCGAGTTTCCATCGAGTCGATGTTGGTTGTTTATTAACAAAAACGTGTTTGTTTCAGATGTACGATTGGTTCTTTGCATTGTCGTTTATTATAAATATTATTTAATTATCATTGTTATTATTATTATTATTATTATTGGTTCTTATGCCATAAATATGAACCCCATTGATTCTATAGTATTTTATTGGGAATTCCTCTGTTAATCATAATTATTGTTAATTACTTTACGAACTTTGATCACCTCTCAGTGATTAATATACTATTATAGGAATATACTAGCATACTATTATAGGATTAATGTTGGATCATTTGGAAGTTATTCACATCACTTCAGCACCAGATTCTTAAGGACGTAATGTTGCTGTTGCAAATATCAACACCATCATTATTTATGATAACAATTGAACATCGTCAGCATCCCTTCCTAGTGATTAAACGTCATCGTCGGCACTAATCGAACATCGTCATCATCATCAGTTCATCCTTTATCGCATACCCGTCTTCGACACCGACTCGTTCGTTGCTCGAGTCGAAGGTCGCAGGTTCGATACCTTGCTTTTCCAGCCAACGTGGAATGCTTTCTAAAATCAGAAGTCAACGGACAGATGCAGAGTCCGAGATCTTCAAAGGAATTCCGATCTTTGCCGCGATACGAGGCCGAACTTCTTCGCGCGCATCCGCTTTCCTTCTCCGGTTTCCTCTTCTCTCGATCGTTCGTCGGTTTCGCGCGGAAATCATCTCCGGTGTTTAAAAATTCTGCAGCTCGACGAGGAGGGACCGTCGTTGCACATAATTCGTGTCCTCGCTTGCCATTGGTCGGTATTTTTATCCTCTTTTTAATATTTATGATGCTCGCGAAGATCGACGAGCCCGCGCGGATCTGCCGTCGCGACCCAAGAGTTTCGGCCTCCGCATCCCTCTTTGTTGTTAATATTCATGAATTTATGTTAACGAGGGTTAGATTCGAACTGTTTTATTTTGGCTGTCGGTCGTGCGGATACGTTGACGTCGGTCGAATTATACAGAGTACGGTTCAGTATCGTTACGTGTAAATATGTATAGGCTTAAATATAAATATAAATATTAAATATATTATTTGACTGTCGTCGTGTTACGTGACGTCGTGAAGTTCTTGTTTTTGTTGAAACTGGACTCGATTGATTTGTGGTCTTTTCAATGGAAGTCAATCTTTGTGATGTGTTTTAAAGATGCTCTTTGGTTGCTGGCAAAGGTCGAGGTCGAATGATTTTCATTTGTTTGTAATTCTAATAATTCTGAGGAGTCTTTAAGAACCATTTATAAACCATTGAACAGGTTCAAGAGAACGTCATGCATGGATAACATTCTGTCTTTGAAATAAGTTGCAATGAAATGAAGTGGTTTTAGAGGTCGAGGAAGTGATTCCGTGTCGTGGGTTGTTGTTGTTGTTGGTTTGAGAGGAGTTTATTGATGAAACCTTGAGTTTATGGTTGAGTTCCCAATTGATTGATTTTTACTTTCGTTCGACAGTTTGTGAAGATTTCTGTTGTCGGTGCTTGAAATGCTTATGGATGTTTTTTGTAATACTATTAAGTATTGGTCGGGCTGGATCATGTAAATGGGTCTCAAAAGCTCGTGAGATGTGCAGGTTAAAAGAAATTATTGTGCTAACCCGACGAAGTCTGCCTTCGTTTTAACATGGCTTCTCCGATGTTGCCTTAATATCAACCTGAATGAACCAATCAACTCAAGACGAGCGAGCCCGAACTGCCTGCCATTTCTGACCCAACATGAAAATCAGTTCGTGGCCGATGAATTATTTACAGTTTATGAGTTATGACCAGTCGGCCGTGCATCGAGCCAATGACGTGTCCGTTTATCGTTCCAAGTTTAAAGGTCGTTTCTGACTTTTTGATGTTTCCAATCAGGTAATGGATGGCCGACAGGCATTTCAAGGAAATAAATTATGCTAGGTAGATCATTACTTAAAAGCAAACCAGTATCTGATGATAGTTAACCTGATGTGAGTCAAGGAATAGAATTTCTTCAGCAAGATATCTTTGACTGAGATAATTACTTTAACAAACAAACTGCTCATGGGACCGACCTGATGTAACAACGTAATAAGGCACTTAACACCGGATGATAAGTCCAAGTACTGAAGAAGAAGAAGATAAATAAATTAAAACCAATTTTAGAAAATAAATAAAAAGCAATTTAATAGAATAATCTCCTGGCTGTGCTGACCAAAGGGATGAACGATGTCCAATCTGGGCCCTTCCTTTGTGAAAAGTGGATGAGCACGCACAACGAGACACGATCACAAATGGTTCGAACAGATTGGCGCTAGTTTCAAGGTGTGAGTTTTATTGGGTTGCAACTTGCGACACGATTGAAATCAATCAAGAGTGAATGAAGGAAAAGAAAAGATCACAAATCGATTTCCCGTGGGGCTAACAATTATTATTATTATTATTATTGTTGTTATTATTATTACTATTATTGTTATTATTACTATTATTGTTATTATTATTATTATTATTATTTTATTTTTATTGTTATTGTTATTATTATTATTACCATGGATTTCAACTGCGTCACAATTAGTTCCTACAAAATCGTTAATTAATTCCTTAGGAAATAATTTAAATAAATAATTAATAAATAATAATTAATTGTTAAATAAATTAATGCAAGGGAATTAAATTCCATCCAAATGTCTCAAGCAATTCAAAATCAACGGTTTCGATAAAGGAAATAAGATTGGAACATCTGCTTGCATTTTAAATCTTTAAAATAAGTTTTGAAATAAAAAAAATGAGGAACCCGTGGATGGTCAGGGGTCAAATGGTCCTAGAATCGAAGGCCGAATTGTTTCTCAGGAGTTAAAAATAATTCTTTTTTAATAATTAAATTTTAAAGAATTTTAATTATTTTTAATAATTAATTTAATATTATTTAAATTCCTGATTGTTTTATTTTTGTTCACGTGTTTGCAGATGCAGTTTTGGAAACGAAAATAAACATTTCCAACTTTAAATTCTTTGACGAGTTGAAATATTTTTCAAGAAAAACCAGAAAAAAATCCACGTTTTTGTTTCTTTAATTTGTCCAAACTGGTCTCGTATCTCAGACCTTGGTGTCCATTAAACGAGCAATTTCAAGTCCAGTCCAAGTTGCTAAGAAGCTCAGTCTTTCGGGACAAATTTCGAAACTTTTCTTTCTGTTTTGAATTGGATCTTCCCCTTTTTTTTTAAAGGAGTCGTTGTTGGTTGTTGGTTGGTTGTTGTTGGTTGTTGGTTGTTGGTCTTCTCTTCTTTTTTTATATTAAAAAGTTTCCTTAAAACCATCAGTTTCGGTTTCGTTCAATCTGCTCGTTAAAATTAGTTTCATCTCTGAAACATGAACAATTTGAAAGTCATGAATTTTTAGATTTTAATTACTTTTTACAGAAATCATTACAGTTTTCATCAATTCTTTAATTGGTGATTTGGATTCTGAAATTCAACTCCTCCCAGCAACGAGGAAGTGACGACGACGACGACGATGATGTCCTCGTGTTCCTATAAAAGCGGCTCTTTCCAACTATTCATCGTGTCGCCTTCAACAGCTGACATCTGGCG
>CM067526.1:14462009-14755599 GCA_034509925.1 Hirudinaria manillensis
GCCCTAAATCTAACCCTAAGCATTTAACATTGACGACCAGATATCCTTTTAAGTAATCCACAATCCGACCTTGACCTTCATTTGTCCACCTAACCACAATAAATTTCCGTAACTTTCACTGAATGATAAAAAGATCAGTTATTAATTTAATTTAAATAAATAATAATTAAAATTTATTAGTAATTGTAATTTATTAATAATTATAATTTATTAATAATTATAATTTATTAATAATTGTAATTTAGTACGAATTGTTGTTTATTAAAGTCTTAATGCGTTTCCCCTTCCGTCGAAGTGACTCCCACTTGGAAGCAATTTGCTTTGTTTGAGAAGCCATGCAAGGATTTAAAAGCATTTTGTAAGAAAATGAAGACCTGCTTTATTTATTTAATCAATTGTTTACTTATTTTTTTATTTGCGAATTTGTTTCCATAATCACTTGTTTATTTATTTACTTATTCATTTATTTATTTATTTATTCATTTATTCGGCAGAAAATATTCTTTAAAAATATTTTATTTCTGAAATAAAAAAGACAAATCTGGTAAATGAAGCATTAAAGCAGGACATGGATTTTTTTTTATTTAATTTTTTAATGTAAAGAAATTGTTATCATCACCACCATCATCGTCGTCGTCGTCACCGTCATCATCGTCATGTAATCTCTTATATATGAACTTTCAAAACATCCGATTGAGATAGGAATAATAAAATGGAAACTCAACGGATTTTCCCATTTTTATTTTTAGTGCATCCTCGTTTATAATTTCTTTTTGCAGCGTTTAACTCAAATCCATTTCAAAAACATCGACGGTCGTGTCTCATTAAAAATTTAAATTTGAATTTTTTTTCTTAAAATTGAAAATTTTTAAAAATCCGTAAAAAGTTCAACTTTGAAAACATTTTTTTAAAAAAAGAAATCTAAACTTGAAAATCTTGAACATTGTTGACTGTTTAATATTAATGAATGGTCGAACCAATCAAAGCACATCGTAACGCGTTGATGACGACGACGACGACGACGTGGGCACAAAAAATCCACCCCCCCCCTCGCCAGTGAAAGGACTTGTGGAGAGCATAAAATGTTCATCACGTGAACATAAAACATACTCCATCGGCAACAACCACCTTCTTTACTGCGTGCCTTTGCAAAAAAGATCCTGGACGTTCGTTCATGAATGTCATGGCAGGAGTTGTTGCAGGGAAAAGAAATTATGAAACCATCAATAAAATATGTTTTAAGAAAAATGAAGAGAATAATTAAATTAAACGTTGGTGCAGTATCAAGGATTAATTATTTTAATAATAATAATAATAATGATAATAATAATAATAATAATAATAATAATAATAATAATAATAACAATAATAATTTACCTAAAGTAAATCGATGCTAATATCGATCCTTTAACTTCCGTTGAAAAAGTCTCCAAAGTAATTTTTTTTAAACCTCAAAATTGCAAAATAAAATTTCTTTGTTTTGAAAAGATTTTCAATGGAAAAACAAACTGAGTTTAAATGTATTTTATGTTGTTTGCTTGGAAAATGTGGTCATCAATTCATTCCTTCAACGTTTACAAGATTGCCAAGTGAGCAAATAGAAACATTGGACTGAGGATCAAAGATCAATTATTACATTATAATAATAGTAATAATAATAATAATAATAATAATAGTAATAATAATAATAATAATAATAATAATAATAGTAATAATAACAATATTTTTGTGACGATTTTTTTACATTTATTTCATAAATTTTATATTTTTCTTTGAAGCTTTGTTTTTCAAAATATTTTAAAACAAGCAAAAAAATAAGCAGAGTTTCCGATTACTTTTCCATTAATAGCTTCGGAATGTTTTTTTCCAAATTTAGCTCTCGTGCAATTTTCCATGCATTATTATCTTATAATAATAATAATAATAATAATAATAATAATAATAATAATAATAATAATAATAATAATAATAATAATAATAATAATAATAATAATAATAATAATTTTTACATGAGGCAGAGTCTGTGATGTCTTTTTTATTTTGTTTTTTTTTTGTTTTGAGAGTGGAAAGGATTCCATGTTTAGCAATGGAGATGTTGGATGTTCTTGTAAAAAAAAAAAAAAAATGGAGGGAATGTTGGAACGTTGCGATCTTTTTATCCCTTGAACGTTCTGCTGTTGGAAAAGTCCCTTGGAAATAAGAAATGAAATTACAGACTGCAGTTGACACTGTTCATTGTGCTCAAGAAAAAGTGATGGAGATGAGGCCGGTGCAGAATGATTTCATGCTTTTCTCTCCAACGATATTTTTAATATTTTACGAAAACGTAAAATTATTCCAGAATTTAAAATTTGTTTCACTTTGCACTTACGAATAACTATTTTAGAAATATAATACATAATTTTAATTAAAAATAAAATCGTTTTTCTACGTAAAGCATTCGGTCAAATTAAGCCGTTTCAGTCTCGTCACAGTCACTTGTTTATTCCTGAGTTGACGATAAATTTGAGTTGAAAGTTGTCAGCATTTTAAACTGTCCCTTGTAATTAGGCGTTCATTGGACTGAGAAAGAAAAGTATTTTAGAAAATAATTTCATTAAAGGCATTATTTCATTAACGCTTTTGTAGCTTTAATTAATTTAACTGGTGATTTATCGTTCATTTCCAAGTAATGTCATGACCAGAAGAATTCCTTTTCTGCCATTTTTAAGATGGAGACTGGAATAAAATATTTATTCAGACGTTGAATCAATTCGAATATTTTCAAATAATAAATCGCTTATAAATTCATCTTTAAACCTTTCTTTAAAATAACCTTTAAAATTTATAAATTAAAAAAGAAAATCAATATTTTGAAACAATACCCGTCCAGAAGGCCGAGGTAAATTGCATGACCTCACAGTCGTGCATTAAAATTGTTTCGGGAGACTGAATGTTTGAAATGTTTTCATCTCTGAAATGAATGACAGCTTTTAAAGGATTTAAACTCGTCTCTTGTGTTGGACAAGTAATTTGAACTCCTTCTTCAGTAGCAAGTTACAAATATTAGGAATGCATACTACATGAACAGCTTATACTTCAGTCGAGGAGGTGTATCATTGTATTATGAAGCATCGCTAAAGTCGTGTAAATGTGGAGATGGAGAGTTGAATGTCATCACTCCGACTTGTTATTCTCGTTCACTTTTAAACGCTGTTGATGCTAGGACCTGAGCAAGAGAAAGTCTTTCATCATCGGCGTAAGGTGTTCGTTTGGAGTCAAAAACAACTCCCAGAACTAAAATGGCCTCCAGAAATAATTTGGATGTTAATTTGAGTTGATAATCCGTGCAGGTGTAATTTCACAACGACGTGGAGACACAGAATTGAGGCACGTTGTTTCAGAGACTTGGAAGAAGTTGAAGACGACGAGGAATTTAAGCAGCATCGAAATCTCATTCGACGAAAACGAACCTCGCCACGACCTCAGCATGGACTCCATGATCAAAGGTTTCGTTGTTTTTATTTCCATGGTAACGATTGAAACATAGAAAGTCGAACTGTTAGAAATATTTTATTTATTTATCTATTTATTTATTTATTTATTTGGCTTTTGACTTAAACAAAAAAAAAATAGTTAAAAAAAATATAGTTTAAAAAATATAATTTATAAAAAAAAAATAATGGAGGCTTTTGGAAAATTGCCTTTATTTTTGAGTAAACATTGTTAATGAAATGAAGAAGATGACGATGCATGTCATCCATTGTTTTGCAATCGCTTACATTATTCGCTTCTGTTTGCTTTGGACATTTTTTATGCTGAAGTCTCATCGTTAGCGTGCTGGATCATAATTTTTTGTCTCTGAATTACGATTATTATATTTTGAATTATCGACAATAATATAATAATTAAAAATATTTCATGACAACCCTTTCTTTTACGATTAGTTTACAAGTAATTACTTTATTAAATATCACAAATATTATAAATAAATATAAAAATACAATTATTTCTTGCATAAGAACTTATTAATGTTAATCATAATCATCATCACCAGCCTATATCGCCATCGGCACGACGAACGTGTCGGCCATCATCGGACCATTCGTGTCCACGGTTCTGACGGCCACCTTGAAGTTCGGTATACCCTACTTCCTTACGGAGAGCACAGTCCGTCAGCAGGGCAACGATCGAGAGTCAGGGTCGAAGTCGCACTACAGGTACTCGTACCTGGACGAGAAGCCCTACAACCTGATATCGACACGACCCAGATTGCAGGACCTATCGGAACTTGCCAGAGATTTCATTGCGTTCTTCAATTGGTCGACCGTGGCAGTGCTTTATGCCGGGAGATCAGGTAATGTTGGAATTAATGCTTTGATTTTATTGGGCAATTGCAAAGTTATTTTTTAGTTGCAACGATCACGTTAATCTTCGCTTCTTCTTTTGCTTCGTTGACGAAGAAATACTCGGATGACATGCAATCGATTTCATGACGACGAGGAGGAAGTAGAAGGATATTCTCAGTCGTCTTTTCCAGATCATCTTCTCTTGTTAAACCACATCGTTAATAAGCTTTCAACTAAGCTTTTAATTAACTGCAGCGATTTCAACGTAAACCTTGAGTTTTACATCCTGAGTCCGATTTGGATTTAATTTCAATAATTTATCGGTTAAAAAATGTAACTTATTTAAAGGCATCCACGTTCAGATGATCCAAGAGGTGATCACATCGACAGGCATTTGTTTCTGTTCACCGCCTTTGATTGCTTTGTGCAAAGATTTAAAATAAGTCCACAGCTCGCTTAATAAATTTCGAACGAACGGGTCAAAAGGTCACGGGGCGTAGTTAAAGATGAAATGATGATCAGATAATATCACGATATTATTGATCCGAAACTCCTCCATCGTAACATCTCCGATGTTCAACTCTGATTGGTCAGAATGGACTCAGGTGTTCAGGTGAACTCAGGTGTTCCCTGAGAAGGATTTCTTTTCATCGAAGGTGCAATGATTTCATATGAAATTTCAATCCATTTCTTACTTCCTCGAGGCTTCTTCGGGTTTTCATGGAATATTTTTTTATTTATTTCCATTAAATATTTTACTTAATTCGATTATTAAAATATAATAATGACAATTCGAACTTTTTTGACAAAGGAAGGATGGCAAATTGAGTTTGAGAGTTGGACTGTTAATTGGCCTAATGAAGTATTTCTTCAACTAATAGGCCTAACTTATTAGGTACTCATCAAATTAATCGGCCTAATGAGGTATCTGTCAAACAACCAGCCTAATGAGATATATATAAATCAATAGGCCTTAAGAGGTATTTGGTCAATCAACAAGCCTAATGAGGTATTCGTCAAATTAATCTGCCTAATGAGGTCCAATTCGTCATTGAATCTCAGATGTTCTGATTGATTGACAAATGAGTTTCTGAGGATGTCTGCAAACTGGTCTGTCTAACGAGATGTTGACATGCTAGGAGGAATGTCAACAAGTCATCGTGAAGTTAATTACTCTTAACATTATTTCGTAATAATATATAATTTTTTAAAATATGTTTTTTAAGGTTTATTAAAAATTGTGTTTATTAAAATGATTTTTATTTAAAAATAACTTAATAAACAAAACCAAGCCCAGTTTTTTCTTAGTATTTATAAACCGCTTCCAAGAGCCTCGTATTTTTCAATGAAAGTTTTCTTTTAAGCAAAAATTGAATCCTTCTTACAATTTATCTCACAAATGCAAACCTAAGACCAGATTATCGGTCTGCATACCTAATAACACGAAGAAACGGATGTTATTTTATTTATTACCGATTATTATTTATTTATTTACGATTATTATTTATTCATTTATTACGTGTTCACAAGGAAGAAATTGATCTTATGTTATTTATAAAGAATTCTGAATATATTAGGATCGGAATTTTGAATTCAAAAATTCAAATCAACCAATCAGCAAAATGCCAGCATTAAACAACTAAAGAGGATTGGTCAGTCTTTCCATTTACCAGGGAGTGCGCCATCTGTCGATAACCTTCTCTTCTTTCTATTCCTCATCGGTCCGAAAAAGAAACGCTCCTATGGTCTTGTTTTGCATTTTTATGTCCTTCGAGCGACCTTTAAACCTCTCGTCACGTACGTTTAACGCGGCTTTAATACCGGCAACCGGTGCCTTTCGCTCGGGTCAGATTGCCACGATGAATAATGTACGCCATTAGGTTAGACTGGCCCGTTCCTGGGCCGCCGAAGGCATTAATTATTCGGATTTATAATTAATTGTTTTTAGAATAATTAATTGAGTAATTAAATACGATGTGAATATTTATGATATATTATAGGTATTTGTAAAATACAAAAATGCACGATTATGTAACATCAAGTTATCACATTACATGCTAATGTGTTATCATTTCAGAATTAAATTGATAACCTTTTGGACTTTCATGAAAATATTTATTTCTGAACAAATAAACTGTTGAGTTTGTAAATAAAATAAAATAAAATAAAATAAAATAAAACTCTAAATAAACTGACGAGAGTCTTTGTTAGAAACAAAACAATGCAACGACTTTCGCAGTTGAAAGAATTTTGAAGAAAACATTTTGAAGGAAAACATTTCTTTTTCAAAAACATTAAAACTTTAAAAGCATTAAAAGTGTTTTAATAATTTTTTAAATAATTTTTTAATAATTTTGTAATAATTTTGTAATAATTTTGAAATAATTTTGTAATAATTTTGTAATAATTTTGTAATATTTCTTTTCGAACATTAACTCTAAAAGTGCAAAGCTGTTTGCATCGCTCGGAGAAGGAAAGACCGTGAAGTTTAAATAGGATTTCGAATCTTTTCCTTTGCTAAGCGAAAGTTTCGTTGACGGGGGAAAATCCTTGTCGAGTTTGAAGCAATTTTTTTCTGTACACCGTTTACAAGGTTTTAAAGGTAAGGTTTCGCTTTTTGGGGAATGAATTGTTCTTTGAATTTCCCGAGGTTTCGTTTTTCGGGAAGAAAATTTGTTCAAGAAAGCCGTGATGGTCCGCCATCATTTACGGCGAGATTTATTTAGCGCTGCGTAATTGTTCAGAGGTTCTTTGCTGACGTAAAGTATCAGAAAAAGTTGTTCCACCGCGAAAATATTTCCACTGACCTTTGTAAGGTCAGGGGTCGTGCCTTGTTTAAATAATTCATGAAACCAATGCTGTCATGATGACGATGACGACGACGACGATGGCGGTGATGATAATGATGCTTTGGGGAAAAGAAAATTGATCAAGCAATGAGTTGCCTTCAGTGGAATTGATTTTTCAATGTTTTAAAGAAAATGATTTTTTATTAAAAACAGAATTTATTATTTATTTTAATTTATTATTTTAATTTAATTATTTAATTTAATTATTTAATTTATTTTTTAATGTTGAAAAGTTGTTTTGGCAGGATAAATTTAAAAAAATCCCTAATTTAAATACATTGGAAAATTGGAATTTAAAAAATAATAACCTGATATTATCATAATATAATAACATATATAATAACATTATATTAGGTAATCATATTTATTTAAAAAATAGATATTACAAAAAAATAGATATTATTCGTTTATAAATATCAGAATATGTTCCAAGATATTGTCGTCGGATTCAGGCATAAGTTGTTGATATTGTACTTAAGTTTTCGACATTGTACTTAAGTTGCCGATATTGTACTTAAGTGGTTGCTACTGTACTTAAGTTGTTGATATTGTACTCAAGTTGTTTTTCATTAATTACAGTTTATAAAACGAAAAAATCATTTTAATTAAATTTAAAGAATTAAAATGTTTTAATTTTTGAAATTTTCATAGTTTATTTTCAAGTTTATAACTTCGTGGTAAATTCGTCTGAGAAAAGGTAAAGGTTGCCTTGAATAATTCATTGAAGTTGAAGGAAGAAACGGTGAATGAAATGAAGGAAGGTTGTTGTTTACAACTTCTCAGTTGTCAATAATTTAAGACTCGATTTCGTTTTCAAGGAAAACAAACGTTTTGTATTTGTGACCGTGAAATATGAAATGTTTTAAAATTAATATTTTAACATAAATATATAAATTATATTTATATATAAAATTTATTTATATATAAAATATATTTTAAACATAAATATTATAAAATAATTTATTTTTGAATTAAAAAGTGATAAATTGAATAAATGTAATTTAGTAATAACCAGTAGTTTGCAATAATTTGAACTTCTAAATTGGAGATTTAACTGATTAAATTTCTTTATCTTTTAAAATTCGGATAATTACACGAGGAAATCGTCCATTTAAAGATATTGGCTTTAAGCTCGAGATCAGAGGTCGAACTGTTACCGTTCCGCTTGATTGAAACCATTTCACGTTCCAACGATTCCCTCGCTAGATGGCAGGTTCTCGTTTTGGGTGGCACCTCTGATGATTAATGTGCTGCCTTGATAATCTCAATAGGATCGTTAAAGTTTCATCGTGGGACTTGATTGATGAGTTCGTCATTCGTTCACCACACGATCACTCACTCCGTACCTGGAAAGCATTCTGCTAATATTTATTTATTTATTTATTTATTTATTTATTTATTCATTCATTTATTTTTTCAGCTTTAAAATATTTAATTCCAAAATCCAAAAAGTAGAATCAAAATCTAAAAACAAGAAGTGACATTTAACAGTCCTTGTGGACTTCAACGTCCTCATCACGTGATCAGCCTCTCAGAAAATGAAAGAGTTTCAAAGTAAAAATTTAAAGTGAAAAGTCAAAATGCATGAAGTGATCTTCAATTCATTCACCTGTTCTTCAATTCATTCACCTGTTGTTCAATTCATTCACCTGTTCTTCAATTCATTCACCTGTTGTTCAATTCATTCACCTGTTCTTCAATTCATTCACCTGTTGTTCAATTCATTCACCTGTTGTTCAATTCATTCACCTGTTCTTCAATTCATTCACCTGTTGTTCAATTCATTCACCTGTTCTTCAATTCATTCACCTGTTCTTCAATTCATTCACCTGTTCTTCAATTCATTCACCTGTTCTTCAATTCATTCACCTGTTGTTCAATTCATTCACCTGTTGTTCAATTCATTCACCTGTTCTTCAATTCATTCACCTGTTCTTCAATTCATTCACCTGTTGTTCAATTCATTCTTGATTTTTTCTTCTTCTTCTTCTTCAAATCCGTCACGTGTCCTGAGAGGTTCCAATCACAACGCCCATCACACCCACGTGACAAACCTATTTCCAGCCAAAAATATTTATTATTATTAAACAGAATTATTTATTAAAGAGAATTTTTAATAACGCATATGGACGTACTTTGTAATGTTATTAAAAACAAAATTAATAATAAGTGACTTGCTGGCATTGGAATAAATAAATAAATAAATAAATAAATAAATAAATAAATAAATAAATAAATAAATAAATAAATAAATAATTAATTAATTACATATATAAATAAATAATTAAATAATCAACAACAATCGATTATCATTTGAACATAAAAGTTGATTCTCTGGGATTTCAATTGGAAATGGATGCCTCACTTCACAGGTATTTTATTATTTTATTATTTTATATTTTATTATTTTTTATTTCAGAAAAAGAAAAGTTTTTAATTTTAAGTTTTAAACATTTTTTTAAAAATAAATTAATTTCAATGAATTGAATCTTTTGAAGATTTAATCGGATGTGTTTGTGATGCGTCCTGGTATCACTCCGCAGAAAATTAATCCGCTAAAAGCAACGTTCGTGAGTGAAAGTTAGGATATCATTATGACGTTGGTGACGACGATGACGACGATGATGATGATGACGATGACGATGACGGTTCTGATGATGACTGATGATGACGACGACGACGACGATGATGATGACGACGATGATGTCCTATTGTGTTCCTCTCCGTCATGAGATGGTTCCTGTGTAAGTCTCTGAAAGACTTCAACTTCTGACTCTTTAAGATAAAGAAAGTTCACAAAGTCCATTCACAGGCAAAGAAATGTTTTCATGGAAAATTTTTTTTTTTTGAATTTTACAGAAAAAATCGTTTTATTCTATTTTTCAAAATTGAAAAGAAAATATGAAGGAATACTTTGTTTGGTTTTTGTCGGTAATTAATTAGAAATTATATTTAATTACTAAAATATATTTTTATTTCTGCTAATTCTATTTTATTTTTTTTATTTTATTTTTAAATTCAATAATTTAAATGGCATAAAAAGTAGTCATTCATAGTCGTGTGCTTGAAATAAACAAACGAAAAGTCATTCAAGAGGCCAAACAATGATTTAATTGTAAATAACAATAAAATGGGAATAAATCCATTAAAATTGAGCAATAAATTAATGAAGTTCGTAATAAAAGCAAATCGTGGTCACTAATGGACGCCAGGCAATTGAGGCAGCAGAGCACATCTCGGAATGGGATTTTAAATTAAATTTATGCTGATATACGATCAGGAATTCATGCTGATATACTAGCAGCATTGAAACTTTGGCGATGACGATGACGATGAAGATGACGACGACGACGATGATGATGATGATGATGATGATATAATAATAAAGATCTCCCCCTATTTTACAATACCATCTCGGACTTGGAAAAAGTGCCGCTGTTCTGAATGTACTTCCGTTTTAAAAAATGAAGATCGAAAAAGAAGATGGAGTCGTGCATGGATTGAATTATTTCCAAGTTAGGTTTTAATGGTTCTACGGTTCGTATTGCTTGCATTTGAAATGTTCTTTATGCTTCTTAAGGAAGACATGCAGAGGTTCACTTTCGTAAAGTAAATTCTTATTTATTGAATGAATTTTATTGCGAAATAATGAAAAATTTAAAAATCACGACGAACTATTTTTTATGAATTAAATCGTAAAAGAATGAAAAATAAAATAAAATAAAATAATAATTTATGAATTACTATCGTCCAGTTTTCTCACAACCGGCACTAAAAAAAAAGGCGCCAAAAAAGGCAGACGAGGACATTGAACAGCAACGTGTTCTAAAACACCCGGATGACCGAAATGGCAGTTGACCTATTGACCCGAGCCATAAATAAGTGGGTCATTTTTATCCCTGGTAATTATTAAACACTGCAGTCACATTCTGCACGTGAGGTGCACGTGATTTTCTGAATACGAATTGCGTCATTTGTTTTGCTTTTATGAACGAATATTTTCTTATTATATTCTATTATTTTTTATTAATATATTTTATTATACTATTATATTTTATCCTATTAATTAATTAATTAATTTATTTATTTACTATTATTTTCGATAGTTTTTAAGAAATTATCAAAAAGGCAGCGTTTTGAAGCCAAACGAATCTTGGATAATGTTTACATGATGGTCAGACAGGGTCACTAAAAGTATAATTGCCCCAGTAATAGTTACTTTTTCATCATGTAATTATATTATTGTTATTATTATTATTATTATTATTATTATTTTATGTTATTATTATTATTATTTATTTTGTTATTATTATTATTATTATTTTATGCATCGGGTGTCAATCCTGACATGAAATCGATTTGCCAAGTTTTGACTGCTTTTATCGTTTTTGCAAGATCCAAAAGAGATGGCCGCATTTATTTTTATGCAATTATTTTTAAATTTATTTTTATGCAATTATATTTTTATATGGTTTAAATTAAACGTAAAGGTTCTTCATAACGTCTCTGATTTTCATATTTCTAATAATAAATTCGAATGAATGCCATAAAATTCCAACTCAAAATTACAATCACAATGTTTCCCATCCAAGACAATCTTTTTCCAAATCCACTTGCGATTCATTGGCACAAAGTACGTGATGTGGATTATCACCAACTGCTTTGTCTTCCTCAGGATGATGATGATGATGATGATGATAATAATCCTTATTTACTTTCATATTACTCATATATATGTACATACAATGTATACAATAACATTACTTTAATATTTTGTAATTATGGTAATTAAAATTGATAATTTTTAATGATTCAATGATAAGTATAATCAATGTAAATGTTTAAAAATAGAAATTAATTTTAATTCTATGGTCTTCGAGCTCAGCATCCAAGATGGCGCCGGCATTAATTACGGTTCCAAATAACGATCGCAGCACACCTGAACGACTGAAAACAGCAGGTTCCTTGGCCAATAAATCGACAAAAATACTTTCATTAAATTGGCCTTTCAATCCAAGATCTGTTGGATGCTCGTGCATTTCGCGACAGAATTTCACAATAAGTTGCAGCCGCATTCGTGCCACTTTTGTTTCTCGGGAAGCGAGCAATAATTCTGATTGGCAGCTTCCATCGGTCGATGGGAATGCTTTGACGAAATAAAGCCTTTCATTTCTTATCTTTGCTCATCTCTTTTGCATAATTGATCAAGAAAATGGCAAAATATTTCCTCGATCAATGGACCGAATTGTAACGAATGAATGGGTACTTGGGTGAATGGGTGGGTGGATGGATGGGTGGATGGATGGATGGATGGATGGATGGATGGATGGATGGATGGGTGGGTGGGTGGCCGTTTTGATGGGTGGGTGGATGGATGGATGGTTTCAGAGCAACGAAGCACGCGATTTGGTGCCTCCGTCAGATGACGTTGACACTTTCTTTCATCTTCCACCATTGCAAAGGAACAAATGCCTTCGTTAATTAAATGCTTCATCAACTTTGATCAGGACGCCATGAATTAAAGTTGGACGATTTCTGCAAATAATATTCTGCAAATAAAAACCCGATAAAAGTGTAAATAATTTTTATGAATACATTTTTTTTGATGAAATATCTTTGCTAATCATTTGTGAAGTTTATTTGGTCTTTTTAATGTTCAATTTCAGTGGTAAAATATTGAATTTCTCAAAGAACAAATGTTTGCTTCGAGAAGTTCTAAAGCGTTGAAGTTGTTTTTCATGAAAGTCCTGACAAACATCAACAGGAATCTGACACGTGGATGACGAGGTCATCCTAAGAAATCCTAGAAACTTTCGATTCAGGACAAAAAAAGACAGCATTCTGTTTACTTTCGATGCTCTTCTTTGAAGTTGTTTATGAATTATATATTATTATTATATCATTATTTATTATATTATTTTTAATTTATATTCTTAATTATTTTTTTTACAAAAAATAGAAGTTAAAACAAAACGTTTCAACATTTGAAATTATAGCTCGTCGAAAACATCGTCTTATGAAAATACCCACAAAAACTATTTGCGAAAGAACCTTATCACAACCACTCTCTTTATAAGAGCATCATTATCATCATCATCATCATCATCATCATCATCATCATCATCATCATCATCATCATCATCATCATCATCATCATCATCATCATCATCATCATCATCATCATCATCATCATCATCAGGAAGGACATCGTTGCCCAGTTCATAAAAACGTCATCAATCACGTGATATGCTCAGCATTTATTAACTTCCACGTGTCGACGAAGCATTCGATATTTTTATATAAAAAAATTAAAAACAAATTAAAAACAAATTGTTGAACATCTCATGGAAGCTGTTTGCAGCTGAAGATCGATGGCGATTGGATGACTTTTGGAGGACATTGAATGATATTGGATGATATTGAATGATATTCAATTATATTCAATGATATTCAATGATATTCAATGATATTCAATGATATTCAATGATATTCAATGATATTCAATGATATTGGATGATATTCAATGATATTCAATGATATTGGATGATATTCAATGATATTCAATTATATTCAATGATATTGAATGGTATTCAATGATATTCAATGATATTCAATGATATTCAATGATATTCAATGATATTGGATGATATTCAATGATATTCAATAATATTGAATGATATTGGATGCTTTTCAATCGAGTCCTTCCACGTTTGCAACATTTCCCTTCAATTTCCACCTTGATGTGGTTGTGCAAATAACAAGATAATAACCACACAAATTGGAGCAAACGTGGTTCACAGTTGTGTTGATGTCGCCATGGCAACGGGTTGGAGGTGGTTTTGTGTTATTGGGTCAATGCCGTTCATAATCATTGATGCGTGAACGTTGTTGCAACTTTTTATGCAACTCGAATGCAATTTGTCGTTTTTGTATTGTTTCGGCATCGCTTTGTATTGTATCGGTCGTTCATTTATTATTCTGTTCCTCTTACTTTATATTCTGTTGACGATTTTTCAGAAAACAAACGAACCAATTGTCTGCCAGATACGAAGATTTCTTTCGCTCGAGA
The DNA here is from genome assembly GCA_034509925.1 of Hirudinaria manillensis. Lineage (NCBI taxonomy): Eukaryota > Metazoa > Annelida > Clitellata > Hirudinida > Hirudinidae > Hirudinaria > Hirudinaria manillensis. Next base: position 14,476,256 of record CM067526.1, read on the forward strand.
AATAAATGCCCGGCATTAAATGTTGATCTACAAAATAATTTATAAATAATTTATCATATATTTAAAAATCTCCAATTTAGAAATTATAAAAATAATTTTTCCAAATGATAGATTGGAAATTCATGACCTCGACAAAGTATATTCATCATCGTCGTCGTCGTCGTCATCATCATCATCATCATCATCACATTCATCATCTGCTATCATCATCATCATCACATTCATCATCTGCTATCATCTCGTATTCGTATCTGTTCCTAACTTCCATTACGACTGCTCAGTTTGAAATAAATTCAAGAATCTTCCTTTGAAATTCCAATCCTTACTTCGCAGGACAAACGTCTGTTTTCTGCTGATCATCATCATCATCATCATCTGCTGATATCATCATCATCATCATCTGCTGATATCATCATCATCATCTGCTGATATCATCATCATCATCTGCTGATATCATCATCATCATCATCATCTGCTGATATCATCGTCATCATCTGCTGATATCATCATCATCATCATCTGCTGATATCATCATCATCATCATCTGCTGATATCATCAGCATCATCTGCTGATATCGTCATCATCATCTGCTGATATCATCATCATCATCATCTGCTGATATCATCATCTTCTTCTGATATCATCATCTGCTGATATTTGTTTGCTGATGATATTTTCGTCCTACATTTTGAGGTGAATACAGCATTTATGGCATTTATAGAATTAGAAAATGAAACTTAATTCACTTTTCGATGCAATTTCATGAACAAATAAAAAAATTTAAAAAAAAACAAAATTCTTTCAACTTCTTGAACAAATTGCTATTTATCAATTTAATGATGACTTAATCTCAGAAAATGACCAATGCTCATCAAGCATTTAATTCATTCACAATATTTAATCACATCCATCCATCCATCCTTCTGTCCATCCATCCATCCATCCATCCATCCATCCATCCATCCATCCATCCATCCATCCATCCATCCATCCATCCATCCATCCATCCATCCATCCATCCATCCATCCATCCATCCATCCATCCATCCATCCATCCATCCATCCATCCATCCATCCATCCATCCAGCAATCCATCCATCCATTTGTCACTTCGGGCTCAGAGTCCAGCCTTCCAATTAAGCTTCTAATCTTCTCAGACCAAAGGAGGAAATCATTAGATTCACGCGAATTCTTTGAAGATTTCATCATTCAAATTGAATTCCTAACAGCTCAGCACGTGACCTTGGATTGTGTCCTTAAATTCTCGTCGCCATTGCGAGGGAGCTATCGTCAGCAGCAGCAGCTCCCCAAGATGGGTGGGTTTGGGTGGGTATGGGTGGGTATGGGTGAACCGAGGATGGAGAAGCCCCTGGGAACCTGAAATCCTCAGAGATTTATTTTGCAGATTTTGATGAGATCGAATCTGTTCATCGGAAAGAAGAAGAAGATTGAAGTTTTAAATGTTTTTCTTGTTTTATTTCAGTTACAAATTGAAATTAAAAAATTTTAATTTTAAAGAAATATCCATTTTCAGGAGACGACAAAAAAAAAGACTTCAAGACGTTACTTCCTATCCGCGTTTGAACTGCCATACGTTAATGCAATCATTTTCAATGCTTCTGTAACTTCATGAAATGCAATAAAATCAGCAACCTTTATGCACTTTTATGTTTCTAAAACACAAGTTCTAATAATTATTCATAAAACATTTAATTTTAATATTTATTTCTGAAAATGTTAAGCGCTTCAATTCCTGAAAGAAGAAAAAAAAATGAACCGAAGTGAACTCGAAGTTTATTTAATTTTAAAAGCTGGGACTTTATGAAATATTCAGGTGACTAAATGAACGCCTAATGTTCTTTGTACGTGGAGTTTGTCAACTCCTTAAAAGCTTCCAAGTGGTTTCAGCCATTATTATTATTATTATTATTATGCTCATCACCTGTAAAGTGTATTTACTGACTGCGTTCATAACTGAGTGCCAGGTATTCTCTGTCACATTGTCATCGTCATCTTGATATTTAGAATGTTGTTGTTGTTGTTATTTTTATAATCATTCGGTAAGAAATACGTTACGAATGAGTTGCTTGTGCTAATTGTACTGTGAAAGTTAGTAAGTAAATGCTATTTGTTTCTCCTTCTCTTCACCTATTCATTCACCAATTTATTCACCAAAGCATTCATCCATCCATCAATCCATACATCCGCCCAGCCGTCCCTCCATCTATCCGTCCCTCCGCCCGTCCGTCCATCCATCCATCCATCCATCCATCCATCCATCCATCCATCCATCCATCCATCCATCCATACATCCATCCGTCCATCCATCCATCTATCCATCCCTCACAACATATCCTTTCACAAGAGAAGGGAAAAGATGAAAGCATAACTCCATTTTCTTGAGACTGATTTTTAATTGCTCCTGTGCTCTTGTGCACTTGTGTACTACTTGCTTCTTCTTTTGCAGATGAATTCGAAAAAGTTAAATAAAGTATTACCTATTATTGAAGCCATTCCATCCATCCATCCGTCCATCCATCCGTCCATCCATTCCATCCATTCCATCCATTCCATCCATTCCATCCATCCATCCGTCCATTCCATCCTTCCATCCATCCATCCATCCATCCATCACAAGCCGCAAAACATAAAAAGGCATATTTGCAAATGTTCAGAGAAACCTCTGCCAAAAATGTATCTCGGAATTTCCAAGGTGCGGCTTTTAAAAGAATGGGTTTTTCCCAGTCCCAAAACGGAAATGAGAGAACGGCATCGACACGGAAGATTTAGGGAAAGTCCAAAGCCGTGGCCAGAAGGATATTATCTCCTCTGCGTGACTAGGACCAGTAGGCCTCCAGAGTTGATAGCAATTTCCTGCTTGGGTCGTTGGAAATTTTTATTAGGTGCTGTCCTTAGACGGTCTTTCGAGAGTGATACGCGGTCGGCCATTCAATAAGCGGGAACGAGGGCGCGTTCGATATTACGATAATTACCGTGGTAATTATTTTATTATTTAACTCATTTACTTTTATTTACTTTATGCGATGAAAATCATTAATTAAATTAACATATCGATGTAATTTAAAAGTTATTCAATTTGTTTTCTTAAATGTTGTTTTTTCTTTCGTCACCGGTCGTCAATGACGCCTACTTCCGTCTCCAAGAGGACCACTCGGCAACCATCATAGGCCTCATTAAAAACAGAAACATTTTATTTTTATTTCGTTGCGTTTTTTTTTTAAATTATTTTAAAAGTAATCTTTCTTGTATTTGTCAAATTTTTTTAGAGGTGAAGGTGAATGTACTTCATTGTTCAATAATATTTTTATGCAAAATAATAAATATATATATATAATAAATATAAATATAATATAATAATAAAATTTATATATAAATATATAAATATAAAATAATATTGAAATCAATGAAATTTATGTTCAAAGCATTCTTCATTGCAAGTTGTGCAAAGCAACTCCGAGTCAACGTTTAACAGAAATGTTCAATTTTGAAGCGAAATGGCATTGAAATGTGAAAAAATATTTTTAAATTAATTATATAATAACATTCAATATTGACTTATAAATAATTTATAAATAACTTATAAATAGCTTAAAATCAAATCAATATTTGAAACAAGAGGAAATCGAGTCATCGAGGCTCGTTGTTAGAAAAGAACATCGATGCAGGTTAATAAATATAATATTAAAATAATTAAATTTAAATAAAGTGTGAAATTTTAATATAAAATTGTTTTCTCTGATATTTTCCGAGAAATTCAGTCGGTCTGAAACAATCTCATTGATGAGATGTGAAAGCCTTTGACAGCTCCAAGAGAAAAGTGGTCCACCCACGTGGGAAGGTCCAACCCGACCGATCCTCTCCACCCCCAAACCTACCCTCTCCACCCCCAAACCTACCCTCTCTACCCCCAAAATGAACCTCAAAAAATCAAACGTTTTTTTTGGACATAAGGAAGATAAAAAGAAAAATCTTCTCAAAAAAACAATTCTCGCCATCAAAACTTAAACCCTAGCAACAACAGCAACAACAACAACAACAACATCATCATCATCAACAACAACAACATCATCATCATCATCATCAACCACAACAACAACCCACAAATGTTTCGCTTCTAATATGGCGTCTTATCTTCCCGTTCATCTGTATCCGAGTGCCCTCTCTGTTATGCAGGAGACTATTTTTCAGAGCGGACGATTCACGAGAAGCGAGGCGTGCTCAGGTCCGACGGAAATTCATGCGCGGATGCCATCTGTTCATGCTTTCTGTTCGAGCAACTCGTGTCAATGAATAAACTGTTCCAGGAACATTTGAAGGCAGTTCTTTGATGAATGAGCACCTTTTTTTTTTTTTAAAGTTTTGCTCATTTTCTGCTCTTGATTTTGTATTTTTAAAGATATGAATATCTGAATATTTGTCGCAAAGATCTGGAGAGAGTCCAAAATGTATTCCGCACCCACGCAAAGAAGATGCTTCCAAGAGATTTATTGTTATACCGGCCTTTCGTGCATTTCGTAAGTGTATCCTGCAAAAGAATGAGAAATGGAAGCGTAATAAATAAAACCATTTCAGAATTTAAAACCATTTCGAGACAAAATGTTGACGAAAGAAAACGAATGGAACTTTGAATCGCTTTAATTCCCGCCTGCAATGAATCATCACCTGGTCACCTGCAATGAATCACCTGCCTTGGATGGACACAAATGTGAGAGGAATTTGAAAATAATGTGCCAAGGATTGGAAAATAATGGCAGTTCTTTGCAAATGGGGAACTCAATGTCTGATTAAAAATATGCTTTCTTTTTACATTTATTTGTTCAAATTCAATTGGAAAACATTACCAACAGCAGGTCATTATATTACTTTACCAATATTTTTGGTACATTTTTTTAAAATAAGACTTTGCGCTATGAGAATGTTTTTTAGATTGCTGTATTTAGAATTATTGTCTAACAATATATTTAAAGTTTGAATTACTTTTATTTATGGAACAAAGACATAATATTGACATCAATACTGCACATCAATATTCCATCGATACAGTCTGAATAAAAGCAAGGAATACCTTGTATGCACCTAATGAGACCATTGTTATAAGTTAACAATGGAATGGAATATTTCTCTTTGATTTCGACACAAATATAAATAATATCAATTGATTTTGCTGCCAAAAGTCTATCGATGACAACGTGAATAATTTAATTTATAATGATATTATTTTATTATTTTTATCAATATTAATTTATAACAACTCGAACAAAATAGGAAAAATAAATTTAAGTGGAATATTAACGAAATAAGTTACAAATTGAAATGAAAACAATGGCCACCCTGTTACAACGATTTCTTTCTGAGAACCAAAAAACAAGCGCTAAAAAAAGCAGACGAGATGTGACAGCAATCTCATCAAAATTCTCGAGCGAGCAAGTCACGTGGGGTACTTGGAGGCCAATTAGAAACCGCCAGCTAGAGTTGGAAAAGTGTGCGTTTGTGATGGTGTTAGGGATTTTTATTACTGGGAAATTTTTTTTAATGGAGAATATAATTAATTAAAATAATAAATTTAATTATTATTTCATTGAATTTCATTGCATCCATGTCCTCTGATTTCCTCAAATACCGAAGATAGAACAACAGAATGAAGTTGAACGTGTGAGGAAGTTTAAATCTCATGAGGTATTTGTTTCCAAATTGGAAAATATTCGATTTTAATTTTTATTTCTAAAAATATTTTTTTATAAATTCCGACATAAAATGATCAGAATTCTAATTATTTGTTCAAAGATAATCGATTGAAAATCATCCGTAAAGATTAGAAAAAATATTTTCATTTTCGCTGACAAACGTGCCTCTAAAATCTTTGGCCATCTTGTAAACAGATCACATACCGGAAAGGATGAAATATCCCGGGGCTTTGGATGCTAGCCAATCAGATTTCGTTAGAAAAATGCTTTTGGGGGCAATTTATTTTCAGAGTGGCAAACTTTTTGTTGATAAATTTAATAAAATGAATTTAAAAATTGATAAATAAAACTTGATTAAACATTAAATATAATTTTTAATGCATTTCTGATTTTTATCAGTTGCTCTAAAACTTAGAACGGATGCAATGCTTCAAGTTTGAATTGAGTTTAAAAAGTTTTCCGAGCAAATATTTTTGTTGAACACGTTTTTGACATCAACACGTTCTCGATTTTTATGGTTATTTCAGAAGGAATATAAATCGTGACATTATTACTTAATTACCTCTTTATATTACTTTAATATTACTCTTTTTAATATTTATAACATACATAATCCTCATTATAATTATAAACATACTATAATATCTGAATAATTATTATTAAGTTTGCATCATGAAATAATATAAAGACCTACTTAAGTAATAATGTCACAATTTATATTCCCTCTGAAATAGCCTTAAATTATAACATAAATAATTATAATTATAATGATTATTATTATTACAGCCGGTAAGCATCAGATAAAGCAGCTGGGCATAGGAAATAGAATCGATAAAAGTATGAAATAGGAACACAGCACAACATGCATCGAGACTTGCAAAAGGACTCTCTGAGTAATAAACGCAACATTAAAGGGTCCAGCAAATGACTGGCCTTGTAATCAGTGCAGGGGTATCAACCCTTAAGACGGGGTTCTAAATCATAACCCTCTCGGTTCGTACGTTTCCCTCTGGTGTCACGTCCTACTGGAATGGATTTCGGTCGATCTTTTGGGTATAAATTCAGTTGACTCTGTGGTTGATTCGATATTTCAATCAAGAAATTCAAATCGGAATTAATTAATAAATTATTAAAAATAGAACTCGGTTCTAAAAATATTTAAAAAGTTTCCGAAAACAAATTTCAAGCCCGATACTAATATCGTAGTGAATATCAATTGAGCTCGTGAATATTAACGAGGAGGCGGTCCCAGGTGATGAAGACGGATGGTTTGGGCTTTTATATAATGGCAGAACTATTAACATGGTGTCCGTTGATTTATCGCCTGCGAAATTATTTTACAGGGAAAAAAATGCGAAACAATTTCTGAGACACTTTCGGCTGCAAGGAATAAACATGCAAGGAATAAACTTTGTTGTGTACAATTATCGCTAATAATATTTACTTGCTCTTTTCTGGACCATTAGCAATTATGGCAATCGATAATAATAATAATAAAAATAATAATATTTATAAAATCCTCCTCATTTAATTTATTAGAAATATTGATATGATGATTGGACTAACCAGGATTTAGCTCAAACAGTTCGAGTGCGTCATTATATTATTATTATTATTATTATTATTATATTTTATTATTGTTGTTGTTGTTGTTGTTGTTGATGGTTTTCTTGTTGTTGTTGTTCCGATGTTAAATTAAGGTTTAAAAGTAAACTCAAATATTTGAAAATAATATTCCTCCTACACCTTCCTGCTTTTAGTATAAGGTTATAAATATAATTTTTATAATTAAAATTAAATATAATTTTTGCAGAATAAAATAATTTTATAGGAAAACAATTTATTGCCTCAAATTTAAATGTGTCTTTAAGCTTAGCTTTAAATTCAGTTTTTTTGCTCCAGTTATTCAATAAAGAATTTATTTTTGAAATAAATAATAAACTTATTTTTGAAATAAATAATAAAATTATTTTAGAAATAAATAATAAAATTACAGTAAACAAAAGGAAAGAGGAATCCATTGAACGAGAAGAGATAATTATGTTGATCAAACCAGCTTCTATTTAACCTCAGGCGTCCATAAATATTCTTCCACTCTGCCCATAATTACTTCAAATTACGCCCTGAGTTATCGCTGGCCTTCATAATTATTGGCATAACATTTCACGTAGGATTTTCTTTCGAAAATTATTCAAACAGCATTTTGTAAAAGGAATTATTATTTAAATTATTATTTTATTTAAATTATTATTTCATTTAAATTATTATTTCATTTAAATTATTATTTTATTTAAATTATTATTTTAGTTAAATTATTGTTTTATTTAAATTATTATTTTGTTAAAATTATTATTTTATTTTATTTATTTATTTTCTACAAATATTTTAATGAACATTCGACATTCTCAATCTTTTGCTTAAAAATCATTTTCACGAAATCATGGATTTCTGTCGAAGCTGTGACAAATCTCTAATCCCCACTTAAATGACCATCCATCTTCGGGTTTCGAAACTTGGAATTTCCAAAACTGCAAACCTTGTTGCGAGATGACTTTTGTGTTCCAGTGATGTTCTTGTGATTCCATTTTGTTATTTCATCGAATTGAAATTCAAATTGCAAATTATTTTCAATTCATAATTTAATATTATTAAGAATTTAATTCTTGTATTATTGAAATGAAGTTAAAGTTAAAGTGTTGCAGTATTGATGACGATTGTCGTCGTAGGAGGTGATTTTTGTTTATTAATTTAAAATTATTTTAAAATCTTTTTCATCACAATCCATATTTCCTTTCCATCCTTTTAGCAATAATTTTTGTTTCCTTTGAAGATAAAAATAAATAATAAAAAAAATAATAAAAATATTTGAATTATTAATGTTCCATTAACAAATTCAAGATGAACTTTGGACAATTCTGGTTAAATTTCATTTCTAATACTAGGATGTGGTTACTCAAATAATGATAAAGACAAGGATAATAATAATAATAATAATAATAATAATAACAATTAGTTGCGCAATATTCATTAAAATTAATTGCCATAAATATTTGTTATTACTTTGTCACTAGACTAGAAATGCATCCTTCCTTCTGTAAATCTCTTAAAGACTGAAAGTTTCCAATGGAAGTCTCGTCCTCCAAATTAACTTGTGACTCCCAAACGACTTCTTTAAAAAAAAAGAAAAGTTTCTCAGCAACAAAACGCACCCTCGATATCCATTCCTCTAAACAAACCTCACTGGAAGCTGACGTTCCCTGCATTTCCTTTCCATTGCCAATCAAAAATCCACGTCGTGCTTCTTGCTGCTCATTTTGCGCTCTTTTCGATGCAACGAATTAAGACTTAAGTCTTAGCGCCATTTTGAACGAATGGTTCTTGCAATTTCATCGGAAGGAGTTTACGAAATTCCCTGTTATGGCCTTCATTTCTTCTTGGTTCAGTTGACGTGAATTAAAATTATTAAATTAAAATTATTAAATGTTAATTGTTAAATTAAAATTATTAAATGTTAATTATTAAATTAAAATTATTAAATGTTAATTATTAAATTAAAATTATTAAATGTTAATTATTAAATTAAAATTATTAAATGTTACTCGTTGCCTGTTCAGTGTTTCTGAATGGATTAAATACATTTCCATGCATTTGCTTTTCTTTCCTTCCAACTGTTTAAGATAAGTTCATTCAGTTCATAACTTAAGTTCAGTTATTGAATGTAAACTTCATTACCTTATTATTATTATTATTATTATTATTATTATTATTATTATTATTATTATTATTATTATTATTATTATTATTATTATTACTATTATTATTATTATTATTATTATTATTATTATTATTATTATTATTATTTCACCAACTGAAAGGTGCTCAGTTGGTCGAAAGGTTGGTTCAAGTACCGAAGCTGCGAGTGACTTCGTGGATCATTTCACTGACGAGTGACGGACGTCGACGGTCGACTTCACCTCGGGCGCCACCGACGCCATCTTCCGACGACGACGACGACTTCGCCGGCGTCAATGACTTCACCGACGACAGCGGCTACGACGGCTGGGGAGATGATGTGGTGGTGAGTGCAAACAAATTGAGGAAGATACTGCTGGAAGTGAGAGGAGCCTCCTTTTCTTCGATCATACTCGTTGACCCCGACGGTGACCTTTCTCTGGAGGTCATCTTTAACGAGGTTGTTATTGTCAGTCTTGTTTTAGTTATTATTATTATTATTATTGAAATGATCGTAAGTTATATTTTTAATATTATAGACGTCCTCAATAACAATATTCATAAATTATTCTTGATAATAAATAGAGTAATAACATAGGAATGAATTTTACCAAACATAACATACCTTGACGCTCGCATCCGTACTTATCCTGGCTTATTCTACAATTATTTACAATTATTTCATCAAATGCATTAAAATCGATCAAAATATAAAATTCAAAAGGCCATTCAATGTATGAACTTATTCCTTCAATGATTGGTTGGTTGAATCATTCACATAATATCCATTATAATTCATTCATGGAATATTATAATCACTTATTATAATTTCTTAGTGGAATATTATAATCATTTATTATAATTTCTTAGCGGAATATTATAAATATCCATTAATAACTTGCAGGCCCTCAAACTGAGCATGTTCACGAGTCGATACGAGTGGCTATATTTATCCTTTGTGAGTTATTACCATCGATTTGTTCCTTGGACAGAATGAGGCCATTAACATAATTTATGCTTCATTAGCATAATATGTGCTGCATTAATTACTGTTTATTGGAGCAATAGAATCTCATTTGGTAGAAAGAACAACAATAATAAAACTATGAATAGTGACACAAGAATATCGACAAAGTTGTTAACAGCATGTTTGAAATCATTCTGATTCATGAAATGATTTCCAATTCAAATCCATAAAGAATGAAAAGCCTCTGCTTTAAAGATTAAAGATCGTAAATTGCTCCTTAAATTCTGTACTTAGTACATCCCTTCTGTACTCAGTTCTCTGCATCGTTGCCCTTGTTTACCTTCACAAGTATTGTTTTCTTTACCGAGTCTATTGTATGTACTGACAAAAAGAAAAATCGTTGAAAAAAAAAAGTATTCGTTGAGTTTCTTTTTCAATTGTAATCTTCGGTGGTTCATTCATTTGTCAACGATTTGATGAAATCAGCGAAGAGGATTTAAAATCATTTATTTCTAATTTATTTTTTAATCTATATTTTTCTTATCTGCATTTCAACAAGAAATGTTTCTGTTGTCGGATGTTTGTATGTGTGTTTGCATATGTTTGTTTTGTTTTGTTTTCTAGAAAGAACTTTCAATCTGTCATCAATCTTCATCCCTTCTGATTGGTTCCAGTTTCGTTCTCATGGTCAGCCAAGCATGCTTCGATCTGTCTGTTGCTTTGTCTAAGATCTCTTTAGGAATCTCAATGAAATGTTTTCTAACATTTTCTACTCTTCAGATGCATTGTGCACGGATTCATTGAGTCCACTTTTGTATAGTTTTTGTATGTATCGTCTTTGTATTGTTTCTGTACAACCTGGAAAGATATGCCTAGAAACATTGGATGCAAAGCATGAAGAAAAAGCGGTCTCCCAAGGCAGAGGATGACGTATAATGACGTCACGGCTTCGACATAAAAATGATGTTCATAAAACAAGCGAATGCGTCTCGTATATCATTCAAATGTTCATCCTTCCATCCATCTTTATCCTCTTTTCGGACGTTTTTCTTTAAATTTACGACATTATTTTAAACTTATTTTATTATTTCCTGGAATTTATCTTCCCATTTTGTATGTTTTTTTGATAATTTATGGGAAAAAGCGCTTAATTATCCTCAATTTCACCAAATTAAATTAATCTACACATGCATTTATACTTTTTTTTTTAAATTCTTGTAATTTCATAAACAAAAGTAAAAATATTTTCCTTCTGAATAAACTTGGCAAACTATTATCAGACAGTCGTCATCATCATCCTCCTCATCATCATCGTCGTCATCATCCTCCCCATCATCGTCGTCGTCGTCGTCTTCATCCTTCTCTTCCGCCAGTTTTGCATGGAACAACAAATCATGGAATGCATGATTCCTTCATGTCCAACGTACATTCTGCAATTTTTTAAAGACCCACTTTTGTTTACAATCGCATAATTTTTCGCAGGATATAAATTTTTTTTAACCAAATTTATTCATTTATTTACTTTTTATTTGTTTTTTTTTTTTTGTAAATTTCTTTTTAATTTCACTTTTAGTTCCGCCCAACAAGAGATTGTCATGCTTTCAGAATTTTGTTATTAAAATGCTGACCTTTTTATTTTTGGTTCGTTGCTCTGAAACAAAAAATAAAAAAACAAAATAAAAAATTTAAAACAATCGAAAATAATTTTTAAATTAAAATAATTAAATTAATTTAAAACTTATAATTTAAAACTATTTCTTGGAAGCATTTAAAAACCACACCCAATACGTTCATTGAATGTGAATCCCTTGCGCTAAATAAATAAATAAATAAATATGAATAAAATGAATAAAAATAATTTGTTGTGAATAATAATTTATAAATATTTACAATGAAATTTGCATAATTTGATGAAAAATGATTCACCGTGAACAGAATGAACCTTCATTCGACGACAGCACCTTCCACTTCTCAGGGGTGGTCCTCGTCACAACACACCTCAGTCACAATCGAGGTCTTTGAAACTATTTAAATAATTATTTTTATTTTATCTTTTAATTTAATAAATTAATAAATATTCGCGATTTAAACAAATCAAATTAATAAATTATTGATAGTAATAATTTATTTATTAAATAATTTATTATTACCGAATGTAAATCATTAGAAATGGATTACAATTCGTAGCTGGTAACCTGTTGAAAGACATGACTTGGAAGCACTTTTCCAACTTGGAAGTTTCGACGATCGTTGACTCTTTGTTAACAATTTATCAATCGTTGAACATCAACAACAAGGAAACTGGAAACTGCAGCATGGCAGGGGAAAAGACCTTGGAACAACTGCTGGGGAAGGTTACCTTATTCTGGATGCAATTGTTGGATCATTGGATGTTCATTTTAATGACAATTTAGCAACATTTAATTTGTTGCCAGGAATGTGGATCAAAACAACAGAGAGCTTAATTTTATACTACCATTAAATAATACAAATAAATAAATAAAATAATAATATTAATATTAATAATAATAATAATAATAATAATAATAATAATAGTAATAATACAGTTTTTAAAATGATACCGACAGGTATCCATTGAAACATTTTCTGGTCACCTGAGATTCAATGAAGACGGAAGTAGAACAGGATACCTCATTGAAATCCATGCTTTGGTTCCTGGTGGCCTCAAACAGGTGGGTTCGAATCCTGGCTTCGGACGTCGAAAATGGATTGAATTGAACCGATATCATTAAAATTATTATTAACAAGCATTCAGCCCTCATAATAACATTATATACACTGGCATTCATTCTTAGGAATGTGTAAATTGTGGTTCGTAATGGAACTTTTAATTATTATTATTTGAGCTGATGTTAATTAATATTTAAACTGATTTTAATTAATATCGATTAAGTAATTTTTAAATTAATTTAAAAAATATTAATTAAGTAATTTTAAAATTAATATTAATTGATTAATAATTTAATTAAATTTAATATCACCAACAATTTCAGCAGGAAAACATTTTCATCGGCAGTTTTACGAGAACCTCTTGGTACATTTTCTTATGTAAATTATCATCGAAAGGGGTCCTCATTGATTCCACAATTAGGTTCATCAAGTGCATTCTAACCCAATCAGTTGAGCACCTAAATGGTCAATGTCGGGGAATTGGAAATCAAATTAAAGTTTTAAAATCGTCGAATTATTAAATCAAATTAAATAAAATAAAATTATATTATATAAAATTGATTTAATGCCGTCCTTGAATTCAATTGAATGTTATTTTCTGCAATTAAATTTAATTTAAAAAAAAAAGGAAAAACTAAACACCGACCTAAAAGGACGCTTCGATGGTAACGTTATTAATGACGTCACCAAACCCGACGTCGGTCTGAAAGCCGTGGACGCAAATAAGTCATCAGGTGCAATGAACAATGACATGAAAAATCGTCATCTTTCAGGATTTCTTGCCGAGGCAGAATGCAAAGAATCCACATGATACAACAACAAAAAATACAAAGCCGTAAATACAAAGCATACAAAGCCAGCAGTGCACGGCATACAAAGCCACAAATGCAAAGCTTACAAAGCATGACGAACGACTCCGAGTTGACAGTTTCAAGTCAAAAAGCGTAAATCATGGAAAGACATTCCATCAGGATTGACATAAAAGTCTGACGAAGAAAGTTTCATTAAATGTTTATAGATTAATTAATCATTTTAAAATTAATTTTAATTAATTATAAAAGTAATTACATAAATTATTTTAATCGATCCTTTCACTTTGAAATGTATTTCCTAATTTCTTAATTCAACTGAAGTCATCGGCGGCATATTTTAATGGCTTTGAAAATATTACAATAATTTATTTATAATAACTAATTAATTATCAATAATAACATTATAATTTATATATTTATATTTATATTTATGTTTATATTTATATTTATATTTATGTTATTATTGTCGATGGCAAATTATCTTCACTTCCAACGTGAACGTGTTCTTTGTGTTTTGTTGCAGATAAACGAAGGAAATTAAGCGTCACACAATTGAAACCACGTGATTTCCTGCGACATCTTTGTTGCTCAGATTATGGTTGTTTATTAAAAGCTTATTAATATTATTCTATTATATTGATTATTATATAATATATTATTGATTATTATATAATATAATATTGATTATTATATAATATAATATTGATTATTAGATAATATAATATTGATTATTATATAATATAATATTGATTATTATATAATATAATATTGATTATTATAACAATAATTTTTATTTGAACTTAATATAAGACGCTTATTATAGTTTTTAAATTATGTTATAATTAATATTATAATTCTTTTTACCAAAAACTAGTGTTTTTTATTTCTAATAATGGAGAAGCAAGTAATGGTTTCTTAATTGGGTCAGCACGAAATATTTAATTGGGTCAGCATAAAAAGTCCATGAAAATATAAATTCGATTTTCATTTTAATTAATAATTATAATTATAATTTAAAATTTAAATTCCATTCCTTTCAACGCCTCAAACTGAAGAAAGACTTTTAAGAATTTTTTAGAATTCCTTTTGTCACGTGAATGGAAAGTTTAATGAATGCAAGCAATGATATGCATGCATGTATCCATGCAATATAATACATCAAATAAACATATTGTATGCAATATACATATCGTACACAATATACATATCGTACACAATATACACATCGTATACAATATACACATCGTACACAATATACATATCGTATACAATATACACATCGTACACAATATACATATCGTATACAATATACACATCGTATACAATATACGTAAGACGCCGATATAAATAATACACGGACTCATCCAAACGCTGAACTCCTTGCTGGAATGAATTCCATCTACTTTCATTAAAACTGGAAGAGGAAATTGCCATAGTGGTGATGATGACGACGACGATGAATATGATGTTGGTGATGATGATGATGATGATGATGATGATGATGACGACGACTATGATGTTGGTGATATTGATGGGAGGTTAAAGGTTAGTAGCAGTGTAATTCGTAATTTTTAAAATAAACTTTAAGCTAATGGGAAAAATGATAAATTATGTTTATTAAATTATAATTGTATTTAATGAATTAAAACGTCATTTAATTCAACTCTTTATTGAACTCATTCAAATCCAAGAATCGTGATTTCAAATGTTTCAATGGATGGATGGATGGATGGCTTGGACGGATTGACAGATGGGTGAGGTGAATGAGACAAAAGGGTCCTCTCTCCCACTCTGCTATCATTGGATGCATTTATGGGACAGGGATTAATGGACACGTGATTAGTTACCATGACAACGTCGAGTGCCTCCGGTGTAAAGTCATGCCTGGAAAGCATTTTCCGAGGCGAATGGAGATGACGCCATTCGTGGCTATTATTAGATTTCAAGTTAGAGAGCTCCACCATTGAATAAAGGTAATGATGACGAGAATGATGATGATGATGATGATGATGATGATGACGAGGATGATGACGACGACGACGATGATGATGCTGGAGATGCTGGTGCTGATGACGACGTTTTCTCCGCATCGACGTTGGTGCTTGCAACATCGTAAGGCATTCCTCGTCTTGTCAATTCAAAGCTTATAATTTCACGAAATGATTTCCCATTGTTTCCAATGAGGATTTATTCTGCTTTATTATGACATCTTGCACGCAAATTATCTTGTGCCAGGATGTGCTAAACGAGGATGTAAAGCGGATGAGGATGTTCCTCTGATGAACAATTTATTGCTTTCAGATTATTATTTATCTTAATCATTTCTTATTAATAATATTAGAATATCTAATTAATAATTCTCGTAATTTCTTTCTTTTAAAATCTAAAAAAAAAAAGATTTTAAAATGATTTTTAAATCGGTTTCCAGTGAAAGTGCAACAGTTTGGTTTGTAGGACGATTGTAGGGTTTAATTTATTGCTTGAGGAAGTTGTTGCAACCCTTGTTATGCAACCCCGTGTTCGATACTGCAATACTAATGGGTAAAGCGCTATACAAATGATGATCGATGAGAATAAACACAACGTGACACAACACGACCATCAATAAATAAACACAACATGGCTATTGGTCTTCGACCAAAACAGTTTCACAAATTAAGGAAAAACCCAAGAAATGCTTTCGTTTTCAAGCAACATCTGCTTCCATGTCATTAATTCTCTTGTCATCTTTCTCTTGATAACGCTGTCGGATGATTAAACCATCCATTCTTTCGTCAACCCATCTGTACTCGATTTATCTAATAACACATCCATTCATCTGCCCATCCATCCGTCCGTCCATCCATCCACCCATCCATCCATCCATCTATCCATCCATCCATCCATCCATCCATCCATCCATCCATCCATCCATCCGTCCGTCCATCCATCCATCCACCTGATTGTGCAGTAGATTGGCTTCTGGAACTCGAGTCTTCCGAGCCTCAGCAGACTGCGCATCGACGGAGCTCTTTTCCAGCTCCGTAGCGACTCAAGCGGTTCCACGAACGACGCCACTGGAAGCGAAGTTCAAGGACGCGATGGGGTCACAGCGAAGGGTGTCAATGCTTTGGAGAAAAGCAAAAGGCATTTTACTGTTGCACTGCCTCTGGTGAGTCCATGGTTTAAATTTTTTTAAATCTTTTTTAACTCTTTTTTTTCTTTAAATCTGTTTTTTTTTCTTAAATTGATTTCTCCCGACGAAATCGGATTCATTACGTCTTGACAGAGTAAGGTCTCGTTATGCACACCATTGTCATCGTTATCATCACCACCGTCATCGTCGTCGTCGTCGTCGTCGTCAACTGCCCAGGCAATCATCCAGCAAATGTCCAATGACATTTTCATAACGTCATCTAAGATTGAAGCCCAACGATCCAACCGAAGTCCAATGATCCAACTAACCTTAACTCCAAATGGATGGAAGCAATCAATTCAATAATAAGTTTAAAAATTAATTTACCAACAAATTCAATGTAATTGGTAAAATATTCTGAAAATTAAAATGACGTTAATAGTGATAATATTTATATTATAAATATATTTAATATATAATTTAAATAATTTAAAAAATTAAGATGTTATTATGTGTCAATAACATTAAATTTGTTATTAAATAATATAATAATTATTCATGTTAAAATGGCAAAATATTTCTCTATCGAGACACAAAATTACCATCCTGACACTTCGTTCAGATCTTATCAAAGTTGACGAATCAGAAATCAATTGACAACAATTTGCATGATTCACGATCCAAAAAAGACAGCAACAACAACAAACAAGCGACAAACAACCTCCTCTCCCCCAAAGTTCCCCAACAACCACCCTTTGCCTCTCATGGTGGTCCAAACATTTTAAACCAATCCAAAGCGTAATAATTCAAATCAATTCAAATCCCTTCAAGTTCATCTGAGTAATTGTTCTGGAAAAACGAGAGGTCGTTGAAAATCCAAATTGAAAATTTAATAATTTTTTTTTTGCTGGTCACTCAATCATTTCGTAGAATTTCTTCTCAATTTTCTGTCTCCATCATTCGTCTTGATTTTGCGTTCAATCCAACGTTTGCTGTTCCGGATTTTAACATTTCCAGGAAATAAAATAAAAACGGCGCTACAAAAATGTCTCTGTAAGGTGGCTGAGGAAAAGTGGGAAAAGCTGTAATCGCCAAACGACGCTTTCAAAATGGCGAAAGAGGATTAGCACAAGAATTCTGCGTGTTTCTGAGTGATTGAAGCTCCAGATAAACCTGGATTGGCCACTAACAAGGAACTTTGGGAAGAGAACATTTTTTTTAGAAAGAGTTTTGCATGAAAATAAAATATTTTTAAGATGTTGAACGAAAAATATTGAAATCTTAAAAATGTCTTTCGCACATTTCTGCGAGGCTGCACGCAAGCTTTTCATTTTCTTGATTTTTAAATTCTCAGAATCTAGCGATGCACTCGTGTGACATCAGTTTTTGTCCATCAAAGCCGTGATGGATTTGAGTTGAGCCCTGGACAGGGTGGGTAGTTTGGGGTGCTGGTGTGGCAAAAGTATTCATAGAACGAAGGTTGTTTTTAAATATTCCTTTTGGAAATTCAAGTGAAACAACCGATCGTTTCAGTTCAATGATTTCAGTTCATCTCTTTAAATTGGATATTTGAATGACATCCTTGAACAAAGGTTTTATGAATGTTTTGAAAAATTTCAAAGTAAATTAGAAATTAATTATATTTTTAACCAAAATTGCAGTAAATTAAAAATTAATTATACAAAAAGCATATTTTTAACCTTTCATCAGATTGTGCGCCGTACCATCACAAACTTTTAGCAATAATAGCATGTAGCATGGCATCACATTACAATAATAATTATTATTCTAGAGAAATTATTCTGATGAAACAAGAGCCAGACTTATAATTAAAATGATGACCGTGTAATCAATGTATAATCAAACCCGCAAACTCTTTTTATCATCGTCTCATCCTTGATATTACATATAATACATTCATAATTGCATCCTTAATCTTCATATTTTTTAATAATATTTTCCTCGAAATCTCTTCTCAAAGCAAAGATTGAGATATTCATCCGCTTAGAAAATCGAAAAGATTAGTCTCAAGTTTAAAGAGTTTCATTTTAAATTTAAACATTTATAATTTATTAATTATATTTATAATAAAAAGTCTTTATCTGTTTTTCTCTGTTTTTATTTATTTTTATTTGTTTTTATTTCAATTCTTATTCATGGCTTTCAGTGCAAAATCCTGTAAATTGATATCTAAATGAATACTTAATTCCGCCATCTTTAATCAAAATTTTAAATTTTAAATTCACTTTTAAAAATCTTTACCTGCAAATGATTTTTATTATCAAATATTGAAAATAACAATATTAATATTTAATCATTTTATTTAGATTTTAAACTACGTTTGATTTAAACATCGATTTTTGTTTTAAGAAATGTAAATAGGAAAAATTACTTTTAAAATATTCCTAATTTAATCGTATTTTATTCAAAATTAATTTTTACACCAACGATACAACTCGATGTCACAGCATAAAAATATTAACTGGGAGCATCAATTATTAAAACATGTTAGGTAATATTAACAAGTAATATTAATACTTGTTAGGTAATAATTAACAAGTAATATTAATACTTGTTAGGCTTGGTTTGAGTTCCTATCAATGGCTTCGTTTGTTAAGTCGAGCTACCCCAATATAAACTGGAGCGTGGGAATGTTAATTTCCCATTTGCATAACATTTGGGAATGAAACTGATGGGAATGTTAATTTCTCATTTGCATAACTCCTCCTACTGATTAATATTTACATTAAGACATCTTAGGTTACTTCATCAGCGTCGTTTTTCATTTTTCTTCGAACGTGCGTGAATTCACTCGTGCACGTGTGACATTTCAGAGGAGGATATTCAATTCAGGTGGAATCCTCCGTGAGAGATAAGCCCGATTTAATTATGCCATCCGTTTGAAACGCTTTAGCCGTCTTTGAAAAAAAAAAATTTATTTTGCATTAAATGTTTTCAAATAATTTGTAAATAATTAAATAAATTCATTTCCGCAAAAATACATCTATTTTTTATTTATTTATTTATTGTAAATTAATGTTTAATTCATTAAAAACAAATGAAAGCATCTCAAACTTGCGCATCTCGTTGTTGAAACATTTTTTGTTTTTTAAAATCCATTCAACCAATCACTTCGTTCATTCCAGTACGCATTAGCATAATATATTCAGGAATAACTCGTTCAATCTATAATGCATTAACATAATTAATTAAATAAACGATAAATAATAGTCTTAAATCAAACGCCACAGGAAGTCCCGTTCGCAATGCTCAGAACTGACCACTGGAATCGCACCGAATCGGATCGTTACCATGGTTACTGCCTCGACTTCCTTAGAGAGTTGTCACGTGATCTTTCCTTCAACTATGACGTCACCGTCGTCTCGGATGACGTCATTAATTACTGCTGCGCATCGGAAGTGGGCGGAGGAGGTCTCCTGGACACGATCCAGAACGGGGTGGGTTTCATCAATGCTTTCGTTCATTCATTCATCCATTCATCCATCCATCCATCCATTTATGCATTCATAAGGAGAGGAGATGGAAACCTCCAAGGATTTTTTATTCCGATTGAGATGGAAATGATGACAGTTCAGAGAATCAATCAATCAATCAATCAATCTATCATCCATCATACACTCATTTTCCACCAAAACTTTTGATATTATCTTATCCTCGGTAAATTTATTATTATTATTATTATTATTATTATTATTATTATTATTATTATTATTATTATTATTATTATTATTATTATTATATTAAACATTCGAGGAAATTATAAATGCTTCCCGACATATAAAATTAATTTGAACCCTGTAACCTTTGACCAAAGACTCGAATGCAAAGAATCTTTTGGATCTGCTTTTTTCGGCGTTGAAAAAAAGACGCACCTTCCTATTTTCCGAAAATGGCCCACAAAATGGCATAAAATCTGCGGCTTCGGCAATGAATTGACCATAAAAGGTTCCAATGACAACTCGAGGATTACGAAACTCAAGTCGTGCAGAAAACTCTTCGTTCGAAGTAGAATTTTTCAGTTCAGCTTCTGTAAGCCTGATCGGATTTCATTCGAATGTAGTGTCAACATCTCTGAAGCCTCTGAAATTATTTAATGGCATGGAACAACATTCGACATTTTTATGGAAAACGTTTCTTTCAAACATTCCCTCGTTAAGTAACGTTCCACGAAGCAACAATCAAGTGAGATCAATTAAGAAACATCGATTATGATCGATTAAGCAACATCGATCTGTAAGTTTCAAATTGCTCAAACTTCAACTCTGGTTATTTACTAAAAGAGACAGCTATTGCTGCAGGACAAATCGAAAAACAGTTTGCGTCATTTTCTTAGCAACACTTTTTATTCCTAACTTTGGCAAATATTTTCAATCAATTAAATCGGTTTTAAGTTAAAATTGAAAGCGACTTGAAATCTTTAAGAACCAACCTTCAATTACGTTTCAGTCAGCATCCTTCGGACTTCCGTTCCCAGTTTCATCGGCCACGAACAAAATGTTGGACCTCACGATTCCTTTCTTAAGCACCGACTGGGCAGTTATCATTGCAAACGGTGACCAGGATGGATATTCTCCGAAGATGTTCCCTCTTCAAGTTTGGCTGTTCATGTTCATCCAACCATTTCAGCCATCGATTTGGCTGGTTTTGGTCGGAGCCGTCCTAATAGCTTCGTGCTGTCTTTACATCCTGGAGAGCTTGGATTTGTTGAGACCCTTGGAAGAGAGGACGCTGGTGACTAAAGAAGTGTGGAGAAGGGTCTGCATTGGCTGTCACGACCCCAATCGGGAGGTCGTACCCGCGTCGGTTCAAAGCGAGGCAGACTTTGGCAAGAGTCAAGGATTCGTCAGCGATTCCGATCTTACGGAGAGGCCATCTATCGATTATTCATTCGACGATCGCATCGCTGCTCATCCGTGCTGCTGCTGTTGCTACGACTGCAAGAAGTCGTCGGCTTTGCATGCCGCTGTCGCTACTCCAGGTGAAGTGTTCGCGACGGTCGCAGTCGATTCCAGGTTGCCCAGTGGAGGAAAATACGTCAGTCTCTCTTTCGTTCAGTGCCTCTGGTATTTTTTTTTTCATTTGTTAATGATTTTTAGTAATAAACTGATGAATAAGTTAATGAACTCACAATAAATTTGTTATTAAATCGGTAATAGATTAGTTAATAAATTTCCCATTAGGAAATTTTCTCATTTACTGCAACTTATCTCGAGCGTCCATCTAATATCGCTCGTTTGTTTTCATTCATCCGATACTTTCAATCAATCTGAGAATTGACGCCTGTTGTTTTATTAAAGCTTCTCCTACTGTCGAGATTAATAAATGGATCTTCCCGTACCGAGACCAGAAAACAATTATTTAGGATGGAAGGATTCCCATTCACGTGTGCCTCGTGCAACTTTCTTTTGCGTAGAAAGTCATTATTACCAAATAGAAATATTTTATTTTTATCGTCTTATTATTCTTATTTAGACGCATTCTTTTCCAAAGACATCGATTTAAAATTTCTAAAGCTAACAACAACAATAGTTAATAAACAAATTATTATTTATTAAAACCATCCAGGATCGTCATCACGATGATGACCCTGAGAGATCTCAATTCACCGATCAGACTTTTGCACAGGACAGCAGTAGGGCGAGTTTTCAGTCTTTTGTTGAGGTGAATTAAAAATAAATGGAGAGTTTAGCAATCGAGAAAAATTAATTGCTAATAAATAAATTAAATATTAATGTACGATCGTCATTAAAGATTTATTTCTTTAAATTATTGATTGCCACAAACATTCTTGGTGTAAAAGTGAAGTCGATTATGATAAAAGTGTGGAGAATGAGATGAATGACCTATGAATTAACATTGTCTCATTATTTATTTCGGAAATATTCAGTTAGTTAATTAGAATTAACATTGCCATATATTTATATTTTCATTTTATTATCTAGTTAATTAAATTTATTTCCAAAATGTTTAAACATTTAAGATCCTTCTCGCTGGTTACAATCGTCTCGTACGCCTCCAGTTTTGTTCTTCTGTCATCGAAACTCGATCTTCAGGACTCAAAACATCAACGAGACACGTTTCTTTCAATTGTCGACCAAATCATCTCGAGAAGCACAGACTCTAAAGTATTGTTGCCCTCGAAGGAGGTGGAAAATTATTTGTTCGACCAGGATGACGTTGAAATGGATGGCAACGTCCGAATAGATTCCGCGCTCGAATCGACAAAAAATCTCGCATGGAGAAGGCTCTTTGCCTCTTCCAGGATATCGTACTTGAAGGAAATCATTCGAAGCGAGCACATCGGCTGGGAAAGAAATTCTTCGACTCCTCAACAAAGCTCGTATCTAGAAAACCTTTTCGGCTCCGGGAGATCAGCTAGGCTCAAGATGCCCATCAACCAGTCGACTAAACCGATTAGCGACCGAACATCGATCGCGATCTGGCACTTAGCCGGCTCGAACTACATGTCGTCAAAGCTATGTTTAGGAGCTGCTAGGGATAAGCTTAAAGTCATTGTCAAGCCGTTAATGGAAAAAAAGCAGCACAAACAAAGGATCCATTTCTCCATCGCACTTCCTCAGGGAACGTCGTTGAGAAATGAACTCAACGCTGGCATCCTCAGATTGAAAGAACAAGGAATCTTGGAAAGACTCGAAAGAAGGTAAAGAAAACACATTCTGAAGAAGAATAGTTTTACGATCGAGAATTCAAATAATTTTCAGATTTCCGTTTTTATTTTTGCAAAAAATAAATAAATTAGACATAAACAAGGTATTGATAGAAGTTTGCATTTGACTAAATTAAAGTCTGTTAATTCTTCTGAGGTGATCAGATTAATTAATTCAAAGGCCGATTTAAGTTTCCCAGAAATTGATACTCCTAGAAATCAGCATAAGAGTATTCTCAGGCCCTTTTAACCTTCTCCAATTTATTTCGTTCCAGATGGGAAATGTGGACTACGCCTTGCTCAATGGTTAACCCCAAAGACAAAAGCGATTCCTTCATTGGCAATGCAAATCTTCAAATGTTCGGTGGGTTTTCGGCCGTATTTTGCGGCCTCTGGGTCTCAAACGTCCTTTGGGCGATATTCAGAAGAAAGAGGAAAAGATGCAATAACTTCTACAGAACTGAGGAAAGAATTCGCTCAGTTAAAAATGTAAAAAGGTTTTCCTTCACTTTAACAAGTTATTATTAGTTATTATTAATATACACGATTATTACCAAATAAGAATTCGTATTCTTTAGGATGCCTTTAAGTGGCAGACTAGAAATCTGGCTAACCATTTGATCAGTTAGTAATTGCGAAACCAATGCAGGAAAACCACCACGTACATCACACTTCCCTTCGCCTTTCGAGCCACGAGCAATCATCCCTGCCCCAGACGGACCCTAGGAACCTGCAGGGCTCTTCGCCCCCCGCTTTCGACCAATCGATGTCCTTCAACGTGGTCTCAGAATCCACTGCGCTCACCTCAACACCATCCACTGATCTCACGCTGGGAACTGCCTCGACCGTGCCAGAGCTCCAGGAAACTTCCACGTCCCAGGGTCTTCACCAGAGACATCATCATCATCCTCATCACCACCATCATCATCATCATCGTCACAAGCAACACAGTCGGAGGAGAGATAGGGCGGTGGGAGTTGTTGCCAGCGTGCAAAAGTCAAAGGCCGATACTTATCCTACTTGGCGAAGACAGACCAATATATTTTAATTTCATTTTCAAATGTTTTCAATCTATTTATCCTAAATTCTTTTAAACTTTAATCGAAATTGAAAATCTAACTTGAAGACTCAGATCCTTGATCTCGATAATTTCATTCTTGGCATATTTTTTTAGAACTTAGAAGTAATTTGTTTTATCGTTATTTATTATTTTTAGCGCTACCGCAAATTTTTACAATTAATATTGTTATTATTAGTTACTTTAGCTGAAGCTACGGATAATTAGAGTGTTGACTTTTATACGAATAATTGTTAAATTAGTTGTTAATCCTTGGAAATGCAGGTTTGAAATGAGTTTCGAAGGAATTAAATGTAAGTCGGGAATTTTATAATTGACGAAAATTAGTGAACTGCCGACAATTTCATTGCTTACAAATTCTAACAAATTCCTTAACATATCTCCATCTCTGGCATAAGTTGCCTCAAGAAGCAATAAAACCTTTGAGACGATTTAAGGACAACATAACATGATAACATGTTCTTACTAATTAATTATTACTTAACCACTTTGAAACACGTACGTATATCTGCAGGGTTGCGTGTCAAGTTCATGTCTCACTGCAAGATTTCACGATTTATTTTCTATCAAATCCTCTTCCAAATTTGTTCCAATTAAATGTCTCTTGGAATGCAAATTATTTTTTATTAAATTAATAACTGTTCGAATTCATAAATAATTAGTTTTTAAATGATTTGTAACAAAATATAGATTTAAAAAAACGTTCGTCAGCAGAAAAATCGTTCGTTTTATCGTTCGCGTTCAAATCGTTGGATGATTTCCATCTTTTTTCGATGCCAAATTACTTGGTTCAAAGCATCTCTCGAAGAATAGCAAAGGTCGTTGGTTATTCCATCGATCTTGGAAACCGCTTTGTGAGCGAAACTTAAGGCAAATGCAGGTTCCACCTTTCAGCTTCCATCGTAACGAATCGAAGCAATGCGACAAACTTAAAGGCACCGAATGTTTTGTGCGAGGCAGAGTACCTAGTCAGGGGGTAATCCAGGTATTCCGGAATCAGGTGGGTCTCATTCATCGATGAGACCTTCATGTAAAGGGCAGCGTCCAAAGACACGCATTGGAACGAGGCCACCATACAGTTGCACATGTTGAATGTGATTAAAACATCGTGCAAGTCGTACGGATTCTCGAGCTTTTCCAATTCCTGAACATCAAATTTGTACGGTTGTCTGAACAGCAGGAAAACGAATCTGGCAGAACGAGGGAATTTCTCGAGGTAAACCGTGAAGCCCGAACCCATCTGACCTTCCCGCAGTCCATTGCCGTTGATGTTAAGGACGAGACTCAAGGATCTTCTCAGCTTCAACTTCAGAGGATGCACCGCGTAGACGTAGAGGATATAGTAATTTGTTTCTGAGAGTTCATTAATTTCTCAATTTATTAACATTCTTAAACGTTTCTCGATAGTTTATTTATTCAATTTATTCATCGTTATTTCAAGCCAGACCGAACTAAGCGCCAACTAACCGCTAAGGAAGCAGCCTGGCATGTCGTATACTTCGTCTTCTTGGTAATAGATCCGAGGCAGTGACAGGGCATAAAAGTCCTTCCTTTGAATGACGTTATTGCAGTGTCCGTACTGTGGAATCCACAGAGTAGGTAATGCGGACCTACAAGGTCTTAGCGAAGAGAGATGGATATTCGTGCAAATACTTTTTGCTCGAACATGGATTTCCATGCAGAAAATAGTTAGAAGGACCAAGCGTGTTGCATTCAAGGAAATGATGGACGAAAACATTATTTTTCTCGTGGGTCTTGCGAAGCAATTCCGAATTGTTTCCGATGCAAAATAAGTGGTTAACGCAATGATTGGTGGATGTTGTTGATGTTGATGTTGTTGTGTTTTGTTTGTTTGCTGTGACGATGCGAGAGCTTTTTGAAAGCCCATTATTTTCTTAATTGGATTCATTTGCATTTCTTTATGCAATAACTTAAAAAAAAATTTTTTTTAATCCGAATTTTTATTCTTCTTTTGCGTAGAAACAAATCATAAACTTTTTTCGGGTGCCTTTCCTTGCCATCGAAAATCTAAGTCATAAAGTTTTAAATCTTAAAATAACGAGTTAATAAGTCAACGAATGTTTTATGCCGATTATGTTTCGAGAATCTCAACCTGCCAGGAATAACTTCCTTTTAATAACTTCTTTTATCTCGAAATAGTCCAAATCGATTATTTTTATTCTGCAAAGATTAGAATGAAAAGTAATTCAAGGAAAAAAAGAGTAATATTTTTATTGAATTTATAAATCCGATCAGTTAAATAGTTGTTCTCTTGTTTAGATGTCTATAATCGTTTAATGATCCAATAATAATCCACTGCCGATGTTCGCAAAGGTTTTTACATCGATTCCATCCATCTACCCGTATGTCTATCCATCCGTCCATCATTCTGTTAGATGCAGGAGAGCTGAGGAATAAATTGGTGTTTAATTCCATTTCAATCTTTTAACAATTTGTTTCACTCGATTGTCACATCACAATGTACTTTCACGAATCATTCGCAGAAGATGGATTAAGATTTAAAGAACAGATGGATGTGCTATGAACTCTGAAGACCAATTTCAACTTTAAGGATGCCATTTGTCTTAAACGTGCTTGATAATAATATTTAACTTAAGTTAACAGTTACGAAAAGAAACTAATTAGACCAATGCATTGATTTAATGACACTAATGCTTTTAGAATTACGCAAGCTCTACATGTGAATGACCTTAGGTAATCCATTTATAGATTGAACTAATGGTTCACCGCAACAATTTCAAGGAAAGGAGGCGCTATTTTAATAAGCTCCATTTAAATGGTTAAAATACCTCTGACGATATAGTTATTTCTCTCAAATACCTCTAAGATAGTTGGGTTAAAATAACTAAAATCATAGCTAACTTTCCCAAAGGTCAACACCATAAATAAATATTTATACCATATTACATTATTTAAGCTATAAATATTCTTTATAGAAACTGCAAATAATACCTTTTGGCGGATGTTGTCAGCGATAGTCTTAAGACAGGCCGCCTCTTCTTCGAGTTCTTTGATCTTGCACTTGAGGCATTTGTTCTCGCATCTCAGCTCCTCAAATTCCTGATTCAAACTCTCGTTCTCCTTGCAAACGTCGCAGGCTTTGGCCTTCAGCTGGTCTCGCAGGTTTTGCAGTTGCTGGTAATGTTAAGGTCGATAGTCTTACAGCAATATGCTTATGGTACCAACAAGTGATATACCAATAGTTTTGTACCTAGCAGAGTCGTAGCTACACAAGTTAACAATGGTAAGACAGTCAACATTGATGAAATTGGTGATGGAAAGTGATGGAGATGACAGAGACAAGCCAGACAATAGAATCAAATCGTGTGTTAATCAAAAGGAATTTCACGATAATAACCTGTATTTTTTCACAGAGACATTTTCGCTTCTCTCTAAGGCAATTGATTTCCTACGAAGGAAATCAAAGGATTTGATTTTCGATGAAATATCAACTACAAACCAACTTGCCTAGAGTTGTAGACTCAATGAGAGAAGGATAATAATAAAAAAGGGAGTATTATAATTTTCTATATTTATAATATAATCTCGAAAATAGTGTTTTTATTAATTTCTCCATCATTAAAATCTGCAACCTAGTTTACAAATGCAAAACCTGCTTTAAACATTCAATTTCCTTTTGGCGGGAGGCCGACATGACGTGTTTTGCCTTTTAAGTCTAAATATTCCAAATGAAGTTTAATGGAAATTTGTTTCCGATTCAAGGTTTGCTTGATTTGTTTTGGAAAGAAAACGATTGAATCTGAAGTTGTTGTTTCACTGCGTCATCAACCAATCAATCACACGTCATCTCGTGAAATGATTTAAAAGTGAACAAAGTTGATTAATTAAATTGCTTCATTTATTTAATCGTAGTGTTCGGGTGGCAATGTTACGCCAGGAGATTAAAGCCTTAAAAAGAACTTTAAGACGAATTAAAATTTTTAATGCAATCTACAAACATTATTTTTGCTCTAAAAATTGATTATTATTATATTTAACCATCAATTTGTTGCATTTAAAAATTGAATCCAAAAATTGTATTCACCTAAATCTACCTTGATGATACCACAATCAAAACATTTCTCGTCCGGCTGTCGCAAAGCACTGCCGACGAGCGGAAATCGCGCATTTTTAAACAATAGGAAGTGGACCTTAAAAGGATAATTATTTGACGAAACGAAATTGTTTGTAAATGTAACACATCGTGTATTTAAGAAGAATTTAGATTGGCTGTTAACTCGTTGTGAATTCATCACCTTGAAGGGAATTGTAAAAGATTTGTTGAAATATAACACCTGGAAGTTATGAATACCATTTGTGAGATAAGCATGGTAAAAGTCACAGAAGACTATTCAAATTGGATTCTTGGTGCTGGACAGTTTTTAGATTCATTGATGAAGTCAAGATATTTAAACACAGGCCCAAAACAGATTTTAAAAGTATTTCTTTTCTTGCAATTTTTTTTGAGCATCGCTTCTGCCAGCACGAGGAGTCAAGTGACGAACAGATTCTACGAGACCCTCGGAGAGAACGAATGGCAAGACAGGAGAATGTTACTCAGGACAATGGCTTACGACTATGCCAACAACTTCCTTTTCGTGGGAGCCGTAAACAGGGTTTACGCACTTTCTTACGAGACCCTCGAGAACGTGTCTGACAGCTACAAGTCCTCTCCTGACGAAAGGCCAGAAGAGTGCATAAATTCTGAAACTTGTGACGTGGAACTCAGCGACTTCATGCAACTTCTCGTACCTCACAAGGATATCTTGGTTGTTTGTGGAACTGCCAGGAGGGTTAGCTGCAATCCTTCGTGAATTCTTTCAGAATATTTGGAATTATAGTTTGAAATTATATAAATTTAAGTTTAAAATCTTTAAAATAGCTTTCAATGAAAATGTCTGCATACATATTCAGCTTTAGGATGAAGTGATCAAAATACAATGAGATCATTTTCAAGATGAACATAATAACTTAATGACTCGGAGTGGCATGTGCAAGATCATAAAAAAGATTATCAAACAAAACCATAATAATTATCCTTCACGTTAAAGCACAAAATCTCATTTCCCAATAATTTTCTCAGTTAAATCATGAATTTGAAACGATCTTCCATTCTTCCAGGGTCAATGCGTGCGGCTGTTTTCGAATCCCTTGAAGGAACAAATCAATCCCGTGGGTTACAACTTGGTGTCCGTCGATCGATTCTCTCCGAGCTTCGGATTCTTTGACTCGGGCTTCGAGGCTCGCAACAATTTGATCGTCGCGACGTCCTACAAGAACAACAATGACGAGAAAGTGGTAAGGACGGACGGTCTTCTTTTACCGAAATTAAACTTGACGACTAAATTGTTAAATTAACAAAATAAAAATTTCTTTTGCATCCTTTCTGCCGTCTTTCTCTCAGGCCAGCACTTCAAGCGTAGCTTCACCAGCTCAGGTAGTTGCAATGGATTTGTAAAGATCTTTGTGAGCAAAGAATTTTGAATCCATCGAATCTGCATGTTATTGATGTTCAAAATCCTGATTCCAATCACTTGTTTGATCATCAAAAATCAAAAATTTACGAAAACAGAAAAATTGAATTTGTGCTTCAACATGTCATCAGCAAATGTTTCAATGTTTCATTTCTTTATTTCAAAATGAGTTTTTCAAGAGATTTATAACTTTACATTTCAATGCAATTTAAATATATTTACTTATTTATTCATTTATTTAGTCATTCATGTTTCCATTAAAAGTTACTCAATGTAATTGCCAAGTACCTTCATCATTAGTGATTGATTGTTGATTGAAGATGACTCAATCAGAGTCAATCAACAAGGAAGACCATCACAATAGGCAGAAGCAATGGCATGGCTCACTTGGAAATCATTCATTGGTCTTTCATACCACAGTCTCATTCAAATTAATATTAATATTAATAACATTAATAACATTCATTGGCATGCAAATGAATAACCAACTTAAAATAACCAAGTTCCAATTGGCTGTGATCTCTAATGAATTATTATTTCTGCTTGTTGTGATTCTGCCTGGACTTAATTTACATTGTTTTTATTTGGAATTTAATGCTATTTTGATTTAATATGAGAACTTAATTTGATGTAATTATTGTTTAATGATTAAAATTATTTTGTTATCATAATTATTGTTTAATAACGCACAATTTGTAAAACTTTTATCGGTTGCCACGGGAAAATCAGATTCCATCCTGCTTGATGTTCGGTTAATTGTTTTAATTATTTTCATCTCAGAAAGTCATTGAAAGCAATTATTATTATTATTATTATTATTATTATTATTATTGGCAGAGGAGGAGCAATTAACATGTCACTGGTGTTGTGAAGACATCCCCTTGTAACAACAGAATGATGATGATGATGATGATGATCTTTTATTCTAA
Organism: Hirudinaria manillensis; assembly: GCA_034509925.1. NCBI lineage: Eukaryota > Metazoa > Annelida > Clitellata > Hirudinida > Hirudinidae > Hirudinaria > Hirudinaria manillensis. The sequence continues at coordinate 14,507,469 of CM067526.1, forward strand.
TGATTGTAACAGTCATGAAGGAGTCCATTAGCTTTGTTGTGATAAGGAGTTGATAAATAACTTATGCAAACAACAGGCTCTATTACTTAACCAATTATTAATTATTAAATTACTTAACATCAAAAATTAAAGGGTAATTAAACCTTGAAACAAACAACTTGAAACCAGCATTGTTTTGGTTTCAGTTTCACTTCATCGAAGGCTGGAATACCCAAGGATCGAAGCAGGCGACCTACGAACTTTTGCACGACCTCAAAGATCAGGTGACCATCGACTTCAAAGGTGGATTCAGTCACGATGGTGTTGTCTACTTTTTCTCCAACCAAACAAGGAAGGTTAGAATAGGTGTGAATTGGTGTGAATTGTTGTGAATTAATGTGAATAATTGGTGTGAAAGGAAAAGTAAAAGCAATCATTATCATCATCTTTTTTTTTGTTTTTGTAACCATTTCAAGTTAAAAGACTTCTGCAGTTCGGAGAAAATGTTATTAAAGAGTTCAATATCACCCTTTTTATCATCATCATCATCATCCACATCATTCCTATCATCATCGTCATCATCATCATCACCATCACTGAACATTTTATGGAAATAATTTCCTCTTAATTATGGTATTCATCTGAAGAAAGCTTACTAATAACATGCACCTTCTTAACAACAACGATTATTCACATTCAACGACTCATCGTCGTCGTCGTCATCATCATCGTCGTCATTATTATTATCCTTCTTAACGGTTCTTAACGTTTACGACTTTAACTTGCAGAACGTCAGAAGTGCTTTCGTCACGAGGATGTGCAGCAAAGTGTTCGACACTTTCGTCGAGTTTCGCTTGACGTGCAACGGTGAAGTCATCAATGCCAAAGGCACGAGGTCCAAAATTAAAAAAATATTTTATTTTTAATTAAAGTTTAACAATAATTTAATTAATTAATAAGTGATAATTTAATTAACGAGCGTGCAGGCCGTCTGAACGATTAGCGACGTTCTTCGCGTTGTCGTTGCCTTTGGGTCGTCGTGCGTCGCGTTCCACGCCCTGCCACCAGGGTTTAGGTAGAGGGCACCATGCAAAAGGCAATCAATTAAAAATGACATCCTGTTAGGATGCAAGGAACTCCAAAGATCACTTAAACGATTGCATTAAGTCGAACAATCCAATTTCAAGGAAATTATTATAAACTTTCCAATTATTTGCGCAAACTCCTTAGAATTTTTTTTTGGGAAATTATTCCGGACTTTTATACATTTTAATGAATCAATTCACCTTGATTGATTGATTGATTTGTTTGTTTGAATGATTGATTGTTGCAGAGAACTTCAGGAATTTGATGAACTCGTTCAAATAAAGTTCCTGCCTTCCGACCAATCAGACGGTGACTCGACCGCGAACGACGGGGGAACGGTTTTTGCCGCATTCACGCAAAGTCGCAACAGGGTAGGTTCGATTTTCACGGTCTCGATGGATTACGAATCATTGGACCGTTTAAAAACAATTTCAAGATTCAATATCCGAATAATTCCAAGTATTTTGAATAAGTTTTTAAATAAATGGAATTAATTAAGAATAATTGTGAAGAAATAAAAGTTGTTAAAAACGTTTTATCCTCATTTCAGAAAGCGTCAGTCATCTGCACTTACAGCTTGTCGGACATTGAAAACGTTGTGGTGAACGTTGTCAAGGAAACTGACAACAAAAAAGTCTATTCATCCTCTTATCCCTCAAACAAGGTGAGAAGTAATTATTTAATTTGTTAATAGCAAGTAATTATTATTATTATTATTATCATTATTGTAATTATATTAATAATTATAATTATTATTATTTGCACGATAATTATTTCAAGTAATTTAAAAGCTAATCGTCAGACGCAAAACCGAGTTTTCGGCGTTAAAAACTAGAAATTTAAAAGCTCGACGTAATAGTGGATTAGTTTAAATGGATTACGGTGAAGGAGGTGATGACGACGACGACGATGGTGATGATGACGACGACGACGACGATGGCATCAGCAACGAAGATACTTTAATGGCAAACAGGATGGAACATCAAGTGGTTCACGAATTAATTGCTTTGCAGAATCAATTGTTGTTGCAAAGATGTTAATTATTGAAGAATTATTTTTAAAAAAAAACGTGCAAATGGAAACTGTTGCCATTCAGTTCAGATTGCATTGTCAACATTTTAATATTATTTAATATTATTATTTAATATTATTTCAATATTTTAATAATATTTATAAACAATTCTAATGAAAGTAATTGTTAATATTCATTTATTTATTTAACTTGAAAATAATTATAATAACAACAACACCAACGACAATATTAATCTTTTCATATTAGTACACTTATCACTGAAAACAATCTCAACTCTAGCAACTACTATCATGACCACAGGTAGAGGTGAACACGTCCAACATTGTAAACAACAAATGCATGAAACTCCACCATCTTTCCCCCATCTCCTCCTCGTCACCTTTGACCTCGAACGGCTTCGTTGACCTCAAATTGGAAGCCGTGACTTCATTGGCCGTCATCAAAGAAGACGACGTTGTGGCCTACGTTGGAACGCAGAGTGGGAAGATTTTCAAGGTTATTAATAACTATTATTAAAGTTATTATTATTATTATTTTTATTACTTATTATTACTTATTATTATTACTACTTATTAACTAATTTTTAAAATTGGCACTCATCATCATCTGTTCAAATTCATTCAGTTTTACTAGTGTAAATAATTAATTTAAAAATACATTATTTCGTTAATTGCTTTAATGAAGGTTTCAAACGATTTTAAAAATAATTTCATTGGTCGACAGCTTAAAATAAACTCCACACCCCAGCCAATGGTTGAGATTCCCCTCGGTGACCAGCCCTACCCTATCAAGGACCTGCTGATCTTAACAAAGGATGACCTATTTGCACTCACGAAAAAGGAGGTGATGATGATGATGCTATTACCATCAAATTATTATTATTATTATTATTTTCTCATTATTACATTATGGCTGATTACACCAGAAATTTTAAAGTTGTGTCCTACAATGCCATGAACACAATTTATTATTAAATTTATGAATATTAATTTAAAATAAATTAAAAAAATGTAATGCAGTTCAATAAAATAGTTTAAGTTCAACAAAAGTCAATATATGAAACAGGTCCTGAAAATTAAGGCTTTTGACTGCGACGGGATTACAAGTTGCCAGGAATGCATTGCAGACATTCACTGTGGTTGGTGCATGAGCACTGCCAGGTACGTCTGCTTTTAGCTCAAAGCCTATCATTTATTATTATCATCATTATTATTATTAATATTATTAGTAGTAGTAGTGGTAATAATGATATAGTGGCTATCAACGAGCGATGTGCCGACACCAATCTGCCCATTTAAAGTCGTTATATTCAGCTTGGCTGCCACGTCGATTATTATTTGCTAAGAATTTCCAGGAACAATTGGTTCGTCATCCCATTTCATCTCGTTTCATTCAATTGCAGATGCACGGACTCTCCGTCATCATGTCGCGTGTCTCAGCACCACTTGAACGACGAGTGCGTCGAACACGTCGTCGGTCCCGAAGTCGTTTCGGTCGCAGGCGTCGCGGACGTTAGTTTCGTTCGACGGCTTTTGTCGTTCGTTTTATTTTGTCGACGCGTTCTTATGTTTTGCAATCCTCTGCGAGTCGAATAAACTCTCGAACTATTTATTTATTAATAATCCTACAATAATAATTTGATAATTAATAATAATAAATTAATTAATTAATTACAACTTCTCTCATTCTTCAAGTTCAAGGTCAACGTTTCTACTTTACCTCCGACGCACGACAAGAAATCGTGTCTTTACGAAGACGTTTCTGATCGTTCGACGAGATTCGAAACGATTCCCTCTTTGAATGGAAATTCAATTTCGTGTCCTTTCGATCGAAGCAGGTTGAAGTCGACGGCAACGAGGAGCGGTCCGTGAAAGTTTTGAAAATTGTTTCTTAAAAACCGAACTAAAAGTTTAAAGTTGATTAATTTTTAAATTTAATAATTCGTCGATTCTAAGTCGTGATTCGTTGTCGTCATCAGTCAGTCCGGTGTCTCTCAGCGTCATCTTCGATGAGACCACTTGGACCAATAGTACCGTGTTGCTGGTCAACTGCAGCCTTGCAACCAGGTTGGAACAAAATTTTATCGTTGAAATAACAAGGCATTCGATTAAGTAATTAAGACCTATTCTCATCAGCTGTCAGGAATGCACGAACATCTCCTGTTCTTGGGATAACGACCTCCTACGATGCACGGAAAGTAAATCGAGCGGAACGTTCGAACCCGGATGTCCGACGATCGAACCGCAAACGTCCTCGTTGGTTCCTGCGGGTTCCAGCAAAAGTATTTTGGTCCTTGTCAGGAATTTGCAGGTACGAAGTGGTGGTGGCACCGTTTATAGTTCTGCTTTTATCAAAATTTTGTTGTTAAATAATTTTTTTTTTTGTAATTCAAAGAATTTGTTTAAACATGCAAACTAAAAATAAACTTTCGTTTCAAAACAGTCGTACGGCAACGTTTGGTGCTCTTTTGCCGGTCCCGTGATCGTGACTCCTCCCACTCAGGTATCGTCGACCAATAAGAAACTGGGCACAAGCAACGAGATAACATGTTCACAAGTGCAGGTAGTTTTTAGAACGATTTGATTGCTTTGTTGTGATCGTGTGATTATTATTACTTTGAGTTTAAATGTTCGTTTGTAATTCAAATGAATTTTATATTCACATTCAACATCAGATCTGTTTCGATTGTTGACCACAAACTTTATATTTTTCAAATCTCTTTGGAAATGATAAGAAATTGCTGTTCATATTAATTAATTAATTTACTTGTTTTTAAATTATTTTATGTTCTAAACTTTAAAATGTTTTAAACAGTTGGATTACCAGGAAGGCATTCCTATCAAGAATGCAATGTTGAGTTTGGTGACAAATGTTTCAAAAAATTCAAAGACAATCATCACCCATCCTCTACAAGGTGAACGAGAATTTGTAATTTGTAATTAATTCGGTTTAAATTTAATTTTTAATAATCGACATATTTCTATCCGTCGCAGTTTACAAGTGCCGCCATCTGGCCCAGAATTGCGGTCAGTGTCTGTCTCTCGACAGGTCTTATGGCTGCCGATGGTGCGACAATCAATGCACGTTCGGCGAGAAGTGCAACGACAAGCCAGGCACCGGTTTTCAACAGCAGGAAGTTTGCACGGATGTTGCCATCACTTCCGTGAGTTTAAAAATGGAACGTACTCTTGGAATGATCTGACATCGGCCTCTAGACCGTTTAAAATATTTTAAAGTTTAAAACATAAAATGATTGAAAAATAAGCAGCGAATAATGTTGCAAGCTCTCTCGAGCATTCTTGAGAGGGTTAGGCGTTTATTTTTGTGACATTTTGAATCGTTTTTCGCAATCAGTTCCATCCTTCGGGAGGACCGAGAAACGGGGGAACCGCGATCACCGTGAACGGAAGAAACTTTGTTTTCTCGAATGGCAATGTGGAAGTCTTCATAGGAAATTCGAGGTGCAACGACGTTAAAATCGAGAACTCAGAAAGGTCGTTGTGAAGTTGCACGTGATTTTTAGTTTACATTTGAATTGAATTCATTTTATTGTAAATTACAAAAAAAAAAACAAAATGGTGCAGTTTGTCAACATTTTCATCCACGTGCAACAGGTTCGTTTGCAAGACCTCAAAAGATGCCAACAAATTCGACAAAAAGTTTCCGTTGACGTTGAAAAGGAAACCATCCGTTTCCTTGAACTCGACTCAGTTGTTCCATTACAAGGTTTGCTAAGATTAAGACTCTTGTGGTTTCACTGTTCACAAAGTAATATTAATTAAATAAATAAATTAATTAATAATTAATTAAATAAATTTATTAATTAAATTAATTAATTAAGTCTGCATAATAATGATTACTACAATAGCAGTCATTATTACTATTATTATTATTATTGTAATTATTTGCTAATATATTTGATAACACTCTGGTATTCCCTCGTTAGGATGCATTGATAATGAACATCGAACCAATCAAAGGACTGGTTTCAGGTGGCACCCAAGTAACGCTGTTCGGTCAAAACTTTGACTACGGCAACGACTTTCGAGTGTTTTTCAAACAGGCCGGTTACCATCAGCAACTGCCTATTATCAAGTACGTTGAATTTGAATTAGGTTTTATTTTCAATAATAAATTGTTCATAATAATAATGATTATTATTTATTATATTATGATAATGATTATTATTTATTATATTATGATAATGATTATTATTTATTATATTATGATAATGATTATTATTTATTATATTATGATAATGATTATTATTTATTATATTATGATAATGATTATTATTTATTATATTATGATAATGATTATTATTTATTATATTATGATAATGATTATTATTTATTATATTATGATAATGATTATTATTTATTATATTATGATAATGATTATTATTTATTATATTATGATAATGATTATTATTTATTATATTATGATAATGATTATTATTTACTATATTATGATAATGATTATTTATCATCAGTATGAATAAATAACATTTAACCAAAATACTGGTTGTTTTGTCACAATTTAAATGAAAATTTATTCAACATTTCATAAAAACAAAATCGTTGCGACTTCCACAGCCGAACGAGCAGGAAGCTCATCTTCAAGACTCTCCCAGTTTCACAGAAGATGCCTGCATCCTTCTCCTTCAGCGTCGATAATTCCGATCTTCCCCCGTTCAACCATCAGTTTCAGTTTCTTGAGAATCCGATCATCAAGTCCTTCGAGCATCCTTTCACCATCACTCAGTCAGTTTTCAATTGATGGACTGCAATTTTAATGAATTTCATGCTTATTTTATTTTTGTCTTTAATAAAACTCATTTTTTATTGCATATTTTATTATTAATTGTTATTCCGTTTTAATTTCTAAATTTTCTCAACTTAGCTAAACAAGAGAAATGGGTTCTGACATCATTAAAGTATAGCAACTTCTAACTTATCATTCTGTCTGTCTGTAGCTCCACACTTTATCTGTCCTATCTATCTTGTTCTTATGCTTTGTTAATCATATTTAATTAATTACATTTCCAGTGGTGGTACTCCAGTCATTTTCAAAGGGGATAATTTTGACCATCTCGACTCCGCAAGAATCATCGTTTACCTTCCCGACGGAAGCAACAGAACGGGGGTAAGCGTCCGTTTGCAGATGACATCTTCTGATGATGATGATGATGCAGCATTTAATTGCAGTATGATAATGCACAACATGCTAGCCATATATGTTGCACTAATAATAATAATAATAATAATAATAATAATAATAATAATAATAATAATAATAAGCTATCGTCCTGTGACAAATAGATTTTTAAAAGTGAATTCCTCTGAAAGGTTCCATGCAACGTAAGCAAAGATTCGAGGATGTCATGTCTGACGCCCGACATCAGCGACGTTCCGAACGTAAACTACGGAGAGAACAACAGATCGAAACTTCACTTCGGTCTGCTCGGATGCAACGTCCAAAGGTGGCTCAGTCTCAGTCGACCCGACGTGAACTTCACCAGGACGCCCTTTAAAACCTTGGCCTACTACAAAACTCCAAAGATAGAAGACTTGCCAGAGGTCATCAAGGTCAAACAGGACCAAACGGTTCCACAGTATGTGGACGTTAGGGTGAGTTGAACAAAGAAAGGGAATTTCAATGCAGTTACAAATTACGATCACCGTCTGCTCTTATAAAACAATTACTATTATTATTATTATTATTATTATTGTTGTTGTTGTTAAATGAATTAATCGATCAATTTTACTAAATTGCAGAGTTCAAACAATGATTTATTAAAGAGGTTCAAAGACCTGTCGCTGATCGTTTGCGGCGTTCGCGTAAAATCCTCCGTACCCAACAATCCTTTGAGGTTTGAAATGCCTCACTACTTTGACCTAAAAAATGGCAAAGGCCAAGACATAGAGGTAGGGTATTTCATCAAAGCAAGGGTTTTTGCAGAAGGAGAACATTAGTTTTCTGCTAAAAATAATCTCAATATCTTCTCATTTTCCAGGTAAAAGTGGGAAACTACAGAAAGACTTTAGGCAGAGCGTCCCTGGTTCCGGCGACCAGCTTCGCTCGCTTCGTAGGCATCATCGTCGGACTCGTCCTGGGGTTCTTGGCCGTCGTCGTGGTTTCTTATTTCGTGTACAGGTTCAGTGACTTGGCAATCGATGTATTTGTAAGGAGGTCGTAGGACGATTAATTTTATAATTAATTTTGCAGATGTTGCAAGTTGAAACACAAACCGAAAAGGAAGGCGAACGGCAACGCGGACGACGTGAACGTTTCGCTGCCGAACCTCAGAGAAGTTTCGTGCAGAGGCGACCCGAAAGCCATCAATCCCTATTCGCAGGCGGTTCCCGGACCTGCGGACGAAACGGTGCCGCTGGTCAGAACGACGCAAGGTGACGAGTTCGACTACTTTCGGAACAAAGTTAATAAATCGTGACCTGCAGCAGAATCCACCTGCAAAGACCGATCGTTTCTTTTAACAAAAACTTTACGTTTCGACGGCAGATGACGAAAACTACTTTCAATACATTATAAGAGCGATAGACGTTCTCCCCGAAGAAGGCGACAATATCTACATCGCCAGAGATAATCTCCAGATGGGCAATCTTATCGGGAGAGGTACGAATCCTGGACGACCCCCGAGTTCCAATTAGTTGCACTAATTAATCGATCGATAAATTAAATTCAAGGAAACTTCGGAAGCGTGTACGTGGCCACTTTGGTCGGACCGAACGAAACCAAAACCGTTGCCGTGAAAACCATCGACGGTGGGTACTTTGCAAGTTTAAAATTAACACGTTTCGTCGACAACTCAAAAGGATTAAATCTTATTTTATATTAAAATGAATACTATTTATATCCTTATTTGATTTAATATTAATTTATTTAATAATAATTAATAGCTTTAATGAATTCAACTGACATCAGATCCCGACATGAAAGAGACAGCCGTAGAAAACTTTGTGAGGGAAGGTTTGATGATGAAAAAGTTTGACCATCCGAACGTCATGGGTCTGTTTGGTCTCTGTGTGGGGTACAGGAAGGAACCAATGGTAGTCCTGCCCTTCATGACCAACGGGGACTTGAGATCGTATGTCAAGGACACTGCAAAGGTAAATTTTGTTGCATGTTTTGCAAGGTCACAGATAAAGGTCAAGCAGTTTTAAGAAATTTGTTAAGAAATGAAAGTGAAACAAGTTATTGAAGCCATTAAAAAACAACTCCTTCACCGTCTTTCTTTACAGCAATTCACTGCCAGAGAACTTCTGAAACTGACCCATCAGGTCTCCATGGGCATGGCATACCTCTCTTCCATCAACTTCATACACAGAGACCTTGCAGCTAGAAATTGCATGTGAGTAATGTTACGTCGTCAAGTGTTGAAGATGCAAATTTATCGAAAGGCAGATCGAATCGCCAACCTAAGACCACGATCCGCGTTGCCGATCCTTTCGTTTTCAATAAAATGAGACGTCACGAATGATATAAATATGCATATATAAATATAATATAAAGTAATATTTATTCCTTTTGAATTATTGATGTTAATGAAATATTACAAACAATCGAACAGGATCGACGAACACGAAGTCGTGAAAGTGGCAGACTTTGGACTTTCGCACGAGTTGCACGAAAAGAATTATTACAGCAGTCGCGATCAAAAAGCAAAACTTCCGATCAAGTGGATGGCACTGGAAAGTCTCGAGAGCTTCATCTTCACCACTAAGTCTGATGTCGTCAGTTGCCATTTTTGTCATTCGTCGATCGATTTATTCAATCTTTCATTTACAACTGCCTTGTCTTTTAATGGAGGTGAACAGTACATGAAAGCACAAAACTAATTGCAATTCATTTTTAAATCAATTTTCTAAGAAACGATTTTGCACTTTTTTTCACATAGTGGTCCTTTGGGGTGCTGATGTGGGAAGTCATGACGAGAGGAGTGACGCCGTACCCCGACGTGGGAATCTTTGAAACGAGGGACTACCTGGCCTCGGGACGGAGACTCAGAAAGCCCAAGTACTGCCCAGAGAATGTGTACGTTTTGGATTTCCTTGCCGCAGTATTATCATTGCTGCATTATTATCATATCTACAAATATAATAATGAAATAATAATGTCTTGTGCCAGTCACATTGAGCATTTGCATAGAAACTTTGATTAGTTCAGAATACAATAATGGATGCATAATGCAAGCTTAAGTAAAGTACTCACAAGACGAACGGCGCAATGCCGCTTCAAAGAATGTTTCAGAAATACAAAAGCATTTGCACAAAACGCCTCGGCGCACGTGATCCGAGCGCACGATCCTTCTTTGCATGCTAATAATAATAATTCTCTCGTGCTAATAATAATTTCTCCTCCACCACCTACCAGTTACGCCATCATGATGAGGTGCTGGAGCGAAATCCCCGACCAGAGACCCACCTTCACCGACCTCGTGAACGACATCGAGATCATGCTCAATCCGCCCAGGAAGACCAGTTCGTCGAACGACATCAATTACCTCAACCAACTGGAATTGCAAGAGGGAGTGGGAGATGTTGACTATTTGAGACCCCACTGATAAACTGTCTGAGTGCATTTGAGATAAAAGAAAGGAAACATCTTGTTATTTATGGTATTGTTGTGGCAAGGGAGCTGCCACGTTTTCAATTCGGCACCCGCTTCAAACTTCACCGATTTGTTCTTGGATTCGAAATGACTCAGTCAAAATATTACTTAAGAAGTTCTATTCAAAGTATCAACAGAGTCCACTTTTTACTTTTCACTTAAAAGAAATTACAACTTTACTTCCTGGCTTGAGTGACTAACACATTAACGTATTAATGACATTGTGCCTCTGATGTTTGGTCATCAAATTTTAGTTATTGAGCTGTAGTTCATGCTTCGAAGACGTACGCCCAAATATTTTTAAATTATCATTCAAATGACATATTATTGTTTTGCCTGTTTTCATTTTACTTCATTTTGGATTTAAGTTTTCATTCATAAATTTACGATCTATGGCAAAAAAATGACTTGAACGAAGGTCGGTACATTGCAACCATGTACAACAGACAACATCCACAGTTTTGAATGTGATGTTTGTCTTGTCGAATTTGAAATTATTTTGATAAGTTTTGAGGCACAAGTCCCGGTCGACTAATCAAAATTATCACTTTTTCTCATTTGTAAAATATCGCCATTGTTGGTAATCTACAGTAAATTCTGTTGAAATTGTGAATTGCATTTAAAATCATGTTGTGACTTTTTCTTATGAAATCTAACCTACTGCTGTGTAACATTTTTAAGATCATAAACACCTTTTGTGCTCTTTTTCGCCCAGAAATCTTCTTGCTAGTTTAGGGAGGCTTCCATCTGTGGATATTCATTTAACTCCTGTTGCTTTATTTCTGCTATTAATTGTTTGTGTTGGAGCACATCTTGCATTCACGTTGACTCGAGATACATGTCATAATAAACATTTTATTATACTCTGGAGAAATTTCGGCCACGTGCATTTGACAATTCTTTTAACAAAAACAAATAAATAATTTGCCTCCATGACTCCATGCCTCACAAAGTAGCTTAGTAATTCTTCTTGCCTTGAAGCATGGCTTCAAGGTTTTGCATTGATGATGATTTCTGGTGTGCGTGCCATTTGTGTTAGATTAATTGTGCTTTAGAAGCAATTCCTGGTTCATAAAATAGAATTCAATAAAAACAAAAGTAAAGTTGCAGCAACTTCTCTCAATCATCCAAAATTTCAACATACATAGTGTACAATATGCACTCAGCACCTTGGAGCTGATTAAAATCAAATTAAACTTTAAACAAAGTATGTTTAATATATAAATGTATATAGACGATATTCATATTCAAAATTTACAACAAAATCATCTTGGCAATAATATGAAAAACAAGAAAGTGCCAAAAATGCATTACCATCATTACCGATCTAGATGTGAGGCCGTCATTATCTTTAAAGTAATTGCAATGGGAACGTCTAGACTTAAATTTTTATGCCATTGCACAAAAATTAGGTCTGACCTCCTTCAAGTTCAAAGTAATTTTTGTCCAGCTGCTGAAGTTGTTCAATTTCTCACACACAAATTAGGTTTACACAAAAAGATATCTATTTGTTCCTTGTCTGAAAAGTTTTGACAGTGCTATAATTTTGAAAAAGAAGTTAATAAAGCGTTGTACGAGGAACCAAATGCTTAAAGTATATTATGTTAGCTTAAACTTCTTTTAACTCCTTTACCTCTTAAAAAAAAAACAAGTTCGATATTGAGAAAAGTCGCCAATTGGAGTATTTATCATCCTTTATCACTTAATCATTCGCAAATAATCCCACAACATACTCTCATCACTTCCTCAACGAAAACAGCGCCTGTCCAAACGTTAAAAGACAGATCTCTAGAAAATCAAGTTCACGAGTAATTGAACGCTTATAAATAGCCCAACCATCTCTAAAGACGATAGATTCCCGCCTTCGGCAAATGGACTGCATACAAATCAGAACTCACATCCTGTTCCTGGATTAATAATGAGTCTAAAAATTCGTAAGACTTGGACCTGATATTAGATTCAAATCGGGGCAAAGAAATTGATTCGCGGCTCAAACATCATATCTTGGTAAATTTGTGTTATCCATTTTTATTAGCCTAGACATGTTACTTTTTCAAAATTATGAATAAAAAGTATGAAAAGAAATTTGTTTCGTAGATTATGATTAATGCTGAGCATCCATAAGAGTAATTATTTCGCGATGACTGGAAATGAAAGATCAAAGTCGTTCGGGTTATGCTTGACAATCCTTCTGTTTCAAAATATTGGTAATTATGAATGCATTCAATTATTTTGTTGGGTAACTGAGTTTATAAAATGATTTCTCCTCAAGATTTTATTTTAAAAAATTCAAATGGAATTTAAGCAATTTACAATTAAGCTATAATTAATTTCAATGATTATCGTCGATTTTTGTCAGACGTCTTAGGGGTCGCGGAAGAGACGGAGCATCCGCCAACGGGGTCGTTGCCGACTGGGTCGTTGCCGACTGTTGCTGCTTCTTCCAGGTGTAATTGCTGAGTTGTTTGATTGTAGTTTCTTGGAAATAAAAAGTTGTAATGTTGAAATGAGCATTCAGGTTGTTATCGACATCTTCATCACCTCCTAGTGCTACGTCGGTCTCTAAGAACGGAAAAACCTACGAAAGATTTGTTTGGGGTGTTGTGAGGAAGGAATTGTGCATCAAATTCTCCTATAAGGATTGCTTTCAACTGAGTATACCTATCTGCAACACCAAACAGTAAGTTCATTTTAGCTACCAATTAATTTCGAAAACTGGTTTAATCGCTTAGGAACACCACCCAACCCTAACTTCTCAATTCTTTTCGTCGTTCTCTTTATAGTGTTTATGTTCTTCTGACCAAAAGTAGAATTATAATTCATTGCTTTTTTTCTCGTCAGTCCAAACAATAAAGGCTACACTCACTTTTTAGTGTTAAACCAAACTACAATTACCTAAATAACTGTTTTAAAGGGGCAGACATTGTTACTTTGAGAACAGAGATGAAAAGATCTTCGAGACAGTTTGCCAGTATGGCTGGGTAGGAGTCAACTGTGACATTCGTAAGTTATATTCTACATTAAAACAAATTACAAAATTATTAGACTCAAACATATTTTTTTGAAATTGACTGTTGTGATCAAATGTGAAGCTTCATTCAATTAATCCTTAATTTTTTGGCAGCGATTTGCAGTATATGTAAGTATGGAGAGTTTTGCATTGAACCAGGTGAATGCAAGTGTTTGGGTGAGATTGAAAATGGGAAGTGCATTTCAGGTGAAGTTTCAGATTAGAAGATCTTGCATAAAATTTGTAATTTATTCCAAATATTTGTAATTCTGATCAAGAAAATGCTTAAATTGTGATAGCTTTTAAGTCTTTCCCTTGATTTTTAAGATTGCTTGAACATCTATTCTTTTCTTCTTAGTGCCTTGTTCTCAAAATAAATCTTGCTTTCCTGGGAGTTGTAGAGATGGCCATTGTCTTTGTCCTCCTGGTTTTGAAGGGGAAAACTGCACAGAAAGTTTGTAGCTAGCTTTTTCTTATAATTTTGTTCTAAAGTTAGGTTTACAGTATCTTATAATTATGATTAGGGAAGGTTACTGATATTCTATTGAGATATATTAAATTGTTTAGTATTTTTGGGCCCTATTGTTGAGAATTATTGGAAAATAAACGACTGAGATCAGAGCTCTGGGAATTGCTGTACTTAAAATATAAAATTAAAATTGTTTATTGATCACCACATTAACAAGTTAAGGTGAAGCTGTAATACCTTCAATCTCTGATATATGAATACAAACAAATCTTCTGTGAAGAACTTTAAAAATCACATTTCAATATATCAACCGAAATACTTACAATCAGTTTTATCAGATTTTTGTAAATGAAAACAGACTTTTTTTTATCAAAATTATTTGAAAGTTAATTATCTAATTAAGTTGAATGTTGCTAGGTTTACGACGACATTAGAATACTCCTGCTTGGCTATTAACTTTTTTCTTACGTGTAAAGTCAATCAAACTCCCGACGTAAAGACCTGCATCGTCGACTTTCGAGAGAACGGCAAAAGCGGAATCACGAAGAGGATCTCTTGCGGCGACTCGGGCCCAGCGTGGCTTTCCCGGGAGGGTCTGGTGAAGCTCACGGTCGCCTTCAGAGCTTCTCTCCCCCCGAATTTGCGCAGCCATCTTGCCACCCTTAATGGCAATCAATCTAAATTCGGGATCACCGAAATGTTTGTGAAATTTTACGACAAGGAAAATGTCTGTGAGTTGTCTGAACAAATGGAGGAATGATTTTTATTTGTTATTAAAATAATTTTGATTTAAATTGTATTTGTCATTAAAACGATTCGTTTGATTTAGCGACCGACCTCAAATGCGGATTTGCCGACGAGTCGATGCCGAAGTGGGATGAGGAATGCCGTCTGGACAAATTTATGGAAGTTTCGGAGAGGAATAAAATGTGAGACTCTTCTTAAAATATGTCGTCCTGTCGAATCATATTTGTAAAACGTTTTTGTAGAAAATTAACTCATGATTGATGCTATTTTGAGCCAATTTTATTTCCAAATAAGAATAAAGGTGATGATGTTTGCCAAGCTCGGTGGCCGCACGTCTGGAATTTTCCAGGGAGAGGAAAACGACGAGAATAAATTATTTAGCGGTCGTTATTCGGTCCAAAGCGTTTCGTTCCGGTTGGATCTCAGGCCGCCCGAACACTGTTTTCCTTCGTGCAACATATATCCTATTTACCTCGAAGAAGACATCACCAATGTAATTTTTTGATTGCACTCTTGCACTTTTTACATTAAAGTTATTTGGGGATTTTTTTGTTTTTAATATTAGTTATGGAAAGTATTGAAGAATATTTACCAAAGTTAATGTTAATTTAAGAAGACGGAAATAATTTCAGAAAGCCCTAATTAGGCCGGCCTTTTACTTGTGGAAAGACTTGGATTCGGGTTTGGAAAAGTACAACGTGAAGATTTTCTTTCTGAAATTGGATGACAAAAAGGAATTCTATAGAAAGGAGGACAATCGACCTGTGCTTCATCAGGATTTGAAGGTTTACCAACATGACATTGCTTTCAACTGCACCCTGCCAGGTCTGTATTCAATAGAGCTGACAGTATACGACAAAGTGGGAAACTATGCCAAAGTTAGGAAAATATTCTCCTACATCAACGAGTCTCTCATGCTGGTTCGCCAGGATTTTCCGGTACGCATTCTTCCGGCGACCGGAGATCCGTCTTCCGGCGTTCATTGGTTGACCGACCCGGACCTGATTTCCGACCTCACCCATCTCACCGTATCTTGGTATGCAAGATTCCATAGCAATGCCATATTCGACGTCAATTGGTCGAAGCCAGTCGAAAGGTGGAGCGAGGGAATGGACGACGTCAAGTTCAGACTCTACGGGTCGGGAAGGAAAACCGCCGACTCGTCCGTGAAGTTGTACGACGGAATTCACTTTTTCCAGCTGGATTATTACATCCAGAGAAACGGTACTTCTTTCGAGGAAACGTACGATTCGCACGCCACGGTATTTGCCGCTTTCACCTCGTACGACGTGTCTGCCAAAAAGCTGCAAACGGGAGACGTCGTTTGGATGAATTTGTCTTGCTATGACGTGGCAGGTGGATTGATAAGCGAAAAGTATCAGGTCGTCGTCGACACGACGCCACCCGACGTCGTTAATGTCGTGGATGATAAAACGCCGGGGAGATTTGGTTTGAGGTTGGTTGGAGACGTGGTTTTGTGGAATAATCCTAAATGAATAAATAACGAATGTAATGCCAATAATGATTAGCAATTGGATTAAGTAAGAGGACTTACTAATTGAAAATATCCTAATTAGCATCATTGTGGAGGCAGAGGACATGGAGTCGGGACTAAAGGGTGGAAACTATTCTTACGTGGATCTCTCCGAGCAGACAACCATAAGCCATGGAGAAGTAAATGAATATAAAATAACCTTTTGATCACAGATATGTAATAATTGTAGATACGTAATAATTATAATACCATATCGTTTAGTACTGCAACAATCACAGTACTATAACTTGTAATTTTGCGAACAGTTCGTAGCGGAAACATGTCTGAATGGAGATGCTGATTGCACTTGCACCTACTCTGGTTATTGTTATCGACGCCGCATGATTTTCCAAATTCCCGATTGTCCTTGTTCGTGTCGATCGTCTGAAAGATATTCTGTTGTTGTCCAAACCTTTAATAGAGCAGGACTTGTCAGCAAGAAAAAAGAAATCTCTGTAAGTGTTACCAGTTTTCTATTAAGTTCAGAGTGTGCATATGGAATTAATTTGGAATTTTGTCATTACAATGAATATGGTCAAATATCTCTTCAAGGTTTGAAAAGATGAAAAATTGGAATCAGAAGACCCTTGAACTCCTGACATTTTTATCGACTTTATTATAAATTTGGCTCCTAATTGGCGATATGGTATATTGATAAGTTTGTGCTTAAAACGCAGAAATTTTATATTTTTGTACCCCAGACTATTCATCACCATTAAGACTAAAATAGTTAAGATTTCAAACACAAATATCTAATAACGCCTATTATGCGGGTTACGGCGCTCATTTAGTGTTCTTAGTTATATTTGGTGATTGAGATGTCGAGTTGGATGACTTTGCTGGCTGTAACGTGAGCCTAGCTTTAGAAATAGAAAATGGCGATACCTAGCGAGTGATTTATAAATATAAAAATAATTTGCCACGACACCTAGCGAATGCTTTAGGAATAGAAAATAGATTTGGCGACACCTAGTGAATGCTTTAGAAATAGATTTGGTAACACCTAGCGAATGCTTTAGAAATAGATTGGCGATACATAATTTGCACGCGACACCTAGCGAATGTTTTAGAAAGAAAATATATTGGAGACGCCTAGCGAATGCTTTAGAAATAGATTGGAGACACCTAGCGAGTGGTTCATAAATACAAATAATTTGCCGCGACACCTAGCGAATGCTTTAGAAATAGAAAATAGATTGGAGACGCCTAGCGAGTAATTTATAAATATAAAAATAATTTGCCACGACACCTAGCGAATGCTTTAGGAATAGAAAATAGATTTGGCGACACCTAGTGAATGCTTTAGAAATAGATTTGGTAACACCTAGCGAATGCTTTAGAAATAGATTGGCGATACATAATTTGCCCGCGACACCTAGCGAATGTTTTAGAAAGAAAATATATTGGAGACGCCTAGCGAATGCTTTAGAAATAGATTGGAGACACCTAGCGAGTGGTTCATAAATACAAATAATTTGCCGCGACACCTAGCGAATGCTTTAGAAATAGAAAATAGATTGGAGACGCCTAGCGAGTAATTCATAAATATAAAAATAATTTGCCGCGACGCCTAGCGAATGCTTTAGAAATAGAAAATAGATTTGGCGCACCTAGCGAATGCTTTAGAAATAGATTTGGCGCCACCTAGCTTTAGAAATGGAACATAGATTGGCGACGCCTAGCGAGCCATCCAGCCACCAAATTATAAATTTCAAATCAATTAATTTACTGCATTGGTAGGAATATTGGACTTTACCAATATAATCACAATTCTTGTTGATACCTCGAGCTTGTAAATGATAAAGCCTGCAGCACTTTATTTTATTATGAAATTCTATACCATGTAGAATTCAACTCAGTTTTCCTACACAAGCTTACCAACGTAGTGATTTACTTGCAGCCTGAGCAAAGAATATTTGAAATTATTGTTTTTGTAATTTCTCTCGAAGAAGATGGAAATAAGACTATTAATGATATAATGAACGATAATTTTCTTTCCGTACTGTATCGTCATCTCATGACAACCAAACGAATTGGATGAGAAAACAATGGGACTAAATCTAAAAGCATGGACCTTCCGTGAGTCAGAGTCGGACGGCGGCACGGTTGCTACTGGCAACGGAGGTGCGTTTTGTTTTTTAATTAAGACTCTCATGTATCAACTCCATGGTTACAATATCAACAATCTTGCACTGGCTGGTATCCAGGTGGCACAAATAGACGTTCAGGTGTTCATATCGATATGATTGATAGAGCTGCGATAATCGTCATCACCATCATTTCATGCTAAATCATTGGGTCACTTATCAATTCAAGTCGAGCGCATTACTCTCTATAGAAACCGGAAGAGTCATTGGCAACCGGGAGGTTAAAAAATGGAATGCTCCTTCCGAAGAGAAATTAATAATCAGCAGATGAATGAATGAATGAACGAAGAATTGAATGAGTGGTTGAGTGAGTGGATGAATTTCTTTTCGTTTTGCTAACGACTCATTCCGATATTTGTCTCCTCTTTTCGCTTCTCACTTTTAAAAAAGTGACAGTTAAAAAGCTGGTACTGAAAAGATAAATTTACAAAATCTAATATTAGCAGCACTGCAAATCACTAGCGCATTTCTAAAGAATGCTGCAATTTATTATTTTTCCATAATTATAATATTAAGTAATAATTATCATAATTAATTTATTTGGCGCCATGGCATCAAGGGCGTCTGTCCACAATAAAACACATTCACGCTTCTGTCACTCATTCAATAATTATTTAATTTATTCATTAAATTCCTTTTTCTTTTCATTAATTCATCCAAACCTTCATTTGTTCATCCGTGCCCAGCGACCTCGAACGAACCGAGTGTTCATGACAACGGAAGGGTTGCCTTGACAACGTTGTTGACATAGATACGACAACATGGATAAATAAGAGCCGGGGCTGCAATTGGCTTCCACGTTTCTTTTGTTTTTGTCTTGAAGTTGTTATTATTTGTACCGGTGTCAGTATCTGGAGGAACATTTACGATATTATTTTGGAAATAATTAAGAGTCAATTAAGAAAAATATTCATTTGTAACATGAAATATTACGATACATAAACAGTAAGTTGCCTAGAACGTGAACATAATGTAAGTTTCATGATGCAACGATATTTGAAACATTTCCTAGATTTATCTTGAAAATATCAAACGGCATTATTATTATTATTATTATTATTATTATTATTATTATTATTATTATTATTATTATTATTTATTGGTTGGTTGAATTGCAATTTAGAATAGTATTCCTCACATTTCTTTCAATGGGTTTTCTTGGTGATTCAGAAAGACAACAGCCTCGGATGCCTTGGTGTTCTTCTGAAGAAATCAATTGAATGAAAGACCGCATGAATGGAGAAATGATGCTGCTGAAAACAGGAAGAACCGAAAAGTGAGCGATGATGCTGGCCATCACGATGCCAGGATGGAAACATTTTGAATTTTAATTGACCAATTATTTATTTTGAAAAAAAATTTAATTCGTTAGAAACAAATGCAGTACAAATGTACAAATACTTCTACAATTTGCTGCGACTTTCATTTTGCAGTCGTTTCTTGAAGATAATGAAAAACAAAGAGAGCGAAGAAGACGATGGCACATCTTCCTCTTCATCGTCGTCGTCATCATCCTCCTCATTACCATCGCCACCGCTGTCGTCATCACTAACAACGTTATCGGTTCATGTCCTCGTATCATCATCATCATCATCATCATCATCAACACCATCTCAGAATGTTCGAAGATTTCCATATCTTCTGCCTAAGATTACTTCAGCTCTTGTTAGGCCGATATCATCATTTTCGTCATCATCGTCGTTGATGGTCTTGAAAAACCCCAAGAGATCAGCACCAGTTAAGATAACACCTATGATAAAGAGACTTAAAACTACATCCGGTTTCCCGCCGAATAACGAAAGCAAACAGATGAACAGTTCTAAGCGTACCTCGGTGGACAATTCTCCTGAAATGGAAAGCAAAACTGAAGACATGATAGTCCAAGAAGTAAGAGAAAAGATTAAAGTCACGAACGATGAAGTCAGTAAGTACGATTCCAGTTCGGTCCGTGACGTCATCAAAACAGAGACGAGCCAATGTCCCGAAACCGAAACAAACAATGGCTGCATGGAATCGAAAGTAGGAAAGCGAAAGTCATCGGAAAGTTCTTTGAAAGTCCTCTGGCACTCCAGCAGGTCTGCGAAGAGTAGCGACATCTGCAGTCGACGTCGTCACGACGTCATGCGCCGAAAAGTCTGCAAAATGGAAAACAAACGCAGACAATACGAGCAGCTCATTAGTGGAAAAGAGGAGCCAAAACCTGCCTCCAGAGAATTTCTAAATATAGACGATATGACGTCAGAGAGAGTAAAAATAGAACTGAATAAGGTTTCAAAGAGTATTGACAAGGCCTCCTCTTTGATGAGATTGGTCGGTAACAAGTTGAAAACATTGGAGGATAAAAAACGCACCCTTCGTTCTCTGCTCGCCAGGACAACGGAAGTGACGTCACGGATGACAAATGGCGACGAATCGAGCTTAACTGATCAAAATTCGCAGCAAAAAGACCAGCAAGATGATTTGGAATCTTCAGAATCTTCGATTATCGCCACTCCTCCTTTCGCTCACGAGCATAGATATAAAATGGAGCTGTTCGTTAGTGATTTGTCTTTGGAGGAGGAAATGCCGCGTGCCCACGAACATAAAAAGGACCTCAGTGCTTGTACGTATCTCGTTTGCAGAAGATGAATAATAATAATAATAATAATAATAATAATAATAATAACAATAAACTATGGTAATTTTTATTTTTGTTAGCATTATATTATACGTAATAATATATAATTATAATTATTATTGTTGTTGTACAGTAAGGAAGCGTTTTATTAGATTCTTATCATCGTCACCATCACTGACGACCAGCTTCAAAGCTCTCAATAAATGTGCAAATCGTGTTCTTGTGTCTTTCAATTGAGGATGAATCGGTGATGGGGATTTTGTTAAATTATTTTTAAAATATCCCTTTTCAAGTAATTTAGAATGAATTGAAATTGAAACGAAATTCATAAAAAATTCATTAAAATTTGCATTCGAAGCAAATTATTACCTGAAATTAATAACTTCAACAACCTCTTTTGAACTTTCACGGCGTTGGTGAATATTTTGTTCACATTTTTCATATTTCTGGAGGGTTGATTATTTAAAAAAACCTGGAAAACAAGAAACAAAAGTGACATTCAGTTTCCAATTGCTAATCTAACATTAGTCATCTTAGGTACTTGCGCAATAATAATAATAATCATCATCATCATCACCTTCATCATATAACGTAGTCATGTGATTCTCCATCATAGCCGTGCATCATCTTTGATCATCGGGAGCCACTTTCTCTAGAAGTGTTTAAGAAGCACAAAACACGCTTTCGAAGCAACAGCAGCAGAAATTGCAAAGTTTAATCATAATCAGCAGAACTAGCGCGGGTCGAACAATCCTTTCCAGGCCCATCATTCCGTGCTTAACTCCACCTCACCATTGAACCCTCTCTCGTTCACTTTCTCTCTCACTCTTCCCGAACTGTTCGTAAACCTCCAGTTTTTAATACGTTGTTGTCATTTGAGTCCAAATTGTCCAAGAAAACGATTTGTTTCGAGGATATTGTTTATAATTTCAGGAATTAAAAAAAATTACTTTCGTTCTGTCATCTTCCTCCGGAATCGTGTCCTGCTCGGCCTATTGTTATCTGATTATAAACTCAATCGGCCACAATAACCGAAGAGAAACAATCGAAGGATTTGTGGATGAAAGCACTTTGTTGTAACTTCTGGATAACTTCTTCTTCTTCTTCTATCAATCGTAAATCGGCCAACATGAACCACTCGGAACAATCGAAACCAGGAAAAGGTTTCAAACCTTTCCAAAACCCCTTCGTCCAAGAAAGACTCAACTACTTCAAGAAGAAGTACAACCTGGCGGATCTCGCACTCAAAAATACTTTGGGTTTGTCCAATAACAATATCCCTGTTACTAATATAATATTACACATGATTTAATGATTTAATATCGAATATTATTTTTAAAGTCAGTTGTGTGTGTGTGTGTCAACTTTCATAATTGTGACTTCATGAACTTTCGAACGACAATTTAAACAATTAGCGGTTTGTATACAAAAAAGCAAATTTGCTTAACAAGTGTTAACGTTGGCCTTCCAGCGACAACTTTATTAACGGCCTCCTCTAAAAACCCAAATTAACTCCAACCCTGGACATTCACGTGCGACTCTCACTTGTTTCCACCAGGTACGGGAACGTTCGGGCGTGTGGTACTCACCCATCACAAGCCAAGCCAAACATACTTTGCCCTAAAAGTCCTACAAATCACCGAGCTGGTGAGACTGAAGCAAGTTCAACACGTGAAGAACGAAAAGGACATTCTGCTCAACATAAGCCATCCATTCATCGTCAAATTGTTAGTAAGAAATACAATTGTAAAACATTTAAAGTGGATGACATTGGAAACGGAACGTTTGCTTTTATTTTACCAGCGCATCAGTAACCTGTTATAATAATAATTATTATTATTATTCTTGCCACCGATGAGTAATGTCAACTTATTGGGCGAAACAAAGCAAAAAGAAAAATGTCTGCCAAGTCAAGAAAGGATTTAATTAAATTCAAATGTCTTTTTAAAATAGCTATTTAGATAAGAACTTTCGTTGGTCTCACAAATTTAGAGAGGAACAATGGAATGCAAAGCTCCATTCAAACGATATCTCAACACAAAAAGAATATCCAAAGAGAAATACAGAGGTGACCTAAGGTCTTAAAACAACAAGTCTATTTTCGTCTGAAATTCTTGTAAATACTTCTAATGATAATTGCCAGTATTTTCGTGATATCAAGTGATCTTATCGCTAAAATAAGGTTTATGTTTGGTCGACCCAATGTAAATTCTTGGCGGTTGAAATAATAAAACGTTGCCAACAACATTAAACTTTGGAAATGGCGAAGAGTTTGAGGAGGACGATACGAAAGTGAAACTGAAATTCGTTCATTTCGTCGAGGACGTTTTAGGGAGTGATAGTCGTACGCCTAAAGGAGAAGCTTCAAGGAAGCGAAATTTTATCATTTTAATAAAAGAAGGGCTCCAAATTTAAACATATGTTTCCATTCCCAGCCAATCCCTATTCGCATTTATTGACCTCCCCAACTCCAACATTTTTAAAAACCTCACGATTTTTTTAAAAACAAATTTCAGATTCTGGACAGACCACAGTCCAACTCACCTGTATATGCTCATGGAATACGTTTGCGGTGGCGAACTGTTCACTTACCTGAGAAATGCGGGCAGCTTCAGTAACTATGCAGCCTCCTTTTATGCCAGCGAGATAACGCTATGTCTGGAATACCTCCATTCGCATTATCTCGTTTATCGAGACTTGAAACCAGAAAATCTTCTTTTAGACAAGAAGGGCCATCTCAAGTTGACCGATTTTGGATTCGCCAAGAAATTGGACGATAGGTGAGTAGCCATCAACTGTTTGTAAATAGAAGACTTTGTAACAACATTAAGGCCGAGAGCTCATCCACATGCGTTTATACAAATGCACTAAACATATACTACATATACAAAGACACTTAAAGTCACAAGAAAATCAATTCATTTTTTATTGCTGATCATAGAAATACCGGACATTTCGTGCACTCACGAATAGGACATTAAAAGTCTAAGAAAGTAGTTAAATTACGTTAAATGCTTTACTGCAACGCAACCTCTCCAATACGTTTGATAATTAGACTCATCTGCCGATTATCGAATCATGTTACTCAGATCCTGGACACTCTGTGGAACGCCCGAATACCTGGCTCCGGAAATAATTCAAAACAAAGGCCACAACAAGGCTGTTGATTGGTGGGCCCTTGGCATACTTATTTATGAGATGATCGTCGGGTGAGTTACGGTCTCACGCTATTGGTCGGAAATTAGGAATGACCTAATTCTCGTTGTGGATCTAACAAAAAGAGTCAAGCTAGAAATTGGGAATCGCGTAACATTATATAAAAAGCGCATTTTATTGCATTTGAGTGTTTTCGTCATTAATTTCGAATTAATGTCGGAAATCTGACCGGGATCAACTTGCTTCTACGCAAACCAATTGATCCAGATATCCTCCATTTTACGACGAGAGTCAGGCAGGAATTTACGAAAAAATCTTGGATGGAAACATAGAATGGCCAAAGCAGGTCGAATCGTCGGCAAGGTAATCATTTAAAGTCAACTTTAAACCATTAAAACAAAAAATTGTGAAGGAATTAAACAAATATTTATAAAAAAAAAAATAAAATGCCAACCTTAGGGATCTCATTCGGAAACTGCTGACCCAAGACAGAACCAGAAGACTGGGAAATATGAAAGTGAGATTCCAAACCAACCAAGGCCATTGATGTCAGTCCTTTATACGAACTTTGACTTTTCCAGAACGGTGCGAATGACGTCAAGAATCACAAGTGGTTCAAGCACATCAATTGGTCGGACGTTTACGACAAAAAGTTGGACGTGAGCATCTCCCGATCGACATTCATGTGGACATTAAGTCCTTAGTAATCGTACGTATTGCGAGGCTTGTGAATATTTATTTATCGTCCATAATTATGCAGCCTCCGATAGTACCCAGGGTGAGACACACGGGGGACACCAGGAATTTTTTCGACTACCCTGAAGAGAACATCAAGAACCAGCAATTAATATTGCCAGTGGTAAACAAATTACCTACGTTCGTGTGTTTAGTAAAATTTAATATGAAATTAATATTAATTTATTTAAAATGCAATTACTAATTATTATTACAAATTTATTAATCATTCAATATGAAACCAATATTAATCGTACGATTATTACAAAATGATTTATAATATTAAAAGAATTAAAATCCAACAAATGACCGAATTTATATTACGAATCAACCGATCCAGCAACCGATCGACGGCGAAGCTGAACGACCGTGCACCGATCGCGAACCTCCGTCGAACGACGCCGACCTTCGGGCTTCCGAAATCTTCCGGGACTTTTGACGCACGTCGACGGGACGCGTCTCTCGTCGTTTCAAACCCTTGGGAACAGTTCTCCTTACTTTGGTTGCTGTTTTAGAAGAAATTTTTGAAAGTAATTCAAAGGTGCTTTTAGAGAAATTCGTGAAAAAAAAGTCATGCAACGCCATTTTGGGATCGACTGATTTTTCTGGCTCCGAACCGCATTAATGGAAATATAATTATCATCTAAAAATTGTTTTATCTCAGGAAAACTTTGAGTACGTTGCAAGTGTTACAAGTAATCATTATCAAGATGTACTTTACATTCAATTTCTTGTTATTTGCTCAAATAAATTACATTCACCTCTCTCCATTATTGGAGATGATCCAATCCATCCCTTCTTTTCGAAGTTACGTCATTCATCGGTCAAGCGAATATTTGCTTTGGCGTTTAAATTCTAATTGTAAAACGACCGACCGACTCGTGCAGTCTAATCTTATAAATATCATCATATTACTTAACAACCCTTAATTAATAATTTATTAATTATTAAAAACCATAAATAAATTTGCATAATTTATTATCGAGCCTTTTTATTACATCCTGTGCTTACAAATCGTTAAGAAGTCTTACAAATCTGATGACTGACCAATCACGATGAAGTGGCATCGATCAGTAGCCGACGACGACGACGATCGAGACGTCGTTCGCATTAATTATGCACTCGGTCGGGTATTTCGAAAAGTTATTTTAGAAATAATCATGCGAACGCGACGCCGGTGATTTGGCGAAGTTCGGGCACCGATCGAGCGTTCCCGATGCTTTCGAAAGGAGATCAGAATTTTGTGGTCGATTTTGAAGATTCAACAGAGCAGAGTTTGCTGAAATCATGGAAGAGACTTTGCCTTTCCTGATTTTCAAACTCCCTGCGGACGTGAAACATTCGGAGTCGATGCAACAACGAAACGGTTTGTTATTGACTTTGGGATGATTACCCCTCTGTCCAGTTTGCTTAAAGCTTTCTTTTGCTATATTTGTTATTTTAATTAATGTACTTAACTTTTATTAATGTCCTTTTCCTCGTAAATTCATTCGCATTCATTAAAAAAAGGTTAATTAACCTAGTGGTAGTTGTGATGATGATGATGATAGTTAGGGTTAGATTTTTACCCTGAGAATTTTCTGCGAACTTCGTCCTCCTCTTCAAATCCAGTCAAGAACTTGGGTGGAATTTCACCTGACGAGTATTTGCTCGGATGACTGAGGACGAAGGGCACCTCCAGAGTTACGTCACTGCAGTTGATGATGTGTCGGGTTTGGATTAGGGTGAAGGTTAACATTAGGGTTAACGTTAGAGTCAACATTAGGGTTGAGATTAGGGTTAACATTAGGGTTAGGGTTGCACCAACTTTGTTCCAATTCCAAATATGACTTTGGCTCTGACAAGGTAAGTGATTATAATGCCAAGATCATCTCTTTCCTTGAAGTTGTGGATGCTATTAATATATTAAGATATATTAATATCGATAATATATATTAATAATTCTTTTTGCTGCCAAGTTATAAATGCAAATATAATTCTGGATAAATTAAAAATAAACTTTGATGTTGATGAGGGTTTTATTTCTTGATTAATGCACATTTTGACAGACAATTAGTAAGTATTAATATTAATATATTTATGGGTAAAAAAGAAATTAGGTCTTAAACATGGTCGAAGATGCCAGGCCGGTGTCCTCGTATTTGAGTTTTCCATCGAGAGCCAATCCAATCTTATCTCTGCTCCTGTTTAAAGTTGGAATCAGTTGGTAACTTCTGCAGAAACTCATCTGGCCAGGTTGCAGCGGGAAGCCTTCTCTGAGACGATCGATCGTTAATTAATGTACGATTTGACGTGCAAATTAATGTGCTCGTAAATACGCAGACGGTATATTTATTTATCTTACTCACTCTGATTCTATTTCAGCCACCGTTCTCCTGTAACTGGTTCTTTTGTGGAGTGTAATTTCTGCCAACTGAATAACTGAATGGAGGATAACATTAAAGACCTGTAAGGGTCACATGTATTTCGTATTCGTTAATATTTTGCAGTTGGTTAATTACTATATGTTATCACTGGTATCATAATTGCTGATAACATATAGTATCATACATCATTAAACATGTTGTTTTATTTTAAAATCACCAACTTGTCAACTTGATCCTCCTTGCTGTTTTGTTGGAACTGTTTTGTATCGAGACATTCACCCCAACGGCCTCTCCATGGTAATGAACCTAATCATCATCATCGCCACTGTCATCACCACCACCACCACCGTCATCATCATCATCATCATATAAAAAAC
Organism: Hirudinaria manillensis; assembly: GCA_034509925.1. Taxonomy (NCBI): domain Eukaryota; kingdom Metazoa; phylum Annelida; class Clitellata; order Hirudinida; family Hirudinidae; genus Hirudinaria; species Hirudinaria manillensis. The sequence continues at coordinate 14,535,356 of CM067526.1, forward strand.
CACCACCTCTCTGCCGAGCGACATTTCTAGTCTGACTTTTCCGTGTCCTTTGAAATCCTTGACAGTTTCACCAGATGGAGCACTCTCGCCTGTGTTAGAACATTAAACGAGTCACACAACAATTTTAACTAATAATATATTAATCAATTACATGAAATATTTATACTAATAATATGCAAATAAATTATCGTAAATTTGTGATTGAACTGATTTTCATTACAAATATAAACAACTTAAAACATTCCTGAGTACTTCTATCACCTGAAATTCTGGGAGGGGCAAAGGTCAGCTTCCTGATCACCATGGAAACGGAGTCCTTCGGATTGACTTGCTGGTTGACGTCGTCGGTGACGTAACATCTCAGGTCGTAATCCACGCCGCAAGGCTCGATTACAAACGATAATTATGCATTAAGGGTAATTAATATGCACAGCAAGCGAAAATTATAGTAACTCGTGCAAATTTAGCTCACCTTCCCCGGTTCTCCCGGCTCGACCTGAAGAGACACCGATGCTGGGGCATTCCTGGGTAGCTTAAGTTTTACAACGAGTTATGAGTTAGGATAACTAATATAGGTATGGAAATATAATATATATGGAAATATAATATATATGGAAATATAATACATAATAATGTAATAGAATATATAATAAGGAAATGTAATGATTAATAATTAATTGATATGAACATTTTAATTATAACATTTGATTGCATTTTAATCAAACAATTCATAATTAATAGCAAAACACCTCAATGATAAATGGGAATGCATGGTCATGACCCAATTTATTGATGACCCTCTCCTGAAACGGGGTCATGTTGAGTTTCTTCTTCCTGACCACGGGGTATATCTGCTGGTTGCACTTAAACAATTCCTTTCTAAAATCCATACCTGTTTAGGAAGAAGATAATTTGCATATGTTGAAAAGGTCATTAGCATATTGACTTTAAAAACATAAAAACATGTAAGTGCTCTGAAGTGTGGAGAGATCCAGCAAAGGATATGTACATAGATATATAGACAACATGGATACATAGACGGATACAGACATCTTACCCAGACTTTCTGCATCGTCCCTTCCGTATCTGAAAATTCCCGTCAACGTCAACATGACCACTTCCACGCCTCTCAACTTTTCCTTGTCCACTTCGACGACTCCGTCTGAATGCACGACACAATTAATATTTACATTAAATGGCATAATTAATATCATTATTAATCGACGGGATTTTGCCGCAAAACGTTGGCAAGCAAAGCCCTCGATTAAGACATCGATTGACTCACCAATAATCTCCACATGAGTAAAGTAGTCTACGAAGTCTCTTTGACCCATGCACAACGTAACCTGTCGTACGAGTTTACAAATAAATTAATAAATTACCGCAAAGGTCACGAGAAAGTCAAACCCTTCCGCTGGGCGCCGTTTTCTTGATGATTCTGAATTTATTAACAAACGTTTCAATGCCAGTAACACATAATATGATATATATAAACAAATATTTAGGGTTAAGGTTATGTATATGTACCATGATATATATTAATATATGCTTATATATATTCACAAACCTGTTGACATTGTCAGATGCAGAAATTTTTTGAACTTGCATCTTCCTAAGAATTCGTTGCTTTCGTTTTAAGTCGAAGAACCGAGCACGAAATAACTTTATTTTATCTCGTGTTAAGTTCAAAATCGACTTTTAATTTTTGAAATAATCTTTTTTACTTTCTCAATTTGGAAAAAAAAGCAGAAGACCCAGAATCGCTTCGAGCTTTTATAAGGATACGTCGTCACCACGGGCGACTGCATCATTGACGGGAACGCCTATGATGATGATGATGATGACGACGATAAAATACTAAGGTAATTACGAATTAAATTTAAATCGTTTTAACGTGCCATTATGAGAACTGATCGGTGCCCGCTTAATTGCGAGTTCCATTTTGCGGACGCCGCACCTGTGGTGCCGTTAAACCTTAGCCAGACGCACCTGAATCGTTCCGCTTAATAACGTCTCGGATTTGCCTCGACTCCTGAAAAATAAAATCGCTCCGCCTAGTCAAATCCGACATAATCCCTCTGATCTGAGAAGGATATAAGCAGGTAAGATAATATAATAAATAATTAATATAAAATATTACCACTCTGAAATGGAGATCAACACTCACTCTTGTCACTGAACATACTAGTAAGCAATCAAACATTTTTCAAATAGTTCCTGTCTTCCATATATCATCATCATCATCATCACCACCATCATCATCATCATCATCATCATCAGCTAAATCATTAAACATTTAAGAATTTCGAAATTGTTCCATGCACAAAACCACCCAAGTCCATCTTTGGTAAAATCTTCAAATGCATTTAATTCATTTTAAAGTTTATATTTAACGACACCCGGACGTGCGTGCGGATTTAAAGTCAAAAGTGGATTTAATGGCAAAAATAAAAACACTTGCATCCGTTTTTATCGTATCTTTTGATCGAATCGAACAATTCAACGTCCACCAAAATTGTTCGAAAAACTTCTTGATTATGCAAATGTTTCTTTTGAAAGAAATGAGTGATTTTTTGGCCATTTCATAAATTATGTTAATGAGCATTGAACAGACGTTTGACAATTTTTGACACGTTCGTCGTCTGCCGAAACACCGAACCGAAGAACGTAAACTTCAAAACGTGTCTTAAAAAAAATATTTATAAAAATAAGAACTTTTAAAAATAATAAATAAACATATCCCTAAAAAACATTCATCTTGAAATTCTTCCATTCATAATTTGCATTCTTGTTCAAACTACCTCAATGCTTGCAGATGCTTTGATAATTTTAAACCTACCGCAACAGAGAAACACTGTTAACGAACTATAAAACAAGAATCCGCATCACTTTCCGATAGATTATAAACGGCCGGTCGTACTGGTTCGATTGCTAACGTGACTGGCCATCATCGTCGTCATCAGTCGAGGAACTGCCGGACGATGTTCTCGAGGAACCATTCCTTCCCGAAGTGGAGGTGGTCGCCGTCGTACGAGAGAAACTTCAAGCGGTCGTTTTCGAGCAAAACCTTTAAACCCAGCAAGTCCTGGCGACGATCCTCCGTTACTTCATTTAAATGCTTAACTTATTTATGCAATAACTAATTTCAATGAATTATTTTTGAATGAATGGGTCAACAAGTTCAGACAAATTTCCATGAACATTTTGCTTGACTTTCTGCTTATTGTAAAATAATGTACAAAATTATTTTGTATGACAATGATGATGATCATAACCACATCTTCCAGCATGTAATTCAGTATTTGCAACAAGTTGTACTTAAAATGCAGACCTTAATGTAGAGGTTGCTTTCTTTCAACTGGTACAAATCTTTGTCCTGTCCTGGTTTGTAATATCCGAACCACTGATGTTAAATAAAAAAAAAAATTCTTAAATCATCAAAAACAAAATCCCACAAGAAGTTATGTTCATCTTTCTATTAACTATAATTATTATTATTATTATTATTATTATTATTATTCTGCCTCAACAAAACCTGTGACTTGCCTCACTTTCCCTGGGGATGACCACTGAATCATTGTTCGACTTCACCAGGACAAAGTTGCTCAAGCGAATCATATTCTCTCGGTAGGTGGAGTTGAAACCCTGTTCGAGACGAGAGTTTATCGTTATCGTGAATTATGACGAGAGGTCTTAAAGAGGTCTTAAAGAGGGCCGGTCACCTGTTCCTGGTTTATGTTTGCAAGGAATTTGCTCTTTTGTTTGTAAACATCTTCTTGCAAGGGGTCATGCCAATACTGTGCTTGGACGACACTGTGGTCATCACAATAATGATGACGACGATGATAACGTCAATTTTGACAAAATACGATGACCAAAATAGGTAATAACATTATTACTCAAAAGGATTAGGGATTGGATACTCACTGATCCTGGAAATGTCTGCATTGAAAAGAAAATAAACACCTCGTTCAAATATTGGTATAAATAATAAATAAATTAAATAAATAAATAAATAAAATAAATAAATAAGTAACACCCGATGAAATGATTGTACATGAGAAGTTATAAACCACTGTCGAGTAAACAAGCGATTGTTGAGAGCAGTTAAATGAAAAGCAATTGTTGTCGTTGTTATTGTTAAGCTGATGTTAAATTGATATTGTTACCTCTCATAGGCACTTTTGGATAATGCACTTCTAATATATTCACAAATATCTGCCCATTCTGGTGTGCACTTTGGCAAGCCAAACACGCCTGATCGAGCATCATAACATGAACTAATTGATGATCATAAAACATTTACCAATATTAAATTTCAATTAATTAAATAATAATATTAATTGTAACTGAGTATTAATTTATAAAATGAAAAGTATTGATTTTTAAAATAATAGATATTAATTTACAGGTGAATAAGTAATAATTTAGAAAATAATAAGTTTATTTTATAACATATCAATTTATAACATGTCAACCTTGATGTTGGCCTGCCATGGAAATCAAATTCTTCACCTTCAAGGAAGAACACCTTTGCACCAATGCACGTCTAAAATTCGTGTCACAAGGAAAAATGACATCGTTATCATCACTACCACCACATAAATTTTCTTTAAGTCCCAATACCTCTTAACCAGTCCCTAAGTGGTTCTCAAATATTATTCATGGAATATATTCACGTGTTCAAATATTATTCCAGGAATACATTGTTTGGAGATAAGCTACAACAAAAGCAAAATCAATATTCACAGAAATTGGCCTCCTTGGGAGAATCCAATTGCATTGAAACCATTCTTCAGCTTTGGATCTGCAGAAAGTTCCTTGCAAACCATATTAATTTGAATGTTCGAATCTTTTAAGAAGCTGTTGATAATGTCCTGCCAGAAATGAGCATAATTAAACAATACCATAATTATACATCATTGGATATCACCGTCATTCACGGATCGGCACGAGGTCATTTGTTTTAATCGTTCTAGTTACCTCGACATCATTTTTTCCAATCCTGATGGACTTGACATAAATTCCAGGAAGTTCTTTTTCAATTAGTTTAATAATAGGCCCTAAAGACAAGGGTCCTCTGCTCACATCACCTTTAACACCAGATGATCTCTCAGAAAATTTTAAGAAGATATATATATATATAATATATAAGCTATATATATTAATTATATATAAGAAGTTGTTTTAAAGCCTATAACGAAAATAATCATTAAATAATTAAATGAAATCATTCTCATTAACGTTAAATTGAATGCACTAATAATTTTAAAGTAAAATTGGTCTGCAATGTCCAACATTTTTCCTGTAATGCATGCCATAACTAAAGTACTAAAACTAGGTTAAGTTATTCAATAATATTATGTCTGAGGCTTTTCATTAGTTTCAAAATTCTCATAAGCAAACCGTGTACCTAAATTTGTCATTAACGAAATAGGCTTGTATGAAATACTAGTCTAACCCATTCCGTGCCATAACACTACAGGGGTTTGACACAATACACATTTTAAAACTAGATGATACAGAAGCAAAATCACTAAAGCATCCTCTTTTTTCATTTTCGTCGACCAAAAAATCAGAAAAAAACCCAATCACATAAGTTGAAAACAGCTAAAAGAGGATGCTTCTAAAAGTTTGCTTCAATTAAAAGTGAAGAATAAATTTCTTTGACAGATATTATAAAGAAAATTATTAAACCAAATAATTTTTTAAATTTCACTTGCAATAATTTATAGAAAAAAACATAAAGAAGCTCGGAAAATGACGTCGAACAAAACCTTGACAACATACGTTTACCTCAAAATCAAAAAGAGAATCGCTCATTAAGACTCTCACATCTAAAATTATAAATATGCCCAAACGAAGGGCTCCCGGAATAGGGATTGATCTCGGCACTACTTATTCATGCGTTGGAGTCTTCCAAAATGGAAAAGTGGAGATCATAGCTAATGATCAAGGCAATAGGACCACTCCAAGCTATGTGGCCTTCACGGAAACGGAAAGACTTATCGGGGATGCCGCAAAAAACCAAGTGGCAATGAATCCTACAAACTCTGTCTTCGATGCTAAAAGATTAATTGGTAGACGTTTTGACGATCCGTCCGTGCAATCGGACATGAAATTGTGGCCTTTTAAAGTAATCAATGACAATGGAAAACCAAAGATTCAAGTAGAATATAAAGGAGAAAAGAAGGCTTTTTTCCCAGAAGAAATTTCGTCCATGGTTTTGATGAAAATGAAAGAAACTGCCGAATCATTTATTGGATCGGTAAATGCGGCAACTTCTAGCTATTAGTGTCTTTAGATCTTTATCACAGGAATCTTTTAATAATGAATTTTTTTTTTATAATTTTAGTAGTAATATGAATGAATCAATAAAAAAAAATAAATTTCAAAGCTTCTTTCACGAAGATCGTCTTCCACAGGCAGTTTCGGATGCCGTTATAACCGTACCAGCTTATTTCAACGACTCTCAGAGACAAGCAACCAAGGATGCAGGGGCGATTGCAGGCCTCAACGTTCTCAGGATCATCAACGAGCCAACAGCTGCTGCCATAGCTTATGGACTCGATAAAAAAAAGAGCAATAAAGAAACGAATGTCCTCATCTTCGACTTGGGCGGAGGAACTTTTGACGTATCCATTCTCACCATTGATGGGGGAGTTTTCGAAGTTAAGGCTACCTCTGGCGATACCCATTTGGGTGGAGAGGATTTCGATAGCAGAATGGTCGAGCACTTCATGCAGGAGTTCAAGAGAAAGAACAATAAGGACATTAGCAGTAACAAGCGGGCTCTCAGAAGACTGAGGACGGCATGCGAAAGAGCCAAACGTACCCTTTCCAGTACGACTCAGGCCAACGTTGAAATCGATTCGCTTTTCGATGGCGTTGACTTTTATACAACCATCACCAGAGCCAGATTTGAAGAACTGAATGCTGATCTGTTTAGAAATACTTTGCAGCCAGTTGACAAGGCACTGAAGGATGCAAAAATGGACAAGTCGAATATTGCCGAAATCATTTTGGTCGGAGGATCTACCAGGATTCCCAAGATTCAAAAACTGCTGCAGGAATATTTCCATGGTAGGGAGCTCAACAAATCTATAAATCCTGACGAAGCGGTAGCTTATGGTGCAGGTTAGCCAACGATTTATTGCTGCTAGAAATGATAATCATTCGAAATTTATCCCTAATTAATATTATCATGGCCAATCTTCTCACGTTCTTCAATGTGATATGATCTAATGAAAGATTCATGTTATTCTTTATTGCCAATTCGATGACAAATGTTGAATTTAAGCTGTTCAAGCAGCCGTCCTCACAGGAGACCAATCAGATGAAGTTCAAGATCTGCTTTTGCTCGATGTCACTCCGCTTTCTCTCGGCATTGAAACGGCAGGAGGTGTCATGGCCAATTTAGTGAAACGCAACACCACCATCCCGACCAAGCAAACTCAGATCTTTACCACCTATGCCGACAATCAACCTGGGGTATTGATTCAGGTTTACGAAGGCGAAAGAGTGATGACCAAAGACAACAATCTTCTGGGAAAGTTTGAACTTACTGGAATTCCTCCCGCTCCTAGAGGAATTCCCCAGATTGAAGTGACCTTTGATATCGATGCCAACGGAATCATGCACGTCTCCGCAGTTGATAAGAGCACAGGCAGGGAGAACAAGATTGTCATTACCAATGACAAAGGTTACTTTTTTAGTTTGGAAAAAAATTATTCAGGATTGGGAATTTAAACAATATTTTAAGTTCATATCAATAAGCAAGACGCAATATCGTCAGTATTAACTAATGCTTACGATTGATTTGCTTTGAAACCAATATTTATGCCGAAGGACGTCTGTCAAAAGATCAGATAGACAAAATGATAAGAGACGCTGAAAAGTATAGGGGAGAAGATGAGGCACAACAGGAAAGGATTGCGGCCAAGAATCATTTGGAGGGATATGCTTTCAGTTTAAAGACCACGGTTAATGATGAAAGACTGCAGAGTAAATTTTCTGAAAAAGACAGAAACACAGTACTCAACAAATGCAACGATGTTCTCAGATGGCTCGAATCGAATCAGGTTGTTTAAATTAATTCTTAGAAAGGATAAAACCTCAAACAAAATTTGGTATAAGGATATCGATCACATAATTCATAAATAAAACCCCTTTGGCCCTGAAAAACGTGTCACCGGCAATTAATTAATAAACGCCTTCTAGTTCACTAAATGCCAAAATGTTTCGCATCGATGTATAATATAATTGAAAATTTTCCTCCAGCAAGCAACCAAAGGAGAATACGAAGCGAAACAGAAAGAGTTGGAAAAAGTCTGCATGCCGATAATGGCCAAACTCCATCAGGGGGGTGGTGGCGGCCACCACAGGGGCTCCAACGGTGGGAAATCAGGTCCAACAATAGAAGAGGTCGATTAGTTCTTTGAAGATTGTTTCGCTTTGCCAGACTCTACTTTCCGAGTAATTTGCTTAAAAATTGCAAACCGCGTTTGCTATTAAACTTTCTGCTTATTTTAAATAAATTATTTTAGATAAAATCGATTTGGAATCGTCATTGTAAAGCATTGCACTCTTGAAAAAGAATATTAATGAATTCATTGTACTGATCGATAAAATCGAGCCGACAGTTGACAAACTAAGTTGAATTTGCTTTTGAGAAAAACTATTTATATAACAACAACCAGTTAACAAAGGAACCATTTATAACACCGAAAAGGTACAAAAGCTCGATTAAAAATCGAGATTCAAAACTGTCGCTGCTAAGGTACCATCAAGTACTCAAATATTCGTGCGGAATATTGGTTTAACACTGGATTTTTTTAGCCACAATTAAGAATAAATTGGATTTAAATGTTTATTCTTTAATTCTCAAATGATCTTGTGAGGACGACAAGGTAAGAGAAATGGATAAATGTTCCATCTGTTCAGCTGAACTCTTGGGCCAAATATGTCTCCACAGCGAACGCTTCATGGTAAATAGAGTTGAATCTACTCCATCGATTAGAAATACAACAACTTTGGAGTCTGAAAGGCCAAACACTCAACCAGATTTGACATCGGGAGCGGAAAATAGATGTAAAGTCCATTTTGCTCTTTGCGAGTTGTATTGTCGCCAGTGTTCGTGTTTCGTGTGCCCGAAATGTTTAGTAAGAGATCACAACGGTCACATCATGGATACTGCACAGAATGTCCACGACGTCCAACATCAAACCATTTCCAGAAACAAATTGATAGATTCCTGTGTAAAGGGAAGATTAAATTTAGAAAAGCAAGCCAATAAAATAAGAAATGACATTAAGATGCGTTTTAATCTCGTAAGAAACATTTTGAATGATATGGAACTGAAGTTACTGGCAAAAGTCGAGCTTTGTCGTAATGAAAACGACCAGAAGATGGCCCAATACGCAAAGAGGTTGTCCCAAGGTTCTCTAGTTAATTATTCACTGAGGGAACTCGACAAAGATATTTCTAAATTTTCGCAATTGAACATGATTTACCAAGTTAAAGAAATTACAGAAATCATGATGACTGACTTGGTTGGCCACCTTTTGCACGGTATTTTGATGCATTGAAGTATTAATTTGATTTGAATCCAATACGATACAATAGTTAACTGCTAATTGATAATTGCTAATTGATAATATGTTATAATATGTTCATCCTCACGCTCTACAAAACTAAGAGTTGCAAAGTTTCAAAGTTTCGAAAGGTTTTTGATAATAAATAAACTCGTCAAGCAATCAATAAAAGCTTTCTAGTAGTTATATGTTTGCATTGAAGATCAAGTTCATACACCGATGCATTATTAATGGAGCAATGTTTTCTGCTTCCGTGTTTAGAATGTCAAATGTAACTAGAATTGTCATTGCCATAAAATTTTTCACTTAAAATTAATCGAAATAAACAAAAATTTTAAATTAACGTTTCTTCCTGTGCAGCCACTCCGTGCATTCACCGACTTCTCACCAATTTTCTGGAAAGAGTCGCCTTTGGAAACTTGAGAAGCTTTGCAATTGACAAGTCTGTGATTTATGTAGCTAATGAAACCTCCCAAGAAATAAGAATTTCTGCATTCGAAGAGAAATCTGGAGAGCCAGAAAGAGACCTCACACTTCCCTTGAAGAATATATACGATATGGAAGTTGTGGGCAAAACCATTTTTCTTACTGATCTTTCAACAGCTCAACTATACGTTTCTGAGCCCAGACAACAAGTTAAAACCATCAAGATAGATTTCGCTCGAGCCACTCTGTCAACCACGGCAGCCGGAAATGTCTTGGTGACTCAACCCTCGAAGTTGACTCATTATTTTCCAAACGGTATCAAAGTGAAAGAAGAATCTCTTCCGTGGAATAAGATCGAACACGCCATCGAAATAAATCAGGACGAATACGTTATCACCGAGTGGGAACAAGGAATCCTGAAAATCAGAGGAAATGAAATTTTGAACCAATACCGCCTAGAGAATGATCACAGTCAAACTGAACCTTGCTATTTGGCATCAGACTCCTTTCATCGCGTCTTTGCCTCCTTTTATAAAGGCAGACAAATCGTTCTTCTCAGCAGTGAGTTGGAGCGAATAATCTCCTTAGACGTGAATGGTTGGCCGTGGGGAGTCTACGTCAACAAGGATCATCTTTTCGTAGCCATCAGCAACAACCAAAAGAATCAGAACAGCATCCTGGTTTATGATATCAATTCCTAAATTCCATTGTTCAACTTTTTTTTTGTAAATATTTCGGTCCTCAAATCAAATTGATTTTCTGAACTTGTTCATATATTAATTGTTATTATTAAAAGACGGAACCTGCTGACAATGCTGCTGCTTTCACATGATCTTGAGGTTCCATCATTTCTAAACTTCAGCTAGATCTAACTAAAATTGGAAGTCTTTTCAATTGCATTTATCACTTTTAGTGTTTTTATTTTGGTGAATTTCTAAGATGTCATAAGTTGCTTCTGCAGGTGCTATTTTTCTTTCGTAAGCAGGCCCGACTCCCCTTTTCATTAATGCGAATTACAATTCGGTACAATTCTGAGACTTTTCAAAATTCTTAGAAAATTCGGCGAAGAATGTCTAACAATAATTGAAAGCTTTATCTAGACAAACAACTTCTGTATTTAGAGCTTATTGTTACGACTAACACGTCGTCCCATATTCAGGTCTTGCAGGCGTTCTAGTTACTGCATCACGCCACTGATATTTAATGTGCAAGATATAGTCTGGTCTCCTCGTAATTCATTTTTTCTTCTAATTTAAAGAAAAATTAATCTTTTGTTTTAGTCTGAATAAATTGTAAATAAATTATAGATTTCACAAGAAGCCTAAATAGGCATTTTTCAAAGTTTATAATTGGCTTAGGAATTTTATAAATCGTATGTAATCTAGCTTTGGTTTCCCCTTTCAATATAAATATATGCAACTATAGTCGTTGAAGTCCATAATTATCTCTTTATATCCATATTCAACGTTTACAGGGAGAATCAAATTAATTAATTAAAAACCTATTTGGCACGTCCAGAAAAGACAAAATAAAACTGTAGCCCTAGCGTGGATGAGCAAAAATAACTCATTTTAACTTTTTGAAAGGACTCGAAACTAAACTAACCCCAATAATGAAATGTCTTCGATAAAAAATGAATTTATCTAACTTCAAATCTTCAATTAGACGAAGCAAATATTTGGAAGCATTTGGAGGAAATATTCTTAGAATGCATGAATTAAAATAATTACAAACAAGTGCTTTCAACCGTATTTGTTATTTCCTTATTCTTTTTGTAAAAAGCAATTTAATTACATATCAACTGGTTCAAGTACTGATATTTTTTCTTTGAGTGACGTGTAATATACCGTTTGAGAAATCCATTATTATTCATAAATTGTAATTAGCTTATGGTTGCTTTGCACGAACGAATATGATAACTTTTACCTTCTTTGCTGCAGATGGAACCTTATGTTGGATGATGCTGAAATGAAGGAAATTCGACTTCAGGTTATGTTCTCAAAAAGTATGAAATCTTAGGTTTTACTGTTCAAAAATGGAAAATATTAAATATATTTACATCTTAAAGTTTGTTATGTTAAAGTTTAGCATCAACTAGGTTTCAAATAAACTTTGGTCTGGTGAACATGTCATCGATTAATTTCAAGCAGTGCTATGGGTTTTTGTTTGATCGTTAAATTGGGTCATATGATCTGTTATTTTAATTTTCGGGTACTTTTAAATGCGTCAGCAATTATTAAAAATCATTTATTAGAATTATTCTTAATTAATGTTTATATAAAAAAAGTGAACGCACAGAAGTGATTAAAAAGTTGTTTGTTTCCTGTAATGTGACCGAGACCTATGCAATGTCTTGATTTCGGGATTACAATGTATTTAACGCCATCAGTCGCATCTTGTCATTAACTTTACTTTCTTTCTACGTGTTTTGAGATTTCTTTATTAAGGTTTAAACGACCTCGTACTCTCAGAGAAAGACAATGTTAGTTTATGGACATTCAATTATTAAAATGCGTTCGTGATCAAATCACATTAAATGAGTCGCTAATATTGACAACTCTAGTGACTTCTTCCAAAATCTGACTCCATTCACTATCAGACGTCGATGGTGAAATAATAAAACATTTGCTTTGTACCACTCCCCAGTGGAGAGTTTTTAACCTACTTTGTATTTATTATGCCTATTATATTTGTTATGCCTTTTCGAGAATGCGACGGTGAAAAGTTTAATAAAACATAAATAAAATATTGAATGCTTCAAAATTCAAGAAAATTTCACCATATATTGCTTACTGATTCAACAGATGGAAAAGTGTTTAATAGTTTTACTGATGTTTGGCTGCACGTGCAAGGCATCCATAACACTGGTTTGATATTTGCTGTTTACTTTGTTAATGAAAATGCCGGTTATTCTTGATTCATGGTGTCAAATTTGACAGTTCAACCTGACCAGTGGGGAAATAATTGGAGAGTTTGAGGATTATCCAACTAACTTTAGTGCTCCATTCCCAAGAGAGGGCTTGAGGGTTTGTTATTGTTGATACTAGTGGTATTAATATTAGTATATTTTTGTATGTGAATGATGGCCTTATTTTACAGAAGGCTTGTTTGTTTGTATTAGTGTAGTTTTACTATTGTTGTTATTTAAATAGATGTTTTAATTTTCTTTGCACAAAATAATATTATTATTGTTGGATTATGAAAAATGCAAATTCATTTTTCAGGGTCAACACAGGAATCTCCGAGTGGCCAACGAATGCTCTTCAGAATTACCGCCCGCTCCAAAAGATTCCGACAGGATGTGGTTTGCAATTCTCAAATACAACTCAAACTGCTACTTACAGCAGGTGATGATGAAGTTGATGATGACAACTAACAGTGACGATGTTGATCTTTTATTGATAATGTTTTCTAGATTCTAAACATCCAATTGGCAGGATACTCTGCAGCTATTCTGTCAAGCTCTGAATATGATGATGAGGATGATGGTGTTGAAGTCATGTATAAATCCTCAAATAGTGAAGGTTAAGTAGTAAATTACTTGTTGAATAGGTGGGGTTGACATGCATTGATGATGATTTGATTTAAATTCAATGATGATGATGATATCTGATGATTTGATTTAAATTCAATGATGATGATGATGATGATGATATCTGATGATTTGATTTAAATTCAATGATGATGATGATATCTGATGATTTGATTCCTCAGTGAAACAATCCCCGCCCTCTTCGAAGAAAAACCTTTCCTCCAAAATCCGATCTACTTTTGTCAGCAACAAAACCGAGGTCGTGCTGGCCGCATTTTCGGGCAAACCCAAGTGAGTCCGGCATCGATGACGGCAAAATCGGTGGCGACGACGGCAACCGCGACGATGACGTTGACATTTGACCTTTCAGCATCACGATGGTGATTTATCCCAAACCCTACGACTTCAATCGGTTCCTGCTCATCCTACTCGGAACCCTGTGCCTCGCGGTTGTGGTGGCTCTCGTTCTCTTCATGGTCAGCCGCGCGTTTGTAAATTATCGGCATCTTTAGTCATCTGTTGCATTAAGACTGTCGAAGGGAATAATAAGATATTATGCCTTATTAAAAGCTGGCGGTTCGTCGTGACTCGAAGTTCAAATTCATCGAGCAAATCAGATTCCTAGTTTCTTGATAAGTTTGTTTGGATTTAATCGAATTTATTTGCGACGAATGTGTTCGCAGGTCGGCTACGGTTGCTATCGTCTGTACAGGATCAGAAAATCCATCATCACGAAATGGAAGCTGAAGTTCCTTCCGTCTCACGTTTTCCGCAAAGGCGACACTTACGAAGTGTGCGTGATTTGCTTGGACGAGTATTTGGAGGGTGCGAGACTCAGGATTCTCAGCTGCGGACACGGTTGGCCTAGAAATTAATTCGAGTCGAACCGATATCATAACGAGTTAATAAATAAGCGAACAAACGTCAATTAGTTCCTCGTCGATGCTTCTCCAAAGGTCGGCACAAAACGTTCTCAAATCCTCTGCTAAATTAAGTTTGCAATTCAGCATTTCATCGAAAATGCGTCGACCCTTGGCTCGTCAAGAGCGGTCGGGAGTGCCCCCTTTGCAAGAGGAAGGCCGACCTGAAAAGGGGAAGGGTCAAGAAGTACGTCGGGGACGAAGAGGAGGACGACGATTCGAGTGCAGACGAAAGGACGGCCCTGCTCGGAGATGAAGAAAGGGATCAATACGAAGACAATGAGGATGATGACAATCAGGGTTTCTAGTTTTTTTGTTTCTGTAAATTTTGGATTTATTCAGATTTTGATCTACGTTTGAGAATAACTAATTAATTATGAGAAGTTATATTCGTTTTTATTTGCATGAGGAAAAACTTGTCTTCAATAATATTTTGTGTGGCCTAATGTTGTTGGACTAAAAACAACATCTGTATTCAACCTCAAACTCACTTTTGAATCTGATTTGTTGCAAGTTTGACATTCATTCTTGCAAATGCAAATATTTCATGTGGCAGTTATGAAAGACATAATAAGCTTGAAAGGAGCATCTGGAGAGATTATCTTTTTATTGCCCAGCGAGAATCACGACCGACCGACAGACCACCATCAATGCCATCGTCCACTCGTCCGAGGACCCCCCGAGGTCGTCGGGCAGACGAAATTACGGATCCACCCGAATCGAGCACCCGCCGAATGAAAACTTGCCCGGGATCGCAATCAGAAAAGGGCGAGAGGATGCAGACGACGACGGATCCGATCGGAAACGTCGCCGTGAAGACGAGAACCTTTTGGGAACTTCCTCGACCCGACGTCCCGACCTCCGAGACGAAAGCACTAAGGCCACCTTCTACATCGGGTCGGTTGCCACCGACGACGGGGGTCTTCTCGAGGGGGAGGATTTTCATCCCGTTGCCAAGGGGGTTGCCAGGAACGACGAGGTTCGTCCGTCCGAAGAAGAGAGCGAGGAGGATTATTACGACGTTAGGAACGAAGTCGTGTGATGTATTTTCTGACTCGTCGAGATTATTTTGCTTCACTTAAGGCGTCGTTAAACGCTTTAAACATCGTTTTCAATGCTCCGCATCCCTGAAACTTTCGAGCCAGCGACGAGTGACCGAATAACGAACGTCGCGTTTGTTGATAATTAGTTAGGATTAACTGCTGTTGTGATGGCCTATCTTTTTATAATATTGTTGTCATTACAAAGCTGGTGATGGTGGCTTACCCTTGCACCGAGCATCTCCTACCTGTTATTGCCGTCATATGGGTTTATGACGATCCTCGACATCCTCTGTCCGTGCAGATGAAATCGAAATGCACCCGACAGGCTTTCCTCGCCGTTAATAATTTTCGCTTTGGAGTTCAGGATTTCTTGTTTTAACATCGAATACGTCGTCGAAAAGGGAATTCGTATTGACCACACTCACCTCGATCGGATGCTCGGAGCGTTCGGTTTTGTTAAACACGTCAGGGGTCGCAATTGCACAGGTGAACACTTAAACAATTATTCATTGTTTTCTTTTATATTTACTTTGCTTGTAAATGCTTCACTTTGTGCAGAGACAATTTAATATCTTTGTTAAAATTCTCTCAAATTCAAAATTTTGTCCTGCCTGTTTTCGGACGTCGACCAAAAAAACGAGCGGTTCCGATGTCGCGGCCGCCATGGATACGAGGGCGGTCGACTTAAATTCGTCGTTGATGTTGTTTGTTGTTGTCATCATCAAAGTTATTGATTCATTTGTACTTGTTTTTATAATCATCTTTTGGTGGTTGTCTCGTCGTAATTTTTAATATCATGAGGATGTCTGCAATTAGTATTAAACTACTTCTCTTGTTTGGATGTTTTTAGTAATTTTTTATGCCCTGAATTTGCAAGAAGAAATAAGAATTTTCGATGAAATTGTGCGGAATTATTGTTGCGGAGATTCGACGGAAAAACATTCGCTGGTCAAATAAAGCAAAGCCATCTGGGTTTCCCTTGCCATAGCGTTGTCTCCATGACCGTTTTTAGCTAATCTTTTCAGAGTGCCTTGTGTGTCGTAATGCAATGCGGAGGCATTTCAAAGTCTTAAGGTGCACGGAGGTTGGTTGCTAAGTTGAATTGGAAGAGGAATTATTGTATGTTGCGCCATCTAATCTTAACTTTAACCATAAGATCGTTGCAAAGGACCTCCGGTGAGTCTGTCGTTTCACAAAATTTTATTAATTATTTTAAAGTTGTGGTTCTTTGGTTCTGTCGTTGGATCATAGCTTGTGGTGGTGGCTAAGATGTAGGCTGCAAGCTCCTTCATAGATGTCATCCATATGCCTTTCAAATTCTTTCAGGAGTCTGCTTTGTTCATCATCACACTTCCTTGCAAATACACTCTTTTCCTTGCGGAATTCCTTCTCTTCAAATTTCATTGAATTTCCAAAGGATTCGAGGATTTTCTTTATTTTTTCATCTGAACAAAGTTAATTAAAAAAAATGAAGAATTACTTTGTGGCTTGCTTTTTCAATCCTAAGTTTATAAATCATTACATTGGAATCCTAATTGTTGTAAGTTATTAGCTCACCATCTTGATACCTCACTGAACATTTGGCTTGTAGGAATCTCAATCTGTTGTACTTGTCCAGCAGTTTAAGTTTCAGATCAGTGACCTCGCTGAGTAAGTACCTATATTCTCCAACATTTGCAATTACATTTTGTTTTTCAGCTTCACTAGATGTCAATAAACTTTCCTTGAAGCTTTGTAATAAACCATCTAGGAAAAATTGCAAGCAAATTTTGTAATTCTTCAATGATTAAATGCTGAGTATCAACACACAAACTACAACGAGGCAGCTCTTCTCGAGTTTAAGTAAAAACATCGACTAATTCGCCTAAAAGTAATAATATTTCAAATCCATAATTAAAACCTACTATTCGAATCCATGTTTGCTGTTCTCAAATCCGAACCATCGGAACAACCATTAATGAGCTGAGCTCGGGAAAATCCTTGATTCAGCTTTGAGCCACAGAAATAACAACATTTAATCGTTCAATGCGGGCCGACTCGTTAAGCTCCGACTTCTGGAGTTAGATGTTATCGGATGCCAAGTATATTAATGCATTCTTATGGCGGAGTAAACTCCTCGGGCGAAAGCGAAACTAACACATCAAGTTGGGATTAAGAACTTGATATATATGTGTCTTGTTTCGTCCGAAAAGCCATTTTAGAAAACTTTTGGTAGCATGCAAATGGTTGAAAATATCGTGTTTTGAAAATGAGTGTTGAAGATGTAATTCTACAACTTCTGGTAGACGCCAGCACCGATAAAGTTAATAAGCTGCTAGAATATTTAAACGATCGAGGAATAAAGACCATGAAAGACATGCGATATCTCGACAGAAGTATTTTGGAGAAATCTGGAATTTTGAGTGATGTCGAAATTGATAAGATCATCAATAGTAAATTATTTTTATTCGTGATTCTCAAAAATATTATTGTTAAGTTCGTACCGCTCACGACGAAATAATTAATCTTTTCAAACCTTTAGATTGACCCCTAATTTATAATTAATAATAATTTATATTTCATAATAATAACTTTTAGGAAGAGTAAATGTTAGAGAAGCAGTTGAAGAAGTTTTAACTCCTGGAGGAGAACACAGAATAAAAACTGTGACGATGATCCTGGAAAGTGGAGGAGCAAACCTGGCAGAGGATCTCAAATATTTTGAATGGAAAAGTCTTAATGAATTGGGTGGATTAACGGCTATGGAGATTGAGAAGATCATGAGGTATCAGAGGATGTGTTAGTAACTACTGCTATTTATTAATAATTCCTATTATTTATAATTAACTTTTATTATTTGTTAGTTGTCCTTATTTCTTCTTCTTCTTCTTCTTCTTCTTCTTCTTATTATTATTATTATTTTGTTGTTGTTGTCGTCATCGTCGTGGTTGTTGTTATTATTAATATTGTCATCATCATTAGTGTTATTTGTTATTAACTCCTAATATTTATTGGTGACCCCCTACCATTTACCTCTTATTTCAGTTAAGATTTAAGACAAGTCCATTTGTTGTGTTTGCTAGTTTTTATGAAAATCTATTCAAATAAAAATGTTTAATAAACTATTAGTGAAGAGAATTTAATGAATCGTTTAAAATAAGAAAAACCAGCAAGGGCTTTTTTTTGCAGTTCTTCATTTTTTTTCACACTTTATTTATTTATTGCCAATTATTTTTCAATTCTAATTAATTATTTCTAAATTGGAATGACTACATGACTACTTGAATTTTATTCTTTAGATTTTCCTAAAGAATATGAAGAGCATGTAAATCAGAGGGCAAAAGAACAGAAGCTAATGAGGGAAACTGAGCTTTTGGAGCGCAAGATACAATCTGATGCAAGACTATTAAATCTTGAAATTCATCCTGTAGAAAAACTAATCAAAAGCAGAGAATCCATAATGAAAGAAATTGATGACCTCAATATTAAATGCATGGAACTGAAGACAGAAGAGAACCGGCTTAAGCAGGAGGGTGCCGTTCTATCGACGGATTATTTGCTTCCACTTATTCTTTTTGTTCTCTTTATCATTCTTGTTATTGTTTTGATTGTTCTTAGATTCAAATTACCTCTGGCAGCATTGGTAATTTTGGGAATCATTGTTTCTTCTGTGGGTTTCTATTTGTTGTATGAATTTTGTTGCTATGCTAAGCAAAAGCAGGACAGAGAAGATAAGTTACAGAAGCTGAGAACTTCTATAATGGAAAAAGAATTTCAACAGGAAGAGAAAAGGAAAGAATTGGATGAATTAGATGGACCCATCTAGTCGACTCTATTGGTGCCTGTCATAAATTAGCTTTGCCTTGTAGATTTCAACAAAAATATTTTTGAGTTGTAATGCAGACAAATAAGAAAAAATGGAACATTATCTAAATGGGAAATTAATGGCTACTTGAATAAATGTTTGTAAAGAAAAATTAAGAAGGGCTTGATTAAAATGCAGTTTTTGTTTTTGATGGAATGGAAGTACTTTTGGTTAAAACGAGTTAACTGTGGGTTGGTCTTCATCCGCGAGTCCAGTTTTCGTCACTTGAGCGGAGGGCAATGTGGCCGTGGATGCTCAAAAATTTTGAAAGAACAGAATTAACATGTTCCAAGAATTGATTACTAAACTTGGTCTATAACAAAAGTGACAAGAGTTTTAAGCTCTACGATCAAACCTTCTCTCCTAAAACCAATGGTAAATTTTTATTATTATTATTATTATCATTATTATATAAATTTCAAGAACAAAGTTATTTAAAACTTTTATTTGATAATTTTATAACTTTCAACTATAATTGTAAAACTTTATTAAATAAAATACTGATTCAGGGAATTTCCAGATCGATCTACTCGGAAAATATTGTTTAGGATCGGTAAACTAGTCACATCGATGGAGGCTGATTTAGAAGCAGTTGTTTGCAAACGTTTAGACATTAAAACAGATTCGGAGAAGTTAAAAATGGTGATGCAAGTGCTGGACAAATTAGGAGCCAGATCAAAACACGATTTGAAATATACTAACAAAGAGCATTTTAATGGAATTTTGACAGACGAAGAGTTCGACAAAATTTCGACGGGTATGACATTTAACATTAATGTATTGCAATATTAAGTAAAACGTGAAATTTATTGTTGTTTAAAAAATCAAATCGGTTGGAACGCAATAGCCTAAAGATAGTGGATGGCAAATAATGTTAATGAAGTGATTTTCAGAAACAGACCTATCTAATGTTAAATGATCAAAAAAGTCACTTTTTTTAAGATAAAATTGAAGATGCTGTTGAGGAAATACTTAGGCATGGAAGCCAAGCCAGAATTCGAGATGTTACAAGGATCCTAAAAAATAGAGAAGTAAACTTAGCAGAGGATCTGAAATATTATGATTGGAACAGCTTGAATGAAATGGGAGTAATATCAAAAATGGAGATTGAGAAGATTATGTTATATGTGAAATCAAGTAAGTAATTAACCAATTTAATGTTTTTCAGAAAATAGTTAAGTCTTCTTGCTATTAAATCACATTGCTTTTTTAAATTTCGTGACAAATAGAGGGTGCTTGCTTCCTTTCTGTTTACAATTGATGAGATACTTTTGTAGAATATGTTCTGGTTCCTTGTTCCAATCTAATTAATTTTTCTTTACATAGGTAAACTTATTACCAAATGAAAATTTTTCCATGATTTTTAAATAAAATCTTGATCAATTCTTGGTTTGATTTTTATTTCTCAGATTATACTGAAGAATATCAAGAACATCTGAATAAATTTAGAGGGGAACAAAAACTAAAAAGAGAGATTGAACTTGTAGGCTTTAGATCCAAATTGATGACCAAAGAAGTCGATCCAACAATAAATGTAAATCTAGAAAGAAGGAATGACATTCTTAATGTCATGCAACATCTTCGGAATGAATTGGCAAACCTCAGAAGGGAAGAAAACAATCTCTCCATGGAGAATTTGTTGTTTCGCAGAGAAAATCTCCAACCTTTTATTGTTTCTTGCTTCTTCGTCATTCTATTCTTTGTTCTGATAGCTTGTGGTCATACCATGCACATGGCTTTGCTGGTAATCCTTTCGATATGTGCTATTATTTTAGGCTTCTACATAGCGATTAAGGTTTATAGCTTTGTGTGGGAGTGGAATCACAGGCAAGAAAGACTGAATAATTTGAGAGCTTCAATTAGAGATAATGAATATCAGCTTCAAGAGAAACAGAGAGAACTGGATCTGGCCAACATTTTCCAATAAGCTTAAAGGTTTTGATTTTATACCTAAAATTAATGCATCAAAGTCTGCACTTTAGTTTGGTTTCTCAATGTTTGACCAGAAGAGCCTTTTTTAATTTATATCTAGAATAATGTAACAGGTGAACAAATGAAATATGCAAGTCAGAAAATTGTGATTAAGTATGTCGAACCAAAATTATGCCAGCCCAAAACTTTTTAACCTGTAGGCTGTCATTATACTCTATCGTGACTGCTTAAGCTGAGGAACATCGATTTCTGTTTATCTTCTATTTTGACATTTATTCAACATATGTTTTGATACATATGCGCAGAACTTTAGAGAAAATTCATTAATATCGTTGTGATTACTATGATTTCTAAAACATGTTTCAAAATATGTTTCAAAGCTTGTTCATGTTTTGCTCAAATTTCTGGTGAAAATGATTACTTGCTTCATAACTAGATAATTCTTGTTCTCAAATAGACGAACCAAAATTGCAAAATTGCTTGAAATGAATGAAACGCACCTATTTGTTAATATGACGCTCGGCAATCACAGACCAACAGAAAATAATTGCAGCGAAGCAGCAGATAAAGTGTTGAATTTTTCAACAAAATAATATTTATCTTTATTAACTTGCCTTCTTATTATATTTTTATAAGATTAAAATTGGCGCTTTATAATTAATGCTGTAATTACAAATATCGAATCATAATTTCGTGTTTCGATAGCTCTGCTGACAAGTGGAAATTCCGCTCATAACAGAAACTTGCTGATAACCGAAGATTTATTTTACAATAACAATACGTTGCATTTATTTACTTATTAAGATTCTATTTCCAACAATATCTTCTGAAGGAATGTACTCATTTCAGGATTACGGAGGCGAAAGTTTACAATTTAATTTATATTTAGAAATAATTAATTAGTAAACCTGCGTCTATTCGGACTAGAATTTCACCCATATCACATCTTCAACACAAATTAAATAATCGACGGCACATGAAATTGTCCAATAACGCTAGGCGGCTTCAACGCTTCTGAGACAAGCTCCGCCAACGTCCCTTGACAGTCATCGAAGCTCCATATCTATAAGTAATGTAACAACGTGCTTAAATACGTATTTAGTTGAATCCTTAGCAACTGCCTTGGCTTCAAACCCATTAATGAATAAACACTTCCGAAGCTACCTTTCACTATCCTCGGAAACGATAGTAATTACCAGCAAAATTGCCAGTTAATGATGACATGTTAATGCCTGCGTTTTAGGGTTATATTATTTCCAAATGAAGCAAATAGCCATTAAAGTTCATAAATCAGTGACAATCAAGCATCATTTGTTTTGTCATTCAGAGATTAGAGAAACATTGCTGGTAATTTTTCCTGGATATCCACCATCAAGGATAAATGAAATGGTGAAGGTCTTTCATAAAAAAGGCTGCCACATGAAGGAAGACCTCAAATATTTTGACAAGCAGGAACTGAACGATTTGAAATCTTTGGAGGACGTCGAGATTTTGAAGATCACAACATTCATCCACAAAAGTGCAACACAATTCGCTATTTGTTACATTATTTTAAAATAGCTCTTAAAATAGTTATCTTTTAATGACTACATTGTCAAATAATAAAATTTAAAAAATAAGAAACTTATCTAATTTATAACTTTAAAGACCAGTTAGAAATAATGCAAATCGTCATCTTTTCAGATTACCCTGAGGAGTATGAAGAACATAAGAGGAATCGAGCTGAAATGTATAAACTCGAACGTGAAATTGAACGGATCAAGAAGGCCACAGAATTTGAGGAACAGAAATCTGATCTTCACAAAGAGGAGTTTAGGATCAGGCAGCAATTCAATGACAGAAAGGAAATCTTGGATGACATCTCCAAACTGACAGAAGAATACATGACACTGAACAAGAAAAAGTTTACAGGTTCATTTATTAATTATTTAAGCTTTGTGAACATTTTATGCCATGAATGCAATTTGTTTCCCCTTCAACGACAATGCCGAATGCAGCTGACTTTCAGATGGAATGACATATGAGTAACTGAATAATTATACAATGAATGTTTTAATATAAGTTTAAAATAAGTTATATTCTTTTAAGCAATTTTTTTTCCAAATATTGACCATTTTCAGATTATATAAAGGATAAAAAGGTGATTCAAGGGATTTGTGATTTTACGAAGAGAAAAGATGTTTCAAAGAAATTGCTGGAGGAAATTAAACTCAAGAATGTGGAGCTGGATGAGAAAGAACCAAAATTGCAGACATTTTTGAAAGAATGAAGAAATGTTGATCCATTATGCTTCACAAAAATGCTTAATGAAAACATTCATTACATAATTATTTAAACTTTACCATATTCATCAACTCCTTTTGTGTCCTTGGGCACCACAACAATTAATTTTGTTTAATCGTTCTATATTGGATTAAATACCTGTAAAATCATTTTAACAATGTGACTTTTGAGTAGATTCCAACACAAATAACTTGTGTGTTTGCTGGAATGCAAACAGCACATCAGAATCATAGAAGCAGGAACAACTGCTTGGAAACTGTTAATTTACATCTGCTAATTTAAAATTTCAAAAGAACAATGGGATTCAATATTAAATGATTCTTAATAAATTTTATAAATACATCATTTATGGTATATTGAATTGGTATTGAATAATTCTCATTAAATTTTATATTTATATTATTAAATTTCACAAAACGTATCACCAGTTTGACGTGGCCTGACCCATTCACAGCTGATGATTAAAGGAAATTCCCAGAGTAAAAACCAATGACAACAAACTCTTTCGATGGATGATAGTTTGAAATTGGTGCTTGGCAAAGTTTTAAATGTCAGTGAAGATTCAGAAAGATTTATGAAGATAATGAACATTTTGGAAGAGAATGGAATTGGAAATGAGGAGGACCTGAATTATCTGAAGAAAGACGATTTCAGGGGAGAATTGACAGATGAAGAATTCAAAATGATTTCAAATCGTGAGTTGTTAGGAAATCCTAAGCAATAAGATAAGCTCATAGATGTGACTTGAATTTATTCGAAAACTCCTTCGAATTATTTTAAAGCCATTCTTAGGATGTCCATGGAAGATGCTCTTTTTGAAATCTTGAAACATCCTCATCCAATGGCAATCAAGAGTTTCAAAGAGAAGAGCTGTTTGGAAGTTTCTGATTTGAAATACTTTGACTGGGATGATCTGGAAGAACTGAAATGTCTATCGGAAATGGAGATAAAGAAAATAATGAGATTCATTGAAGAATGTAATTTTGTGCAAGATAATAACATAAATTTAATGTAATTTTTGAGGCAGGAGATGGTTCCTTCAGAAAAGCAATGATTCAATCAAAGATATTTTGAATATACATGTGCTGTTAACCAAATTATTATTGTTATATTTAGTTAATTAATGATTTTCTTAATAAATTTTCAAAGCTTTCCCCAAAGAATTCAACGAATATAAGATTAAAAAGATCAGAAAAGATTGCTTGAAGAGAGAACTAGATTTGCTGGATATCCAAACAAAACTTGAGCAAACTCAAAATTTGAGTGAAACCATGAACAAAACACTGGAGAACTCATGTCAATCATTAGAAGATACCAGATTTACGCCACCCGTTTTTTTTAATGAGGTTTCAGCATCGGACCAAGAAGGTCATCAGCATTTTGAGTCCCTTAAATATGTTCATAATCTTCTAGCTTTTATTTACACATTACTCATCAAGGGAGCTGGAGAAAAGTGAGTTTCAAACAAAAAACCTATTTCATAATTTAGTTCAACCTGCATGTAACATTTTCAGGTCCGGACAAACTGGAAGGTACAGAGATATAGAGCTTGATTGACCTCAAATACTTTCACGCATTTATTACCTATGTTAATAGTAAACTTGACTTGTGATGTATGTTCGATGCTATGATAATATACATATTGTATTGGCTTTTATAAATTCAGGTCCAAAATCGAGAATTGGAATCTAAACTCCATTAAGAATCTACGCCAATTTTTACGCCTCCATGTAGTCTCTTGTTCAAATTCAGTTTTACAGATATTTTTTTTTCAAGCGCTTAACTTTGTTAGTCCACAAGAAACACAGTAAGGCACGACAAATTAAATAACCCAGTCCTAAGTATTAAGATAACATTTGCCCCTACTGGCTGACACCCTAAAACACCAAATTGAACAAGAATTTACAGTGCCTAAATAAGCAGTATAATTAGTAATGCACTAACGTTCCATTGACTTAAATTATCTGGCAGTAAAGAATTCGGGAGAAAGTATAAAGGCGTTTTATCGTTAAATTTCGGTACTGCCCTTTAGGCTGCTAATGCTAAAGTTTTTTTTTTTGCAATCTTTCGATCAAACAATCAATTGTAGATCTGCAAAGATCTTGAATTCCTTTATTTATTAATTTCATAAATCCTCAAATTTTGCACATCTGAAATGATTCAGGGATTTTCCAGTTTTGCGAGCTGCCTTAAACCTCGAGGGGCTCGAACCTTTCGTTGCTTTTCGCGAATTTTGGTTACTTTCTCGTAAAGTATTTATGTAAAATCTTTAATTAATATATTAATTTCGGGTTCGTTGAAATACTTTAAACATTTGAAAAACAAAATCAAACTTTCCAGATATTATAATGAATGAGGACTTGCAAGCAAAAATTTGCGAGATTCTCAATGAATCAACAAATTCAGAAAGAGTTCAGAAGTTTTTAGCCTGCTTAAGTCAAAATGGAGTCAAAGATGTTGATGATTTGTCTTATATGGACAAAGATTTATTGAAAGAGATCAATGTGCTATCTGATGAAGAAATTGAAAATGTTCTAAAGAGTTTGTAAATTTGTTCGGTTGCTTAAATTTATTTAAAAAATTAACTGGTGAAATTATTCAGAAAAATTCGAAAAACTGGATAAAGTTTTACAAGATATTTTCAAAGGGGGGAAACAAGAAAATATTGAAAAAATTCTTCATTGTCTTAAAATGAGTGGAGTCACAGCTACTGAGGATTTGAAGTATTTTGATTGGGAGTCCTTGGGAAGCATGGGGTTGACTAAAATGGAGACAGAAAAAATCATGTACTTTTTGAAGAAAAGTGTGTACATATAAAACATTTTTTGCATAAATATATTGCAACTTGTAATTTTATCATGCTTTCATTATATAGATTTAATAAATTGGTGTTTCTCTAAAGCTAGAGATTTTAGTCAATAGATTCTTCTTAGGATGCTTAAAAATATCTGGAATATAACAATAATATTTTAAGATACATTTATAAACTAGGTACACTTTGATGCAGATTTTTCAGAGTTTTATGAAGAGCACAAAAACAAATATGACAAGCAAAAGAAGATCGTGATGGAAAAAGAACTTGCCGATAAGAAAGCCGAAGCGGAATGTGAAATCATTGTAGCCAGAGCTGAAGCACGTCACAAGATCATCACACATCGTCATTATGATGATGATGAGACTTCAAGATCTGTTGAAGCTTCTTCAGAATCTAGTCCTAGACCCAAATACACCAAAATTCTAGAATTCTCTCTCATCAGATACATGATTAAGAACAAGGTTAACATTCTGTTCTGCGTTGTCATATCGTATCGGTTGTCTCGTACCTTACAAAATAGGGTCAATCGCTGGATGAGCGCCCCTGTGGTATTTCTAGCAATCCATTTTGTCTCAGTACGTTTATTCTCTTTTTAAGTTGCATCTGGCGTATTTTCACTGGACTTCCTGGGCTTTTAATTTATTTATGGGAAATCATTTGAAGCGATGCTTTGTTACCAAAAACTCTATCCCTTGGTATGTGGTCTTGCATCGACTTGCATCATTTCCACATATATCCTTTGAAGTAGTTTTAAATTGTGCTTTGAAATAAAACTAATTTATTGCTCATTCTTATCAATTCTTGATGATGCAAGTGGACTAGCCAGAATGTAATGAAACTTTTTTGAGTTTGGAGAAGTGCAAAACTCATTAGATGTTACATCATCTCTAATGGCATGTTGCAACCTCCTTTGCACAACTCATAATATGTAACATATCTATGTTGGCGTGTTGCATCTCCTTTGCACAAATTTTGACATACACAAAACATATTTTCCAATTGCAAACCAATGATTTCTTATTGAACACTCACCAGGAAATAAGTATAGCAAATTTAGTATTAGTCGGTCTTGAAACTACAATGACGATGGTAAATGTGATGATGATGATTATGATAAATGTGATAAAGTACACAGAAGTTCACAGAATGAACGACTGAAAAAACACAAAAACTTACAAAAGTTACAGTTCAAATTGAGTTGCAAAACTATGTCGTTGAAGATATGATGACCATGATGATGATGACGACAATGACCTCCCAAAGTTATGAAGTTAAATGCATTCTCTACATTGCAGAAAGCAATTTTCTTTATTGATCGTAATCATAATCAACGCAACATTTCAATGCTCCTGATGATGGTCTTCTTAAGGTGTTCGTGGCCAAGTCTCGAGTGAGTTTCTTTGAGAAGTTCCTCGGACATTGGCATCTTCAGAAGGGCGTCGCAGAGTTGTCTTCGACGTTAAATTACAAATCAAGGAATAATTAAATTAATTTAAATTTTAAATTATGATAAATGAGAAGTAAGCAGTTTAATAAAATATGGCAAGACGTTTCTAAGCTATTTGCTATAAACTGTGATGCTTACATAAACGGCACTTAAAAATCTGTTGAAAGTTGATTGAAACTTACAAAACATATTCTTCATTAGCTTCGTATGTTCCCCTGTCATTTGACACAAGTTTCACAGAAGCTGTCAGCAGGGATTGTGACATCAGGTGTTGTGCATACCTGCATAACATATTACGTGAACCGATGTTATAATTATTGCCTTTGTATAAGTTGACAATACTGCCAGTGCATAAAACGAAAAATTATTATTAATTATTATTATTAATCATTTGGTCTTCATGCTCACCTGTCTACAGGTGTGATGTTTGGCAGGCATTTAATTCCTGCTGTCAAGGCATTTACTAATGACTCCAATTCATCCAGAAGCTGAGATCGCAGAATGTAAACCATTAGATATTATAGTATTATTTTATTATTGATTGATTATCAGTTTTATTTGAAGTTATCATCATCTACAAGGCATCACCGTATTCATCATCACTGACCTCATGATGTTGATTACTATCATCCTCCTCCATCTTTTCCAAGATCTCAAGCAGTCTAAGGTACCTCAAATAAACTGCTCCTCCCTCCTCAAATTTTCTACCCGGGGTCTTCCACCCCGCTCGCTCCCCTAAACCTGCGAACCACTTCCTCAGGGACGTGCGGTCTCCGTCGACGACGGCCTGAGGGGCGAGTTTGTTTACAACGAGGTCGTGGTAAAGTGCAAACCGTCGAGCTTTGAAGAGATGGATCGATCTCAGGTTCTCCTGCCCTTCGGACGTCGCACGAGTGGCCTTTAATTTCAAGGCCAGTGTTAAAGAACATTTATTTATTTTATTTGTATTATGCCATCTTTACTAACCTTAGCTTCATGAACCCACTCTGCTGGAATTTTGAGTTTCTCAACCAAAAATTTCTCTTTGTCGTTGAGCAACGACGTTTCCTCGTCATCTGCAAATTTATTGCTCGAGTTGTTGCGGTTGACATCATCATCATCTTCGCATTCATCTCGTTGGAGAAGCTCGACGTTCCTCGTTACGATCTTCTTGACGGCATCCGTGCGACTGCAATGCCGATCGACTTAATTACTCGGCCCGAGATATTATTGTTTAAAGCCCGACAAAATGTTTATTAAATGTAATCGCCCACCTAATGGGATTTGGAATATGCATGAGCACAAAGACAGCCCAGTGCCACTGACCAATGGCTTCCAATTGGCTGGCATAGTTATGACAGATCGAGGCCAGGTGAAAATCACTGATGTGTTGGTATCCTAGCGAACCTAGCAGTTTCATAAGATGCCAGCTGCAAGAAATACAATAAGTAGTTAAAATGCTTAGATAGCAGATGTAACAACGTCCCCGACAGTTGCCAATAGCAACAAAAACAGTAAACACATCATAATCATCACCTGCAGCTGTAATCAAGGTCATTCTCACTGAACGAGGCCGGGTTAAGAATCTTCTGGAGAGGATAAGACTTATTGCAGAACAACTTCAAGAGCTGAAAGGTCACATCCATTACTCCCGACTCTTCGTCGAGACCCCAATTCTCCATATAAGATGGGTTCGGGGCGGCACAGTATCTCCCGCGAGAGGTCGAACCGAGGTAGCCTAATTGGTACTCTTCGAGAGCTACAGAGATCGTACACGTGGCAGGACATGCATACCTTTGAAAATGATGTTCCAATAAATGTTAAAATATATTGTCATTAATAAGTATTAATTTTGTTAGCAACTTCCGATCGCCTAAGCAATGCTCGGCACAATTAACATTAGCAAGTCGTTCAATGCCATCGACATCTAACCAGAGATGAAGTCCAAAACATCTTTTCCAATCCAGTGATTTGCAACAATTGATTTGTCCCTTTGATGTCCTCAGCACAAGAATTCCACCCAGCAGTGCAAAGATGGCCAAACGGCTTTCGCTTATGAAGTGGTCAGACTGCGATCGACCCAATAGGAATCAATATTATCAATATAGTTCAGAACAAATATATATAAGTACGTTCATATTGGTTTGATGCTCTTAAACACATGTTGCAGAGCACCATGCAAATTATTTGTTTGCAGTCTATTAAAAAGAGAACTAATCTTCATAATTCTTCTATCAATCAATTAATGCAATAGCTCTTCAATAACTCGTATCAAGTCATTCACCAAACCTTAGAGTAGCTCCACAATTCGAGCTGCTTCCTCAGCATTAACCGAACGTCGTCGGGACCGCAGGCCTGAGACAGGATGAGGGACATGTGGAAGTCCTTGACCTTCGTGGCTGCCTCCACCGCCTCTTTCACCTGGAACCCCGTGAGATGGCAGAAGGTTACGCTGCCGTCTGCATTATCTCCCCCCAGCGACTTGATCTGATTATTTGAAAAATATCATGAAAAAATCAATTAGCAAATAACTGAATCTAAATTTTAAACAGTATAAGCAAAATAAATGTGACAGAATCCCACCTCCTCTGCAATTCTTTTGGCAGCATCTTCAACAAGCCATCCAGTAACTGCCTCCTTCCTCAAACTCTGAACATAATAATCATCCCCATCAGCAACTCCAAGGTCTCCCCACAAGGAAAGGCACAATTTCCACACTGACGACATGTTCCTGCCCCATTCTGAAACATAAATATAATAATAACAACATAATAAAATATATCCCCAGATAAATTAATAGAAATCCATCAAAAATATCAATCTTTGGTAACAAATTTAGACGACCAAAATCTTTTTCACCTGATCGATCGGCCAGCTTCGATAGCTCGTTGGTTACCTCCTCGAGAAGGGATTGGGGTTCTTTAGAGTAAGAAATGTGAGGGCAAGTGGAATGAGATTCGAGCGGAACGTCGACATCGCCGCCCATTTCCATCAGGCAACTTTCTACTTGGCAGTGATCCAGCTCT
The DNA here is from genome assembly GCA_034509925.1 of Hirudinaria manillensis. Classification (NCBI taxonomy): domain Eukaryota; kingdom Metazoa; phylum Annelida; class Clitellata; order Hirudinida; family Hirudinidae; genus Hirudinaria; species Hirudinaria manillensis. The sequence goes on from CM067526.1 coordinate 14,566,196, forward strand.
GCCTGGAGACAAACTTCCAAGGCTTCCTGTAGAACACAGTTGTCAACTTAAATGTAAACATACCAATGCATTCCCACATAAAAGTATTTATAAACTGAGAATAATTTAATTAACCATCATTAACGTTCCAGTAATTTGGAAGCAGGAATAATTGTAGTTATTTGTTTCATTTAATTGTTTTGAAAGCTAATAATAAATAACACCCACCTTCACACCACAACCACTTCCAAATGATGCAGGTGGCAAAATTCTTTCCAATTTTACTACAGAAGACAAATCACCTGCTTCTAATAACTTCATGGTATTTTGTCTTGCAATCAGGCCAAAGTTGTCTTAAAACAATGAAAGATTTATAATCTGTGAACACATTATCATTGTAATTATTGCTCATTTCACTCATTTATTCTGGCTAAAATTACAATTTAAATGAAATCCTTTGAGAAGGATGCCAATTTCTCACTTGCAGACTTCCCTTCTGACTCCGAAGTACCACAGACAGCAGGACCGACGTGCGCCAAAGTCCAGCCTGGACAATTGTCCCCCGCGTACGAACCCCAACCCACGCGAGTCGATGCCCCCTGGTACAATCCGAGGTCGAGGTACAGATCCTGTTTTCCGAACGCCAGCGACTTCTCGAGAGGCACGCACTTCTTGATTGCCGTGGCAACGGCGGTAGATCTCCTCTCGAGGGCCCTCAGGTCCTCGTCCGTCATTCCCGACGGCACCGTCGGATGGATCGACTTGAAGGCGACCTTCGGTAGAACCGTGGAGGTCATGGAGGGGTGTATGCTTTGAGCCTTTAACCCAGAGAAGGAATGTGACTGCAACGGGGATTGTCTACTAATAATGGTATCTGGAATGATTAAGATATTTTGTCATTGTCATCATTATTCATAGCCACAATTTATTACGATTTATTACCTGTGTGGATTGCCATAGAAGTGTTGTTAGCAAATGGAGAACTAATTACAAACTGTTTGTTGGAAGAGAACGAAATATCTGAAAACACATTTTAATGTGTTTAATTAAATCGCTTGGCTCTTCTCACCTACTATCCTTATCCCCAAAACAAAACTAAATGCAAAAATTATCAAAGAAACATCAAGCCAACCTTTAAAGATGGATTTCCTAACAATCTTTGGCTTTCCTCTGAATGCCTCCTGATCTTCATCACCTTCTTCTTCTTCCTCATCCATCAAACCACCAAAAAACGAGGCCTTCTGTAACTGAACTTGGTGTGCAGAGACTTGTTCTAAAGTCTCGTACGTGGGATATTTCGATCGACTACCGAAGCACGTCGCGTCGCTTTCTTCGTCGCTCCTCGAGTAATCGTCTTCGTGAGCCACAGTCTTTCCATTCGAGAGAAACGAATTTTCCTTCTCCTCGCCGATTTCATCATCGTCGTCGTCGTCCTCTTCCGTCGACTCGTCCCCAATCTTGAAACCTTATCAATCATGACAGATACTTCAGTAATTATTTGTTTACTCAACTTTCTTCGTCATCATCATCAACAACATCAACAACAACAATTACCTCTCTTTGGAAAAGGAGTAACTTTCACCCTCTCGAGTCTCTGAAATTTGCTGTCTTCGTCATCGCACGTCATGCACTCGTCGACCTCGTCGTCTTTTGCAAAGCGAGCACGTCGAGTCTGCGGAACGGGAGTCGCAAAGACACGTTTTTGTTGTTCTGATGGAATCTTCTTGGGAATTCCAGATGTTTGTGGTGGCTGCTGTTGTGGTTTCTGCAGCATTTATTGCATTTATTTATTGCAGAATTAAATGGAAAATGCATGTCCAAAAATAATAATGAGGATGTGTCGATGAAAATAGACGAAATGGTTTATATCCACGAACGACATCCTTTGGCGTCGTCATCTTTCCAAGCGTCTCACCTTTTCGAGCGGATCAACTCCCGTCTTCGCGACGTTCCTGGCAGATTCCTCGTCGTCTTCCGAATCGTCGAGCATTCCGTACTTGGAAAAGTGATCGACCTGGAATGTGTCGCTTGTGTCAGTCAAAGATTTTATTCTTAAACCATTAAACCTAGTGATTTGACTGCACATATTGACTTCCAGCCAACCAATAGGTCTATTCATTAATTCAATCTACTTTCATTTGATATGAAGCATACAGTTAGGGTTCACTAACAATGAAGACATAAGATCCTGTCTCTGGTCTGTACTCCACAAACTTGGCCTGCATGCTGTTGCATTTTCTCTCCAGCTTTTCCACGAAGCCCAGGCTCATGAGTCGATTATAGTCCTGCAATAGAAACAAGAATAGGTTAAATGTACAATAAAGAATGACAGATCTAATAACATTCATTAACTGCTGGTTTCAACATTGACATAAAAGGCAAGAATAGCTTCTCACTGTGATGGGCTGCTTGGAAGTTTTATCAATGGGGTAAACCATGTCGAGTGTAACTTGGGCCTTCTTGTTGAGTCCCTGACCTCTGGGGTGCTTTGTGGTGCTGTCTGGATAGATCTCAATCTCCTTGCGACGGAAGTGCACTGACCAACAACATTCACCATCATTCATCATTTGGAAATTTATTAAATTTTGATTTTAATACATTATCTTTGTATCTACTTCATTGCACAACAAAGACCACTTCCAATATATTATTCATGTTATTATTCTTTTATAATATTAAAATATTCTTTATAATCTACAGATCTCGACTCACCCAACTCGTCGAGGTTCAAGTCGGTAACGTCCGTTTCTCCCGGGAAAAGCACGTTTCCGTACCCTTCGCGTCCGATGACGAGGTCTCTCACGATGCACCTTCCTTCCTCGTCGATCAAGTTCTCCATTTCGTCCAGGGTCGGAAGCGTGAAATAATCGGGTCGGGTCGACACCACTCCCGTGCGACGGGGAGCCTCGCGGGAAACGAGGACGGCGTCGTCGGCGGGATCGGACTGAGGATTAGTTTAGCGGAAGTTGTTTGTTACAAAGCATCTTCTAAGCATCTTTCATGCAAAGAAATTAAAAGTTTATTCAGAAACTTTACAAACAACTCACAATGTGAATATTTTCATTCTCTCTCAAATTCGAAAGACCGGTTGTCTTTGGAATGAGTTCGTCCATTGTGTTGTTCATTGGGTTCCTGATGATGTTATGCGACGATATATTAAGATTTTATATGATGACACATTAAGATATCACGCTCTGCCTCGAGTATCATCAACACAAGACGGCCTGGTTAGTGTCACATACCCGTCATATCTTGAATCTTCGAGGTCATGTCTGGATCTTGTTCTCGTAACACTGTGTCCTGATTTTCCAAACTCACTAAAATTAAAAGGCATTTAAAAAGTTTTAAAAAGTAACAATTAATTTTATAAAAAAAAAGTGAGAAGTTGAAATAGATTAGGTGCCAAAGTATTATTATTATTATTATATTATTATTATTAGGTCATTTCCATCCCTAACCAATGATAATTCAAACCTGTTATGAGGACCGATGACAATCGGACTCCTCCCGTTTCCGTTGAGCACGTTGGCCGTCAACAACGGATTCGGAGAACTCGTTCTCGATTGGTCGACGGCTTCTTTCATGTTGTTGTAGGTCTGTTGCTGCTGAAGTATGCTTTTCACGTCGAGGTATTTGTAATTCTTTCGCGGAACGAAAGTCTCTTCGAGATTCTGATTTTGATTCGCAGACACGTCCTCATCCAAGCAATCGAATAGCAAAGACTGCAATTCACACAAAGGCCATTTATGATCACAAATTAGGAAATGTTTTCAGTAAGTATTAAAATAATTTATTAAATAAAATGATATTAAATAAGTTAATTAACATCATTAAATACCAACAACATAAAACTCATAAAATGACAACCACTTTTTCGCTTCTTTCTGCAAGCGGCACCGTCTTAATGGCAGGTCTATCCTGAGAGTGCCTGTACCTCAGTTGCGTGGACAACAAAGTCTGCTGAGCTGTCGGATTCGTCGGCTTCAAAAGCTCGTTCTGTCTCGAAGGATCCTGGCAAAGAACAGTATGACCTCGAGTTACCGACGTTACCCGATTCAAAATCCAAAATGTTTTCTTAAAATTTACCCCGAGTAGGTTCTTAAAGAGAGGGTTGTCTCCGTAAGGGGAGGCGTTCAGTGCTGCAATGTGTTGCTGGATCTGCTTTTGTTGCTCGAGTAGCATCAACAACTCGGAGTTCTGCTGCTGCTGCTGTTGTTGCAATTGTTGCGTCTGACCTCCGAGCAAAGAGGCGTTCGTCCCGAACGTCCCCGTGCCGAGGGTCCCGGCGTTGGCGGCTCCGAGACCTCCGGCGGTCAGAGAGGCGTTGCCGAGGCCCAAACCGAAGCCTTGTTGAGAAGAAATTGTACTCGTGCTTATATTGAGAGCTCCTTGATTTAACAACAAATAGAATTAGATGCAATAGATCGTCATTCGCCGAGTCGCGAACGATTCGACGGAGTCGCCGATCGAACGAAATCGAGAGCTTCGTACCCGAAGTGGCCGTACCGCCGAAAAGCGAAGCACCAGGTTTCTGTTGATTCGGAAACAAAGATCCGGAGGGGTTCGAAGATCCAAATCCCGACGTGGTGCCCAAAGTCGTCGACCCAAAAGCTGCAAAAGAAACGTAGAAAAGCTGCTTTCGTGTCGACTTAATGAAACGTGTTGTTAATGCTTAATTAAAAAAATCCAGAAATATTTCATGGCATAGTAACTAATCACTTCGTTGATATACCTTAATAATGCATAACAAAATTTATTTCAAAAATCAACCTCCAAATCCGACGCTCGAATTCTGACCGAAGCCCGCAGCACCCGAAGTTGCGGGTTTGTTAAAAACTCCTCCGAAGGCACCCCCGAGACCCGACTGGGTCGTTTGAGTCGCGCCGAACGCGAACGCGGAACTCGTGCCCGTCTGCCCGAAGCCGGTCTGGGGTTTCGCACCGAAGAGTCCGCCCGTGCTCTGATGGTTTCGGAAAATAAATTCCATTAAATCGGCAAATCGATGTTTTCCTAATGACTTATGACTTAAGATGAAATTAGTGGAAATACTGGCAGTTAGAAATCGACATCAGTTTTAATGACTCACGGTACTCTGGGCTCCGAAGGACGTGTTCGCCTGGGAATTTCCGAACAATCCGAAAGATGACTGCGTCGTGGTTGCCGTCGAAGCAAACATTCCACCAGACTGCAAGGAAAATATTAATATTGATGATATTTATCAATAATAATAATAATAATAACAATAGCCCTTGATATCTCTATAATGCCATCAAAAGAGGATATCACTAATATCAGTAATTTGCATCTCTTGTCACTTAAAATTACCAGCCAATCCAATGCTTAAATTATTAAAATATAAAAGGACAAAAATAATCTAACATTAGAGACTTGACATAGGAATCTAACAATGTTAAAAATAGCTCAACAAATTTTTTATTAGCTTATAATATTTCCGGACAATATCACGACCTTGTTTCCTCCGAACGGCGACACGGACGGCAATCCGAACACGGTCGAAGCAGTGGTGGTGGTGTTCGTGGCTCCTCCGAACACCGGCTTGGGTTGCGACAGACTCGACCCGAACAGAGACGAGGCCGTGGACGTTCCGAAACCTTTCCAATGAAATATTAACACGTTCGTAAATCGTACGTAAACGAGATTGTGTAGAGATTCCTCGATATTAACCGATTTAATCGTCAATTATGATTCGTCATTGCATCGCGTCGAATGTTACCGATCTCGCAAGAATTTCGATTCTTAGGATTTGAACCCAAAAATCATTCAAATGCACTGCTGATGAATCAATGCTTCGAGATTGTTCTAAAAAAAATGAACAACAAACACCAACCACTGGAAAAAGAGGGTTTGTTCTGAGTGCCAAACACTCCAAAACCTGAAGTCTGAGATTGAGGCTGAGAAGTTGATAGAAAAGATCCACCAAGACTAGAAGCTGATTTCCTATTTGCTTGGTAATCTTCAAATCTCAGCTCCTGAAGTTAATATTTGACAAATAATATACAAATAATCCTAACCCAAACCGTCAAAATTTTCAATTTAGTAAACATTAATAACCCAAGTTGGATGATGTAGATCTCATCGAAAGAAATCAAATGGTAAGTAATTAACTAAGTACACTGGTTATACTACATCATTCATTACATATACAAACCTCAAAACTCTTGTTTTCGTACTCTTTCATGCCCGTTATGCAAAACATCTTCGTACTGATGCTGACGGAACTCCCTGCCTTCATCATCGCATCCGACCCGGACACGGGCACAAACTTGATTGTGGTTCCGCTCTGCTGAGTACCTAGGCCGCCTAAAAATCCCCCCGTGTTCGAGGTCGCGACCCCTCCGAACAGGTTCAGTCCTCCTCCCGCGGATTGTCCGAAACCGGTCGATTGTTGCGTCCCTTGGCCGAACAACGATGACGTACCCGTTCCATACCCTATTTTGTTTTGCATGTAATCGTTATCAATGATGATCAATAGTGAATCGTTATCAATGAACTGTCATCATCAGCAATTTGTCATTTGAATGATTTTTTTAGTCCAGGTCCATGCAACTCATGCAAGAACCATAACATTCAAAACAATTTCATGCCACATGCAAACTGACCTGAAGTGGCACTATTCCCAAACATGTTTGTGCTTTGTTGTGATGTCTGTAAACCTGTACTTGATCCAAAGTCTTTGAAACAGAAGTATTAGTCATCATGTTACACTAATCACAACCACGTAAACTGAGTAATTTAAAAACCACTTCACCACCATCATTAAAAGAGTTTTTTAAGAAAAAAAAACTTAATTTAAGCACTGCATTCTAAATTACTCACTAAATGAGGTATTTCCTGTAGAAGTTCCAAAGGCAGACGTGTTACTGCTGCCAAATAATCCTCCACCAGTTGGATTGGTTGTTCCAAAAAGTCCAGTGGATGTTGATTGACTGGTACTCCCAAATGGGCTGGACCCAAAAGTAGCTCCTAATTCATAGACCAATTAAAACTTAGACCAACTTATGAAATTACAACTTTATTTAAATGCTTTATATGAAGATCAACGTTAATTTATAACATTATTATACAGATATATATCGCTACTTTATGGAACCTAACATAACTTGAATTACCTCCTCCAAAGGTTGCATTGTTTGGTGTTCCAAATGTATTTGTGCCTGCATCAAAGCAAATGTGCTTACATCGAAAATAAAAACAGAAAGCAGCCTCAAATTAAATCATACCAAAAGTATTTCCTGGCGTACCAAACAAACTTGGGGTTGTCTTGCCAAACATAATGGTTCAAAATATCACCATACAGATCTAAAAATAAAAAATGTCAACCTTTAACGACAAAATCCCCTGACCGTAGCTGGCTAAACTGCAGCTAGCGCCCGCTGGCACTCATTCGATTCAAGAATGTCAATAATTTAGTACGTTTTGCTTAACGATCCAAAATTAAGTAATGTTACAAAAAAATACTAATTTCGAAAGAATTACTTAGATCCAACCGAGCTTAGACACCACGCCGCAAATTAGTGGGGCATTTCCGCCATTCGTAATAAAGTGAAACGACTCCGCAGCAAATATGCACATCAAAATATTGTGAAATAAAAGCTACACCTATAATAAGTTTGCTTTAAAATGGCGAAATAGCCTCCTTTGAAAAGCTCACTTCGCTTAATTTGTCCAAAAAACCAAATCAAAGTTTGTCCCGGCGGTGAAAAGTAAAAGTATTTATCGAATGCGAAATGATTACTAACTAATTTTCAGACGACTAGAAATTGTTCGATGTTTAATAAATCCTTTAAACTTAAAAAAAAATAGTACCAATTATTGACGCGACAATTTTATACATCAGTTTTGTTTATATTCAAATGTTTATACAAATTATTATAAGCACAAATTTTCTTTATATTAAAAATTACGGACATTGTTTAACTTTTAATTAAATCCATCATATTTTAGGTGAGCAACTGTAGAAAAAAATGTCAAGCTCATCTACATATGCCATATATACTAAGTGAAAAGTGAGTTTTCTAATGGGTGACCAGGAGAGATTTTTTTTTATAAAGTAGCATGGCTAAGGCGGAGAGTGTCAGATGCCCCTTGAGTAATCGATTTTTGAAAACAAACTAACGTAAAATTTGCCCTTCCCGCAATTCAATCTGTTTTGAAATCATGACTACTTCACCAAGCTGATATAATAACATAATTAATTGTTATAATGTTAAAAGCTCTGCGTTGAAACGTTTGATTTTAAATTGTTTAAATGATAAATCGGTATGTGTTTAAAAACTTCGAGTTATGTCTGGAATGTTGTTAATCGGGGAGAGAAAAGACACAAATATATATGACACAAATATATATTTATCAATCGATATATCCACGACTGAAAGGCACACATTTTACATTTTTCTTATCTTTACTAACATTTGTCCGAATGATATTTTGGTGTCTAGCTTTATAGTTTATTCCTTAGAAAATAATTGTATAAATACACCTAGCATATTAATTGTTTAATGATACAATACGGCTCTAATCAGCGAGGAATTATTATTCAACCGTTTATTATTACCCGACTATCCAGCCCTATGTCAATTTTTTGGGCAAGTTTGCGACTCTCGTGATTTTGTTTATAATAAACGCTACATATATTAATTAGTTGCTTATTTTGATTCTGCCGTTCACAATATACATTAAGTGTTACATTTATTTATTAACAATAATTACGACTAATAATCGCGATAATGCGCGATAAATTCGATCAGAAAAGAATCATGTGCTGTAAATGCTATCACGTATATTGCCAGTTATGAGAACAGTTCCCATGATAGATTGACGGACAGGTCAAACGGATCTTAACTTATCGGAGGATTCATTAAAAGATAGCAGATCTTGCAGAACAGATTTAAACTGAGGGACTGAGACTAGTTTTTTTTTAGAGAAACAAAGCTGTGGATGTAGCAAGCGGCCTTCCTGGAATCAAAGATTTTTTTTTATATAAAGTTTAACATAAGAGGAATCGAGCTGAAATGTATAAACTCGAACGTGAAATTGAACGGATCAAGAAGGCCAACTTTCTTCGTCGCTCCTCGAGTAATCGTCTTCGTGAGCCACGCTCTTTCCATTCGAGAGAAACGAATTTTCCTTCTCCTCGCCGATTTCATCATCGTCGTCGTCGTCCTCTTCCGTCGACTCGTCCCCAATTTTGAAACCTTATCAATCATGACAGATACTTCAGTAATTATTTGTTTACTCAACTTTCTTCGTCATCATCATCATCATCAACAACAATTACCTCTCTTTGGAAAAGGAGTAACTTTCACCCTCTCGAGTCTCTGAAATTTGTTGTTTTCGTCATCGCACGTCATGCACTCGTCGACCTCGTCGTCTTTTGCAAAGCGTGCACGTCGAGTCTGCGGAACGGGAGTCGCAAAGACACGTTTTTGTTGTTCTGATGGAATCTTCTTGGGAATTCCAGATGTTTGTGGTGGCTGCTGTTGTGGTTTCTGCAGCATTTATTGCATTTATTTATTGCAGAATTAAATGGAAAATGCATGTCCAAAAATAATAATGAGGATGTGTCGATGAAAATAGACGAAATGGTTTATATCCACGAACGACATCCTTTGGCGTCGTCATCTTTCCAAGCGTCTCACCTTTTCGAGCGGATCAACTCCCGTCTTCGCGACGTTCCTGGCAGATTCCTCGTCGTCTTCCGAATCGTCGAGCATTCCGTACTTGGAAAAGTGATCGACCTGGAATGTGTCGCTTGTGTCAGTCAAAGATTTTATTCTTAAACCATTAAACCTAGTGATTTGACTGCACATATTGACTTCCAGCCAACCAATAGGTCTATTCATTAATTCAATCTACTTTCATTTGATATGAAGCATACAGTTAGGGTTCACTAACAATGAAGACATAAGATCCTGTCTCTGGTCTGTACTCCACAAACTTGGCCTGCATGCTGTTGCATTTTCTCTCCAGCTTTTCCACGAAGCCCAGGCTCATGAGTCGATTATAGTCCTGCAATAGAAACAAGAATAGGTTAAATGTACAATAAAGAATGACAGATCTAATAACATTCATTAACTGCTGGTTTCAACATTGACATAAAAGGCAAGAATAGCTTCTCACTGTGATGGGCTGCTTGGAAGTTTTATCAATGGGGTAAACCATGTCGAGTGTAACTTGGGCCTTCTTGTTGAGTCCCTGACCTCTGGGGTGCTTTGTGGTGCTGTCTGGATAGATCTCAATCTCCTTGCGACGGAAGTGCACTGACCAACAACATTCACCATCATTCATCATTTGGAAATTTATTAAATTTTGATTTTAATACATTATCTTTGTATCTACTTCATTGCACAACAAAGACCACTTCCAATATATTATTCATGTTATTATTCTTTTATAATATTAAAATATTCTTTATAATCTACAGATCTCGACTCACCCAACTCGTCGAGGTTCAAGTCGGTAACGTCCGTTTCTCCCGGGAAAAGCACGTTTCCGTACCCTTCGCGTCCGATGACGAGGTCTCTCACGATGCACCTTCCTTCCTCGTCGATCAAGTTCTCCATTTCGTCCAGGGTCGGAAGCGTGAAATAATCGGGTCGGGTCGACACCACTCCCGTGCGACGGGGAGCCTCGCGGGAAACGAGGACGGCGCCGTCGGCGGGATCGGACTGAGGATTAGTTTAGCGGAAGTTGTTTGTTACAAAGCATCTTTCATGCAAAGAAATTAAAAGTTTACTCAGAAACTTTACAAACAACTCACAATGTGAATATTTTCATTCTCTCTCAAATTCGAAAGACCGGTCGTCTTTGGAATGAGTTCGTCCATTGTGTTGTTCATTGGGTTCCTGATGATATTATGTGATGATATATTAAGATTTTATATGATGACACATTAAGATATCATTCACTCTGCCACGAGTATCATCAACACAAGACAGCCTGGTTAGTGTCACATACCCGTCATATCTTGAATCTTCGAGGTCATGTCTGGATCTTGTTCTCGTAACACTGTGTCCTGATTTTCCAAACTCACTAAAATTAAAAGGCATTTAAAAAGTTTTAAAAAGTAACAATTAATTTTATAAAAAAAAAGTGAGAAGTTGAAAGAGATTAGGTGCCAAAGTATTATTATTATTATTATATTATTATTATTATTATTAGGTCATTTCCATCCCTAACCAATGATAATTCAAACCTGTTATGAGGACCGATGACAATCGGACTCCTCCCGTTTCCGTTGAGCACGTTGGCCGTCAACAACGGATTCGGAGAACTCGTTCTCGATTGGTCGACGGCTTCTTTCATGTTGTTGTAGGTCTGTTGCTGCTGAAGTATGCTTTTCACGTCGAGGTATTTGTAATTCTTTCGCGGAACGAAAGTCTCTTCGAGATTCTGATTTTGATTCGCAGACACGTCCTCATCCAAGCAATCGAATAGCAAAGACTGCAATTCACACAAAGGCCATTTATGATCACAAATTAGGAAATGTTTTCAGTAAGTATTAAAATAATTTATTAAATAAAATGATATTAAATAAGTTAATTAACATCATTAAATACCAACAACATAAAACTCATAAAATGACAACCACTTTTTCGCTTCTTTCTGCAAGCGGCACCGTCTTAATGGCAGGTCTATCCTGAGAGTGCCTGTACCTCAGTTGCGTGGACAACAAAGTCTGCTGAGCTGTCGGATTCGTCGGCTTCAAAAGCTCGTTCTGTCTCGAAGGATCCTGGCAAAGAACAGTATGACCTCGAGTTACCGACGTTACCCGATTCAAAATCCAAAATGTTTTCTTAAAATTTACCCCGAGTAGGTTCTTAAAGAGAGGGTTGTCTCCGTAAGGGGAGGCGTTCAGTGCTGCAATGTGTTGCTGGATCTGCTTTTGTTGCTCGAGTAGCATCAACAACTCGGAGTTCTGCTGCTGCTGCTGTTGTTGCAATTGTTGCGTCTGACCTCCGAGCAAAGAGGCGTTCGTCCCGAACGTCCCCGTGCCGAGGGTCCCGGCGTTGGCGGCTCCGAGACCTCCGGCGGTCAGAGAGGCGTTGCCGAGGCCCAAACCGAAGCCTTGTTGAGAAGAAATTGTACTCGTGCTTATATTGAGAGCTCCTTGATTTAACAACAAATAGAATTAGATGCAATAGATCGTCATTCGCCGAGTCGCGAACGATTCGACGGAGTCGCCGATCGAACGAAATCGAGAGCTTCGTACCCGAAGTGGCCGTACCGCCGAAAAGCGAAGCACCAGGTTTCTGTTGATTCGGAAACAAAGATCCGGAGGGGTTCGAAGATCCAAATCCCGACGTGGTGCCCAAAGTCGTCGACCCAAAAGCTGCAAAAGAAACGTAGAAAAGCTGCTTTCGTGTCGACTTAATGAAACGTGTTGTTAATGCTTAATTAAAAAAATCCAGAAATATTTCATGGCATAGTAACTAATCACTTCGTTGATATACCTTAATAATGCATAACAAAATTTATTTCAAAAATCAACCTCCAAATCCGACGCTCGAATTCTGACCGAAGCCCGCAGCACCCGAAGTTGCGGGTTTGTTAAAAACTCCTCCGAAGGCACCCCCGAGACCCGACTGGGTCGTTTGAGTCGCGCCGAACGCGAACGCGGAACTCGTGCCCGTCTGCCCGAAGCCGGTCTGGGGTTTCGCACCGAAGAGTCCGCCCGTGCTCTGATGGTTTCGGAAAATAAATTCCATTAAATCGGCAAATCGATGTTTTCCTAATGACTTATGACTTAAGATGAAATTAGTGGAAATACTGGCAGTTAGAAATCGACATCAGTTTTAATGACTCACGGTACTCTGGGCTCCGAAGGACGTGTTCGCCTGGGAATTTCCGAACAATCCGAAAGATGACTGCGTCGTGGTTGCCGTCGAAGCAAACATTCCACCAGACTGCAAGGAAAATATTAATATTGATGATATTTATCAATAATAATAATAATAATAACAATAGCCCTTGATATCTCTATAATGCCATCAAAAGAGGATATCACTAATATCAGTAATTTGCATCTCTTGTCACTTAAAATTACCAGCCAATCCAATGCTTAAATTATTAAAATATAAAAGGACAAAAATAATCTAACATTAGAGACTTGACATAGGAATCTAACAATGTTAAAAATAGCTCAACAAATTTTTTATTAGCTTATAATATTTCCGGACAATATCACGACCTTGTTTCCTCCGAACGGCGACACGGACGGCAATCCGAACACGGTCGAAGCAGTGGTGGTGGTGTTCGTGGCTCCTCCGAACACCGGCTTGGGTTGCGACAGACTCGACCCGAACAGAGACGAGGCCGTGGACGTTCCGAAACCTTTCCAATGAAATATTAACACGTTCGTAAATCGTACGTAAACGAGATTGTGTAGAGATTCCTCGATATTAACCGATTTAATCGTCAATTATGATTCGTCATTGCATCGCGTCGAATGTTACCGATCTCGCAAGAATTTCGATTCTTAGGATTTGAACCCAAAAATCATTCAAATGCACTGCTGATGAATCAATGCTTCGAGATTGTTCTAAAAAAAATGAACAACAAACACCAACCACTGGAAAAAGAGGGTTTGTTCTGAGTGCCAAACACTCCAAAACCTGAAGTCTGAGATTGAGGCTGAGAAGTTGATAGAAAAGATCCACCAAGACTAGAAGCTGATTTCCTATTTGCTTGGTAATCTTCAAATCTCAGCTCCTGAAGTTAATATTTGACAAATAATATACAAATAATCCTAACCCAAACCGTCAAAATGTTCAATCTAGTAAACATTAATAACCCAAGTTGGATGATGTAGATCTCATCGAAAGAAATCAAATGGTAAGTAACTAACTAAGTACACTGGTTATACTACATCATTCATTACATATACAAACCTCAAAGCTCTTGTTTTCATACTCTTTCATGCCCGTTATGCAAAACATCTTCGTACTGATGCTGACGGAACTCCCTGCCTTCATCATCGCATCCGACCCGGACACGGGCACAAACTTGATTGTGGTTCCGCTCTGCTGAGTACCTAGGCCGCCTAAAAATCCCCCCGTGTTCGAGGTCGCGACCCCTCCGAACAGGTTCAGTCCTCCTCCCGCGGATTGTCCGAAACCGGTCGATTGTTGCGTCCCTTGGCCGAACAACGATGACGTACCCGTTCCATACCCTATTTTGTTTTGCATGTAATCGTTATCAATGATGATCAATAGTGAATCGTTATCAATGAACTGTCATCATCAGCAATTTGTCATTTGAATGATTTTTTTAGTCCAGGTCCATGCAACTCATGCAAGAACCATAACATTCAAAACAATTTCATGCCACATGCAAACTGACCTGAAGTGGCACTATTCCCAAACATGTTTGTGCTTTGTTGTGATGTCTGTAAACCTGTACTTGATCCAAAGTCTTTGAAACAGAAGTATTAGTCATCATGTTACACTAATCACAACCACGTAAACTGAGTAATTTAAAAACCACTTCACCACCATCATTAAAAGAGTTTTTTAAGAAAAAAAAACTTAATTTAAGCACTGCATTCTAAATTACTCACTAAATGAGGTATTTCCTGTAGAAGTTCCAAAGGCAGACGTGTTACTGCTGCCAAATAATCCTCCACCAGTTGGATTGGTTGTTCCAAAAAGTCCAGTGGATGTTGATTGACTGGTACTCCCAAATGGGCTGGACCCAAAAGTAGCTCCTAATTCATAGACCAATTAAAACTTAGACCAACTTATGAAATTACAACTTTATTTAAATGCTTTATATGAAGATCAACGTTAATTTATAACATTATTATACAGATATATATCGCTACTTTATGGAACCTAACATAACTTGAATTACCTCCTCCAAAGGTTGCATTGTTTGGTGTTCCAAATGTATTTGTGCCTGCATCAAAGCAAATGTGCTTACATCGAAAATAAAAACAGAAAGCAGCCTCAAATTAAATCATACCAAAAGTATTTCCTGGCGTACCAAACAAACTTGGGGTTGTCTTGCCAAACATAATGGTTCAAAATATCACCATACAGATCTAAAAATAAAAAATGTCAACCTTTAACGACAAAATCCCCTGACCGTAGCTGGCTAAACTGCAGCTAGCGCCCGCTGGCACTCATTCGATTCAAGAATGTCAATAATTTAGTACGTTTTGCTTAACGATCCAAAATTAAGTAATGTTACAAAAAAATACTAATTTCGAA
Source organism: Hirudinaria manillensis (assembly GCA_034509925.1). NCBI lineage: Eukaryota > Metazoa > Annelida > Clitellata > Hirudinida > Hirudinidae > Hirudinaria > Hirudinaria manillensis. The sequence goes on from CM067526.1 coordinate 14,581,405, forward strand.
AGAATTACTTAGATCCAACCGAGCTTAGACACCACGCCGCAAATTAGTGGGGCATTTCCGCCATTCGTAATAAAGTGAAACGACTCCGCAGCAAATATGCACATCAAAATATTGTGAAATAAAAGCTACACCTATAATAAGTTTGCTTTAAAATGGCGAAATAGCCTCCTTTGAAAAGCTCACTTCGCTTAATTTGTCCAAAAAACCAAATCAAAGTTTGTCCCGGCGGTGAAAAGTAAAAGTATTTATCGAATGCGAAATGATTACTAACTAATTTTCAGACGACTAGAAATTGTTCGATGTTTAATAAATCCTTTAAACTTAAAAAAAAATAGTACCAATTATTGACGCGACAATTTTATACATCAGTTTTGTTTATATTCAAATGTTTATACAAATTATTATAAGCACAAATTTTCTTTATATTAAAAATTACGGACATTGTTTAACTTTTAATTAAATCCATCATATTTTAGGTGAGCAACTGTAGAAAAAAATGTCAAGCTCATCTACATATGCCATATATACTAAGTGAAAAGTGAGTTTTCTAATGGGTGACCAGGAGAGATTTTTTTTTATAAAGTAGCATGGCTAAGGCGGAGAGTGTCAGATGCCCCTTGAGTAATCGATTTTTGAAAACAAACTAACGTAAAATTTGCCCTTCCCGCAATTCAATCTGTTTTGAAATCATGACTACTTCACCAAGCTGATATAATAACATAATTAATTGTTATAATGTTAAAAGCTCTGCGTTGAAACGTTTGATTTTAAATTGTTTAAATGATAAATCGGTATGTGTTTAAAAACTTCGAGTTATGTCTGGAATGTTGTTAATCGGGGAGAGAAAAGACACAAATATATATGACACAAATATATATTTATCAATCGATATATCCACGACTGAAAGGCACACATTTTACATTTTTCTTATCTTTACTAACATTTGTCCGAATGATATTTTGGTGTCTAGCTTTATAGTTTATTCCTTAGAAAATAATTGTATAAATACACCTAGCATATTAATTGTTTAATGATACAATACGGCTCTAATCAGCGAGGAATTATTATTCAACCGTTTATTATTACCCGACTATCCAGCCCTATGTCAATTTTTTGGGCAAGTTTGCGACTCTCGTGATTTTGTTTATAATAAACGCTACATATATTAATTAGTTGCTTATTTTGATTCTGCCGTTCACAATATACATTAAGTGTTACATTTATTTATTAACAATAATTACGACTAATAATCGCGATAATGCGCGATAAATTCGATCAGAAAAGAATCATGTGCTGTAAATGCTATCACGTATATTGCCAGTTATGAGAACAGTTCCCATGATAGATTGACGGACAGGTCAAACGGATCTTAACTTATCGGAGGATTCATTAAAAGATAGCAGATCTTGCAGAACAGATTTAAACTGAGGGACTGAGACTAGTTTTTTTTTAGAGAAACAAAGCTGTGGATGTAGCAAGCGGCCTTCCTGGAATCAAAGATTTTTTTTTATATAAAGTTTAACAAATTTACTGTGGAAAATCTCCATCACTTCAGGGCTAAAAAATATTTAAACCAAATGGAAAGCAAACATTGCAGAGTGGTTTGTTAGACAATTCTATAACGTCTCAGACATCTTCAATGGCAGTAAATGTCGAGTTTCAAAATTAAAACGTTGCTGTATTCCCACGAATTATTAAGCGATCTATAATCATATAAACATTCAATATATTATATTTCAAAGTGACTGTAACCAGAGCGATGTTCCCCTTAGCTCTGTCAGCATGAGTGACTGATTTATAGGAGCAAAAAAAGATCATCAGTCAGATGTCGATTCCACCCTTTTGATTTATTTCAACGTTTATCTATTTATTTCAATTAATCACGTGGACCTACCCACGGCCGTTCAACTGAAAATGCCGTTAAAATTGAAGCAAAACTTCTGACAACTCGGAAATTATAACATAAGTAATAATTTCAGACAAATATAAGTCTAAGATAAATTGTTCTCAGCATCTTTCGACTTAAGACAGAAATAATATTTGCTGAATCTGCAAGTCATTACACAAAAATTCGGAGAAGAAAAGAGAGAGAAAAGAAAATTTGTTTCAGATCTCGAGAAGTGAAGTGATGCATTTCTAACATCAACTGATGACGAGTTCAAACTCCAGGGTCGTCGAAGACTATTCTTTGTCCAATCGGCCCCGTTCTCTGAGTGTTTGAAATGGCTTCCTAAATCTGCCACAGTAAAAGATGTCGTCAAGAGGAAAATGGTTTCTGGAGTTGCTGGCACTTGAGAAGTTCTCATGAAAGAGTTTTAATCATTCATCGTTGCTCCATTACTGAGATAAAAGTTGAACCTCAAAATTGTTTGAATGTCTATTTACGAACGAATGACTTAAATGACTGGCAATCAGATGCTTCAAAGTTTTACAATTATAAAAAACAAATAAATGAACATTCAAAGATTCGAAACGAAAATCATAATTATTCGCAAATGCTTTATAAATGAAATGGGTTGCAAGTCATTCGATCGTTTATTTCTAATTAGCTTGGGGTCCATTGTTATTTAAATTAAATCTTTACTAGTCACACCTAGACAGGGAAGTTCATATCTGTCAGATTAAAACCATCCGAACTCTGACATTTCTCGGAGTTAACCTTTGTGGGTCAGATCGATTTGAATGTGAAACATTTGCCAGCCAATTGCACGCTGCGTTCCTTTAAGAAGGCAAATGTCGGACGCACACTCTCGGATCTAAGATGTTCTTTTGAACATATTTGAGAAGCAATTATGTTAATTAGCTGACCTCTTCATCCTCTCACTGACTTTTCATTATCAGTCGTGACACACGCGCACACGTAATACTTCCTTTGTCCCACATCGTTCTCCATTTTCCCTCACTTCTTGGTATCTCTCCTTTCACCTCCAGACGCCTGGAAAAAGATTGGTCAAAGCGGTATGCTTTTAAGGCGGGATTGAAGATAACGGGGACCATTGAAGCAGTTGAAATAGTTGAGGAATTGCTGGAGACTGCCAAAGTGCTTTGGCAATACTTTGGCCGCAAGGAGTGGACGTTAATCAAGATTTGTAATTTCAATCGAAACATCTCGTATTGCCTCGAGTAAACAAATTGTTTAAAGGATAGATTTGCATTTTTTCTGATGGAAAGAGACAGAACCGTACGATTGATTGTGCTACTGGCTTGGAGTTGTCTTGGAGGTGAGCCCTCTGTTTGTAATTCGTGTCAGAAGATTACTTAATCCTCTTAATCTTTCAAAATAACAATAACATAGTCGAACGCTTAATCTTATTCATGTAACAAATAGGTTAACGGAAGTGATCGTGGTAATGATGGCGATGCTGATTGGTAAATTTATTAAACAAATTGTTTATTTATTAATTAACTTTAATTGGAAAAGCAGTGATACTGTTGACGATGATGATGATGATTGTGGTAGTTGTGAGACATAAGTTGGAAGTGCGAACTGACCTCCAACAGGCGCTCAATAATTTAAGCTTCAAAAGTTTGAAAAACTCTGTCAAGATAACGCCCCCCAAGAACATTTTGTGTTTAGTTCAACTGTTCTCCAAGTTTATGCCAATTTCATGGCCATCTTCACCGTTGAATGTTTCCACTGCATCTTCTGAAAGCAATAAAAATGTCTCGAATACTGGCTCGGTTGTGATTAACTTTGTTGATGGAACAGTAACAAAGGAAGGTCTGACGAACTTCGGCTGATTGATTGAATCAAGAAGAAGGCAAATGAAAATATGTTAGCGTGATAGCGTCAATTTCGGCAAAATTGTAACTTAGTCGAAAGTGAACGTGGGGCATTGGATATTTTCCTTTGCTACAGAATTTGTTTGGTCTTTCAAAGGAATCAATCAATCAATTGATTTGATTGAACGTTCTCAAACTTCGTTGGGGCCACTTGTCTCTGGCTTGAATAGGTCCATCGAGATTCGAACCCATGGGATTCAAATGAGTCTCCTGACTCGATGTTGTCATGATTTATGGACGGTTCGTGGATTGGATCTGACGAAAGGAGTATTTAATTAGCAAGATCCTATTGAGACACCTTATGTGACTGAATGTAATTTACTTCCAGATGAATTTTTTAAACTCCAGCTAAGCGCGCAACTTTGAAACGAATTCATAAATTATTAATTTGCATACCTTACTAGCATATCGAAAGCATATATTAACGAATAACGAGTAAAGGTTCTATTAAAGACTTTATCTATTCAAAGAGAAAGATATTCGGTGAATGATAGCAGTCCTGAAAATGTCAAATGCTTATAAAATACACTGAAATTAACAATTTATAAGATAAACGGTTTCATAATAGAAACTAAAAAACCATTGGAAAATACCCAACCGACCATTCTTTCAGCCAAAAGTTCCGGAGTACTTGATAGTTTTTATTTCGATCCTGCGCCTGTGGACCAAGACGTTATTGAAGGGTCAAAGGTCAGGTTAAGATGTGACGTTTCCAACAGAAGGAATATTACTTTTAATTGGCTCATAAATGGCAAGCAGGTTACAATTACTTTTTTTAATTATTATTATTATTATTATGTGTTTGCACACATTCATGAAAATCAGAAGAGATAATTGTTTATTAAATGTTAATTCAAAAATAAATAATTAAATTTTAATAAACAATACTTATGTTAATTACATTTTTTAGAGGATGCTGTTGATTGATGACTTTATGTTTCCATTTATTTCCATTTGAAACATCTTATTTACCAAGGTTGCAAATCAAAGCAGACGTTACCAGGACGGAAGTGACCTGGTAATCCTGAGGACTGATAGGTATTTGGACACAGGAGTTTACACCTGTATTGCAAATAACGTCAGCACAGGAATTGCTCTTAGAAGCACAGGAGCCAAGTTGACCATCCAATGTAAGAACAGAAATGTTAATGATACTTTATTTGAATATTATACGATGTTAATTACGCTATCTTCGAGACTAAACTTATTTTTTCTGACATTCGATTTCTATTTACTTTGTGGTTTGACAATTTCTTCAATAATTCGAAATATAATCCTTAAATTATAATTCCACTATAAATTTTTGGCTCATTCATTTTGAAGTCTTATTCAGAATTGAAATATTCTCTAAGAAAATGCATCTTTTTTTAAAGGGATCGATGACAAAACCGAATTACAGGTTATAAAACCAGAAATTGGAGAATTGCGAGAGGAAGGAGAAATCATTTTGAAATGCTCTTCTCTTGGAGAACCCGAGCCCGTGATGGATTTCTTTAGAAATTATGCAAGGTTTGAAGGATTTAAATGCTTGTACGCAATGCTGATTTCTATAAGCGGCAATTAAATAATTTAATTTATTTAATCGATAACATTAATCAATATGTTTTTATAGCTTATTTGAGATAATAAACATTTACCCCACCAGGCTGTTCACAAGCGATAGAGTTCGCATTTTGAAACATCGACTGAGGATATCATCAGTTGTTCCAGCAGATGAGGGGATTTATTCGTGCAAGAGCAGGAACCCGGCCGGAGAGTCTGACTTTTCCAATGTCTTTGCTCTCAGTTTGCCTGGTTGGTCTTTAAAGTAGTGTTCGCCACACAAACTGTCTGTTTCAATAATAACCTTATGGCGTTACTTTAATCAATTAAAAATTATTGGCTGATTGCTTGGATGACGATTGTACGACTTTATTGATAGATCAAGCAGGCTCAGGCCAACTGGAAGTGGACACGTTTTCGTCTTTTGTCATTACCAGGAGAGGCGATGATGCAGCAATATCCTGTCAATTCAAAGACGCCGAAACCTTTTGGTTTTCATCTGAGAAGATAGCTATTCAAGGAAATGAGAAGTGAGATATTTCAGCATTTTACTAAATCAAATATCCAAATCTAGTTTGTGAAGTTCCTTTTAGTAATACATTCCCATCAAATGAACTTATTAAAGGATTAAATAATTATTATTTATGATTTTAATTCAGGTTCAGCATCTCAGAGAATGGCAGCCTTATTGTAAGGAATGTCTCAGACAATGATCAGGGATTGTACTTCTGTTCAACTTTAAAGTCCTTGACCTCAAAAACAACATTAAAATATTTTGCTATTCGATTGGAGTTGGCCTGTAAGTGGAACTTGCTGTGAATAGTTTAATAAATCTGCAATTACAACGTCCTACTTTACAAATATCAGACCTCCACGAGTTGACCTCAAAATCATTCGAACCCCACCCTCTTCAGCCGATCAGTTACGTCATACCAACCCACGGCAGGGGAGAAATAACGTGTCTTGCTCCAGAAGGAAAACCTTTGCCATCTTTGAGGTGCATTTTTGTTAAATTTATTAATTTGTTACTTATTTGAATTTTATCAAACATTTCAATAAATCAATAAGTTTTCAAACAGGTGGGAAAATCCATATGGTCAGGAGATAGGAAATAGGTCAGGCCAAGTGAGGTCAGCCAATAGGACCCTCATCCTGACCAATTTGCAAGAAGGTCTCTCTGGGAACTACACCTGTGTTGTTGAGAACATGGCTGGCAGCTACAGATATGCTGTATGGATAGTAACATCTGGTAACTTAATCCGATAGTCGTTCGTCTTTATTTATTCGCTACTATTTCTAAACATTTATTATTAAATTAATAATTGTTTTATGCTAATAATTGCATTAGTATTAATTGTTGTAAATGCAAAAGTACAATTATCATATCACTTCAAAGACCTAAGTCATTGACCTTATGACATTAAATAATAATATAATGTCTACCTCAATCAAATCCTCAGTCCTTCCAAAGATTAGTTTGCCTCCTCTGAGCACGAGGGCCGTCGAGGGTAGCCAGGCTCGGTTCGACTGCAGATATTCCGGATCGGTTCATCCGATAACGACGATCGCGTGGCTCAAGGGCGATCTCCCTATCGACGTACGTGGACCGATCTCTGACCCCCGTAGAGATTTCTATTTCTTTGTAATTATTAAATATAATCTTTATTGCATTGAAATACAATTTATTACATCGACCGGTGTCATTTACAACATTTGATCGAGACGGATGTAATTAAGCACGATATCCTGTCTTCCAATGCATCCAGTCAACATTTGTTTATGCCAGTATAAAGACAAAAAGTACACTCAAAATGGAACCTCGCTTCTCATCGACGACGTCACGAGTTCCGACGAAGGAAGTTATGCCTGCGTCCTTGAAACCGTAGGTCATTCGAAGGTCAACTCGCCGAGCGCTCGTCTTTACGTTGAAAGTGAGATTTGAACTTCGAATTAAGTTTATATTCCACGTACGTCGCATGAAAATGCAATGTTTTGATGAACATTTTGGCAGCTGTCATTGAACAGAAACTGAAATATTTTTTGGGGTTCCAGGTGGAAAAAAATTAGGGTTTACCGTTTGACCTGTTGACTGACCATAATTCCAGAAAATATATTAAATAATAACAAACACTGGTTTATTTTGTTTAGAGAGTATCAATAATTAACACAATTTAAAATATAAACATCATTATGCATTTCCATCAATGTCTTAGACCATGCTTCAAACATGTTTTGCAATTTTGTTCTTTTAGTTTTCAGTTTGTGAGCAGTTTTAAGGATGGCTTTACATAATTGCAAAACATCAAATTCTATGCAAGACTTGTTTGAGAAGTTTTTCTGCAGCAAAACCAAGAAACAGTTAACGACATTAATTATAATTAATTAAAATTAATTGTTAACTTTCTATGCAGAACAGCTCAAGTTCAGACCAATTCCAGTGAACACCAAATTGGAATTGCACTCCAAATCGTCGATACCTTGCAGAGCTGAAGGCAAGTCGACCCCGAGTATAAAATGGTTTAAAGGCCAACTGTCGGCATCTGTCGGACGAAGCACGGAACCGGGCGACGAAGCTGCAGTCAAAGTTCTGCGGTGGGTCTCGACTTTCCCTGACCACGTGAGTCCATCTTTCGACGGATCTTTGACTTTCGACGGAGTGAGCAGAGAAGACGAGGGACATTACATGTGCAGGGCCTTTAATGAGGAACAGGGTTACATCAATGCCAGCATCTACGTCCAAGTTGTAGGTTTGTAAAACTTTTATGCATTTCGCTTGGCCCCATCGTAACCATCATGACCGCGCAAAATAATTAATTCGTAGTCAGGCCCAAATTCAAGGTATCCCCTAAGAACACTACCGTCAGAGCTGGCTCATGGGTCACATTGAATTGCCTGGCTGTAGGAGAACCGACTCCTTACCTTCAGTGGGACAAAGATGGGCAGATCATAGAGGCTGACAAGTTGAGGTCATTGAACAGAGATGAAGAAATTCCAAACCACTTGAAAGTTGTTACATTTGTTATTTGAAATACTTTCAGCTCAAAATGAAATGGGTTCATAGTTATATCAAATTACATTCAGATCCACAACAATGGCTCTCTAATAATAAAGGAGGCACAGCCAATTGATTCAGGCAGATATGGATGCACTGCAGGTAATAGTGGTGGACTTGAAAGACATGAAGCTTATCTTGATGTCACAGGTAAACATTTATTTTGCAGTTAAATTCAATTTAATGTTTTTACTTAGCTAGATATTATAAAGCCTTTTAATTATTTTTTGTGTTTTATTGAAAGTCTCGAATATTAGTTTAGATTATTTAAAAAGAATATTATTAGATCATAACCAGTACTTATATTAGTACTTATGTACAGGAATTAGAAAGACTAACTTCATTTTGTTCCAGATGAGATATTTGCTCAAGAAGAATCCAATGAAAGATGGTCTGCCAATAAAACAGCCTTTGTGGCCATCTTCAGTGGTTTGGTTTACATGGTCCTGGTTGTTGTGCCCACCGTTTTGTGCATACTTAAAGCACAAAAAAAGTTCAAAAATGGTACTTCATAAACCCATTTATTGCAATCAAGGAAAAAGTTGAAAGTCATTAATTATTTAATAATCTAATTTATGGTAATTTATGCTAATAATTATTTAATAAGCTGCTGCAAAGGACGACGAAATTCCAACATCCCCTGAAGAAATGTCAGAACTAACTCCGGAAAAGTTAAACCCGGCAATCCGCTTGGAAGACTCGACTCCCGTCAAAACGAATCGATCTGCCAGGAATGATGCTTCCGAGGATGCCAAACGAGAAGCAACGGAATCGTCGGCCGCGAAATGCGAATTTTCGACTCTCGGAAAAAATCGGTTCGACAGGAATCAGTTGAATATCATTGGATTGTTGGGTTAGAATATTCAATAAAATGTATTTTGAAGATTCGTGAAAATTCTGAAACAATTGCAGGAAAAGGAAAACACGGAGATGTTTATTTGGCGAAGACGGTTCGACTTGACGACCGTCGCGAGGGTCCCGCGGTCGTCGTCAAGTCGATCCGGAAACTCGGATCCGAAGATTCGGATCACGACGTCGACACCTTCTCGAACGTCGAGCACGTCAACCTGGCAAAAATATTGCACGTCTGCAGAAAAGCAGAACCGATGCTCGTTATTTCTGAGCACTGTGAATGGGTAATCGTTACTTGATGGTGATGAATTTTTTCAATTTTTTAAAAAGAATCATTTTGCAATGAGAGGTAATATTCATCAAAATGTTTTTTTAATGCAATGGTTTATTATATGATTTATTCAGCCATCATATCAAATACTTTCTTATGCATTCACATTGTGCATTCAGCATTATGTCATTGATATTATCGCAGGGTGATTTAAAACATTTTCTGATTGCCATGAGAAGCAACATTGAAGTCGGAAGCCAGCAATCGAAGGATTCGTTGAGTGACCTCGGAAGCTTTCCGAATGTTTTTGATTTTAACGCAATCACGGTTCAACAAAGAAGGCATGCTCATGCCAATGTTTCGGATGTTTTCTCTTCTTCCCAATTCCACATTCTCCACCAGATATCGGTGGCTCTTCAGTGTGCGGCCGGAATGGAATACCTTTCTTTGAGAAACCTTATACATGGCGATCTGGCATCAAGAAATGTCCTCATTGATTCCAAACTCCAGATTAAGATTTCAAATCTATCTTTAGCCCTGGATCCCCATGCTTCTGAATATGAAACCGTAACCTTCGAAGAATCCCAAGGTTCGATTGGGATGAAATTGTTGCCAATCAGGTAAAGTATTTTCCATCGAAAATCGATCGAGAGCTGTGACTATAGTTTATCGCTTTCCGAGGAATATGTCGTTATAATTAACCTATACTATTATAACTTACTTTCCAAAGATCCCATTTTGTTGCAGGTGGATGCCTCCTGAAGTAATAAACAATCGTGGATCTGTCTTCTCCGAGTTCAGCGACGTGTGGTCTTACGGCGTCCTGGTTTGGGAGATATTTACTCTGGGCAAGTTGCCCTTAGAAAAGCTGGAAGGGAAACAAATTGTGGAGCTGGCAAGGAAAGACCCGGCCTCTCTTTGTAAAGTTTTTAATGTCCTTCATTATGCATTGTTCTCTGAACGAATTTGTTTATATATCAATTTTCTTTATAATTCATTGGAATTAAAACGACATTTTAAACAACAGCTCTCAAATGGCCATCCAGTTGTCCGCTTCATGTTCAAAGGGCTGTGGAAAGATGCAACCTGATACGACCAGAAAGCAGATCAAGCTTTTCAGAAGTTGTCTCGAACCTCACTAATATCGAGAACATCATTTAAACTTACGATGCAACGTTCTTGCTCGGAGGCTGGCACTTCTGTACTCGGTACTTTTGTCTATCTCCTTGGTATTTTTGTATAACTTCTTGGCACTTTTGCTGACATTTTGAATTTTAAGTCTTTTTTCTTTTAAAATAAATAAATGAGATAAACTTTACAAACACTTTGTAAAACTTAGCAACTCCTAGCACTTTATTGTTTTGCATGGCCGTTCAAGTCGGGTAAAATTAAGCTCGGCAGATTTATTTATTTTTTATATTAATTCATGAATTAATTTTTACTCCACTCATTTTAAGTGCTTAGTTAATTTGCATATCTTTGACCACTTTTGAATTGGAGAATGCTGCACTCCATGCTCATGTAAATTTTGTTTGACTTATTTTGCTGTAAATGGTTTGCATAAAGACATTATTCATCCTTGTTTGAAATGTTGTTTGCTTGGAAGAAATTCATTAAAACCTCAGGCAAGATACAACTACAGAGAAATTAGGTGAGCTAGAAATTAAAACTGAAAATCAAAGCAATAGAAAAGACTCTAAACGTTCACTGAAAATCTATCGTCACAAGTCTATCGGTCTGACGAAGCTACCGTGCAACGATCTATTTTCTACGTCGCTGGAGTCTTTTCGACCTACGAACTGCCTGTAGAATAAGTTGCCCTTCTTCTTGTGATGCTTCTTGACAGGTCTCTTTCCAGAAAGCAACGCACTGCTCCATTTTACGAAGTCCAGCATTAGCGTTTTGAGATATTCGATGAGATTTCTCAGTTCTTTGTTGCGGCTCTGGTACCTTCGTAACTGATGCGGGCAAACGTTAAGAATCGATGTAATTATAAATTTTTTAATTTTAGCTCCAACCCTTCGGTAAGTCAAGACGATGTCGGAAACGACGAAGGCCCTGAGAGTGCCAGAAAAGATGGCGATGATCAGAACTATAAGAGAGGTCATGTGATAATTTGCATCGAATGCTAGCAACTTTCTCGGATGAATCATGTCGTAGACGAAGAAGACAAAACGCTGGTTGATTTGAGCATATTCTTCTTTGTGCCTTGAACGGGTCACGGGTTAGAAAATTTAAAATCATCACCGAATTCAATATTTAAAAAGAAATCAATCATGTTGCTAAACCATTCGGGTAGATGGATATCCTAAGTTATAATCATGAACATATCATTCTGCATAACTTATATAAAGACTAAAGATTAAGATAAAGAAACACTAAAGAGTATATTAAAAATTATCATCATCATTATGAGTGAAGAACTCTAAAAATCTGCAAGGAGATTTACCATAAGTAAAAAATCGTTACCAATCAGTGCACTTCCAAATGATACAATCATGTGATACTAGAACGTGACATCACAAAACCATTCCTCGATGCGACGAGAACGAGTTTCGTAATCGAAAGAAAAACTTACTCTGAAAAGAAGCACATCTTAAGATATATGAGTCCCATTCCCACACAGCCAAACTTGATGACAATTAAGCAGAAGATTTTCAAGGACTGAGCAAGGCAAAGTTGGATGATCCTCTGAAGATGGTTCAACTTAAGCAATTCAATCACTCTGATTACTATGATGAAAGTCATCAAGTTGATGAGGAACATAATGCCCTGCAGAAAACATTCAATTTCAAATTTAATTAACATGCAAATAATATTGCAAATTTTAACTCATAAATGACTCTGGAGATAATTCAATGTCATGTGCTTGCATGAGACAACGAGATATATTTTTATGTAACATTTATATCATTCCAGCATTACATTTTAAATCCGCTAACCACAACTCCGCTTATGTAGAAAGTTACGTAGAGGTCGCCACTCGAAAGGTAAAACTCGCTGAACTCTTTTGATATTCCGTGAATGACGAACACGTAAATGATGCTGATCATTAGCACCATAAAGGTCGCTGCCAGATCCAGAATGTTCCAGAAGTTACTGAAGTAAAGTCCTGCTCCGACGTAGAAAAACCTTTTCATGTTTCGAAACAGAGAAAATGCAAACGCCGGCCAGAACATTATCAGGGCTACCGCCACCCCCGATTGTTCAAAAGGTATCGGCGAATGGGACACCAGGAATACCTGCAAAGAACCTTATAAATAATCAAGGTAATTAAAAATCAGATTCTATATCAGGCACCAACCGTGAAAGATGTAACTTTTTTTCCACTTTAAAAAAAACTTAAGATTAATGACATTAAGAAATGGTATTCTAGCCATTCTGTAAATATTGGAAACTACTGGGAAAAACCAAAACTTGTGGTGAAAGCACCAAACGACCTCTTCTAGCGTGACTCTGAAACCGCCCCCCATGGGTTGATGAGCGGCCAGAAATATCCAAGCAATGGACTGAATGGAAGGTATGTATATGTAAAAGGTGGTTCCCATGGCGACAAAGTTGAAGTTGAAGAAGGAGTTGTTCTCCATGACTTCGATGCATCCGTCACCCAGGTCTCGTGAATATCCCATGCAGATGGTTTCGAATATGTACCATTCCGGGTCATTGTGGTAATCTTCCCAAGCTAAGGTGGAGAAATCTATTCTTTACAAATCATTGTAAACGATACATTCATTAATTTGTAACAAATTAAAGACATCTGCATCCGTTCGAATACATCAATGATCCTCATCGATAATCACAGGATTCCGGGACAGGAGAAAGGATAACGAGCATGCAAACAACAGTAAAAAAGCCCCATGCCTCCCCAGCACGACGTAATGGTCGTAATGGTTTGCGACCGGGTTCGTAGGAGGCCGCGTAAATGATAATCCAAATCTCGAGCTTACAGAGCCGCGTGAATTGACTCATCATCATCATCTTTATCGTCGATCGATTAAAAATAATGATTGGCAGCGAGACGATACGAGCGACGCAGAGGCAAGTTTACTTTTCTGGTCGGTTATCCTCGTGAAGCACGGGTAGTTGATGGCGTAGGCGGTCACCGAAGGTATGAGTTGAAAGTTTAGGGATCGACTGAACATTTTACTCAACCTCGCCTGGTTTGCATCAGGACCGTAGATGTTCGGAATGAGATGCTCTTTTAACCAAAGGTAATATTGGTCCCTTTCTCTAATCTGTAACCAATTTGACCTCTACGTTCGTAATTCGATTTCGTAGTCGATTTCTTAATTTCATTGAAAAATTATTACCGACCTCCTTCACTTGCTTCCCTATCAGGAGCCTGTTGATGCTATATTTGGCCAAGAACATGGAATAGTCGTATATGCTCATGGAAATGATCATAGCACAGGTAATAAGGTATGTAAAGAGAATGATGTTCAATAGCAGCAATTTGGAAAGCTTCATTTTTTTTTCCACTTTTATCTGAAAGAGGTGGTAGATGAGACAGTAGATGGTGAATTATGATAATCCTACTAGGTCTTTCTTTAATTTCAAGAAGTATGAAAATAAAATACATTAAGATAAAGTAATGGGATCATTAAGATGATTTTTACTTTTTTCTTTATCATGATAGGACTCTTGTAAAAAGGACTTTTCCTGAGCTTGTAGACTCTTCTCTTGTGATAATCATAATAATGCGTGAGATCTGCACATCAACGAAGGTGATAAGAACGATACATTGCAATAGTTGTCTTTATATCCACGCCATTAATCATTGTGCATTGCATTGACTTACGCTGCACGAATTTTCTTAAATTAAATTTCACAAATTTCCATAACGTCCGATTACTTTGAAGGGATTCGTGCTTGATGACGCCCAGTCTGCCCAAAGGAAAATTAATGTACTGCCTCGAGACCAGAGACCTGCAAAAAGCTCCGACGACGATGCAAATGGGATCTATGATGAATATGTTGGCCAGCAACGTGATGAAGACCCGAGCGAACCAGTCGGCAGTTATCTCGCTGACGTTCTGTTTTTAATTTAATTTTTAGAACGATCTTCGTTGGGAAAGTCCGAGCGTCGACGGACCTGTCTTATCAGGACGAAGATGAAGAAGGACGTCACGCAAATGGTGATCGTCAGAAAAATCCAAGCGACCCAATTCATCCACCAAGGGAGATGTCCTTCCACTGTTTCCACGTGGTACTTCTTCATCTTCTTCTTCAGTTTGCCACCTGAAAGACAAAGAACACGTCGTATCTCGGTCGTCTTGAAAACAAATCGTAAAGACGAATGTTTTCGTCAATTTAATCTTCGCACGAAGTTTCGTGTCGCGATGCCGCAGTCGAAAGTGCTTTCGGTTGAAATACAACGACATTTAAACATATAAAAACATGACATGAACGCACCTCGTTGTTCGATGAGCGTCTTCATGAGCAATTTGGTCTTTTCTCCAATAATTTCTTCCTGCAGCAGTCCCTTGGCGACGTCGCTCACGGAGCGTACCGACTTTGCCGACTCTTTGTCGTACTCGGACTCGAAGGATTCCAAACTCTCGATGTGACTTATCTTGCTTTTCCTCGTCTTCGTCGTCGACTTGTACGTGCTGGCATCTTCGGGAGTTTTGGCATTATAATTCCTTTGAAAAGTAGGAGACACTCGAACCTTGTCGTTCGAAAAGTTCATTTGGTCGCTGCCCGTGTCCATCATTTGCTGGAACTGATTGAATCCGAGTCCCGCGGTTCCGACGTTGGGGTTTTCTTCGTACATGTCGAACTCGGCGTCCTCTTGGACCTCGGCTCCTGCGGGTCCCTTGAAGATTTTGGACAGGAAGTTGACGATGACGTCCACGACTCGAGTCAAGGCCAGCTCTTCTTCTGGTTCGTCTTCTTTCTATTTACAATAGAATTCCATTAATTCTTCTGTCGTGTTTGCAACTTTTGTTCTCATTTTTATTTATTTTATTCGTAAAGCATTAAAATTATCAATAATAATAATGAATGGATTAGCTGAATTTTAAGCGCTCAATAATAATAATAAATAAATAAATAAATAAATAAATATTGAATCCCCGTAACCTTCTTTGTTCCGATGTTCCTGTTCCAATCGCTGATGATGTTGTGGGTGATCTTCCTCTTTCTCGATTGCGAGAAAAGAACGTCGAAGAACCAGAAGAGCGGACTCATCAATATGCCGATGATGATCGCTGAAACGCGGCAAATCGTTCAAAGAGGCAGCCGTTGGACGCCATGCAGATAATTAATCGAAACATTTCCTAATTATCATCCGCCGCATTTCTCAATTTCTTGTCTAAAACTTGACAAAAGAAGAATTCATCGAAACAGAAAGACCCTTCGACTTTTCAGCACTTCAAGCACAATGCTTGTAAATATTAACTAATCAAATTAAATATTAATTAAATAGTTAATTATTATAAAGCAACTTGACAGACAAATGGATGTAGAAATGCAAATGGTGTCACCAATCGTTTACAAACACGAGGTATTATATATAAACAATGATTAACACGTGCGAAGAGATATTGTAATCAAAATTACTTAGAGCAACATCTTTGAAGATCGTATAGAAAATAGTGCCACTTCTGGCTTCTGAACTTTGCAGTTTCTGGAACAGAAGAGTCGTCAACAGATAAAGGTGGGTGTTCAACTTACAGGTGGCAACCCTCTGAAACCTCGTGAATCTGCTCAGAATTGGATTCGTGAAGATCGAGAACCAGACGTGGTTTTCCACGAATCCTCTGAAAGTGAACGCGACACGAAAGTAAATTTTAACGATTTCGTTGCAAAACGACACGTGGACAGTAAGGTCGACGTAGAATATCTTCAAATTAATATCTGGGTACTTGCTTGTTAGATAAATCTAGTCGTTATTGTTAGAGCAATGTAGTCGTTTTTGTGCATCAATTTATAATGCCAACGAATGACCAAAAGGAATTTTTAAAACAAAAAGCAAAAACCAAACTCTAAAAAATTCGATTAACACGAACTTAAAGAAGTTCATGGTGAAGATGTTGTTGAATTCATTCAACATGAGAGAGGTGGCAGCAAAGAAGGTCATGTCGTTGTTCACGCCTTTCATGTTGACTCCCATCCACTCGTCGCAAATGAACACGTAGGCGTCCCTGAACTGAAGGTCGAATACCGTCACTAGGTTCACGTACCTGCCGACAATTTGGAGGGAAAAAATAATTTAATTTAAAAATAATTATTTAAAAAAATAATTTAATTTAAAAATAATTATTTAAAAAGATAATTTAATTTAAAAATAATTATTTACACGTAGTGATCACCAGATTTAAAAATAATTATTTACACACAGTTTGCCATCAAGTAATAATGCTGCAGCAGTCCTTACTCATCTGTTAATTAATTGTTAAATTGTTAGAATTAAATAATAACAAGAATTTTATTAACAGACGTGCAAAGCAAACATGCTTTTCTCATATTTTAAAATCTTTGAAATTAACATCGTATCTCGATAGTTTACCAGTTGATCTTTTTGTTAGACTCGGTCTCGTCGACTATCCACAGTCTGACTTGGGTTACTTTTCCCAATGGTTCCGTTGCTCTAATAATAAAGTAATTCTGGTGTCCCGTTTGGAGAGTCACGTAACGCTTGCATACGAGTTTGTGCGACAGACTTTTGTTTAAAGTTCCTGTAAAATACAAAGCGTTTATACAAAATTGGAAATTACACCAATAATATCAAAGAGCGAAAATATAAAAAATCGTAAAAATTCGTCGAGGCACGTCGTTCGATTCTGACGAAAGGAATTCTCTGCTCACCTATGAGAACTATAAAAACGGTTCCATCGCAACCGGCAAACGGCCTGATGCCGGTTTCGACGGCAACGAGGTAAACGTACTCTGCATTGGGATAATTGTCTGCCAAATCAACAGGATAGGCCTGAAAGAGTTAATCGTGTCAATTTAAAAGTCCGATTAAAATCGAAAGAATCGACCGAACGGACGAGGATGGCCAGTTTTTGGTCCATTTTCTTTGCCCAAATGCCGAACATAATAAAAAAGATCCAGAGAGAAATTATGGTCATCAGGCCGAGCCTGCTCACGCTTTCGTTGATGGTTTCTCCGAAAAGCGAAGTTATGTCGATGTCTTGCGATTCGACCTGCGTATCTCCGGTGAACATGGACAGGTGATAACAGAGGCAGACCAGGGTCTCGTCGGTCGTGTGAATCGGAGAAACCTTGGTTCGGAACCGTAAATAATCGCGTATCTCTAAAACTAGTTTAGAATCATTTCGGTGCCAACGACGCAGAATCTTCAGAAGATTTAAAATTTCCATTTTTTTTTTGCTCGACAAAATGCCACGACTTGAAATCACTTGATAATTAAATGTAATTAATTTATAAGTTAAATCCATACACGACCTTACGTTATGAACGTAACGCATGCATTTTTGATTCGTTTATATATTTTTTTTTAAATTATTCGTTTGCACGAGGACACTCACGGCACATCCGTAAGAGGACCTTTCGTCCGGTTCGTACCAAT
Source organism: Hirudinaria manillensis (assembly GCA_034509925.1). NCBI lineage: Eukaryota > Metazoa > Annelida > Clitellata > Hirudinida > Hirudinidae > Hirudinaria > Hirudinaria manillensis. The sequence continues at coordinate 14,599,441 of CM067526.1, forward strand.
ACTGACAGGATAGTTGGATCATGCTGAAGGTTAACGTGTATTCCACTTTGTCGGACGTCATGAAAGAATAAATGAGTCCGTTCTGTTGGTGTTGCATAAACATGGGTGGCAGCGTAAAATTAAACGTTCTCTCTGCTCGCCTGTAAAAACTTAAGTAAGTCGAGATAGTTAATAAATTTGTCATTTCAATAAGGAAACAATATTTTTAATGCTTTGCATCGTGATTTCATTGCAATTGCATTCATTACATTTTCATCATAATTCCTTAATTAGATCGCAACCCTCATTTTTTTTTCTTTTGACAAGAAAATGAAAAGAAATCCAAAATGGTAAAAGATGAAAAAGACTATAAAAACTTGATTCTCTTGAACGCTATCTCGTGGCACTGCCGAAAGTTTTTGTTTTGAATTCGTTCTTCGAGCTCCCAACTGGAACCTTCGCAAAGGATCAATATGAGAACCCCGTCGATCCGCCTGAGTTCCTCCGCAGCTTGTTCGAACCTGACGTTGATCTTCAACTTGTACAGCGTATTGTTGAACAATGTCGTTGGCAAACTGAGAAAAGTAACAGAGTTGTCGGTGCCAAACTTTCCAGAATAAGTTAACCATTCTGAGGTTTCAGTAGGAACTTTGATCTGAAACGGAACTTTGTTGTATTACAGTAATAAATATTGCAGTAAAGGAATGCTTATTACATTATTAATTATGGTTATAGCAAATATATGACACATGATAATATATAGCAAAGGTAATGAATAATAAAAATTATAATTATTATAAAAAATTTAATAAAGGTCTGTTCATTATCTCAATTCTTTAGCATCTAATGACCAGCTCATGAAGTTGTCAACATTAAAATCAGTTAAAATCAGTTAAAAAGGACACGAAAGTGCTTACTACGACCGGGGTTAGAAGGTTTTTAAGGGGGAGGTAGGTTCCTTCGGCATACAAAGAAACGCTGACGGTCGGCGTAAAGAGACTGCCCGTCGTCAAAGCCAGCGGATTAAACGGAAATATGACCAGCTGTCAAAAAATAATTTAAAGCTTAGAAGGTAAATTAAATTCAATGGGCCGCTAGTTTAAAGGACATCTCGCCTTCATGGTGACTTCAGTTTCAATGATTTTAAGCACGGGCGTGGTCGGTATCCTGATGAGGAACTTTGAATTGGCATCGCCTGCAGAGAGTTCCATGGATTCGTTCGTCCTGAGATCGAATTTTTGGAGGAACAACGTGAAGACCGACGTCGCAATGGTTTTCGTCATGTTTTTCGTCACTTGGTTCACGTAATAATTGCCCAAATAGGCCAAATTGTCGAGCACATAACTGAGCACCCTCTTGCTCTGCATTTTTAAGTGATTCTAAACATCCAATGAAAAATGATATTACTATTCTTACAACTTCACAACATAACTTTTTATTTAAGCATTTTCTTCAACCTTTTTACACCTGCATTACATAACATGACATGGGCATTTTTAAAGTCAAAACTTCAAATTTTATTGAGTTGGTACATCATGGTGTACCAATTATTTCTAAAAAATAATCACAGTCTCAAAATTTCTCCCATTGGCACATAATATAAACTCCAAATTATAACGTTTAGAAGCCAAATGCCTTCGTCATTGGAAAAACCTAATTCCTCTTGAAGGATAAATTATAAATATGCAAATGACCTATATAAATAAATAATTTATTCAAAGATCGTGATAAAGCCATGTCCGATATTGAAAAACCAGATGCAATTAACAATGCAACGGGTCGTTCTTACCCTGACGTCGTGGCTCTCGTTGTATCTGACATAAGCAGAATAGAGAATGTAGGACAGGGATTCAGTTAGATATCTGAAGCATTAATCATTCAGTTAGATATCTGAAGCATTAATTATTCAGTTAGATATCTGAAGCATTAATTATTCAGTAACTGATCATTCCAGAAGTTAAAAGTACTCTTTAAATACCACGTGTCATTTGAAATAACTATTGAAATTTCATTAAATGTTAAGTAAGTGACAATGCAAAGGGAGACTACAGAAGAGAGGTGGAGTATTCCTCTTCTGTCAAGTTAAAGTTGTCGGTGGTCCAAAGCTTCGAAGCGTCGATCATTTCAAAGAGGTTCATGTTCTTGACGACGTATATCGGATCTATCTCCAGTGGATTGGCCAGCAGCAGGTATATTAACTTGATCGTTTCCATTTCTAACAGTTGGTCTTCCAATTTGTTCCAGTTAAGCATGATGAGATCCAGAAGAAGTTCACGGCACTGAACGAAATCATACAAAAAAACCTTTAAAATAATCGAAAAAGCAGCAACTTCATAAAATTATTTGTGAAGATTATTTATTTATTTATTTATTTTATTTATTAATTTATTTGTTTGTGCAGCCAATTTAAAAGTACAAGAAATCCAATTGATAAGCTTAATCAGAGAAAACAAGTGATATATGAAAAATGTTGATGTATAACTGCTGAAAGTTACAGACTCACCATATATTACTATCAATATCATCGTTATTATTAATCACAATAACTCGTTTGAAATACATACTTTCACTCTGTATTACATACTTTAACTCTGTATTCCACATCCAATTCATCGGTCGCAGGATTATCGTTGAAGAATTCGATGGCGTTGCCGATGACGATGATGGTGGACAGGCTGTCCATCCTCAGGTTCCCGAGATATTGGAAGTTGGTGACGTAAGTTAAGTTTTTAACGACCTGATGATTTTTAAGGACGCGTTTCAAGAGGGTAACGTGAATATTTTTAAGTGACAATAAATTATTTATCGATCCGATTGCACTCTTCAATTCAGATAAATGGACGGATGCCATTTGATGGTGCCAACTAAAAAGTTTAATTTTGTTTTTTTTTTAACTAAATTAATTGAATTTGAATGTCATTTGTAAAAATGCTTTCTCCATCGTTTTATTCCAACCATTCACGGTCAGTGCAAATCCAACCTTGAACTTGACGCTGTCCACGTCGTCTACCAAAACGCTGTCGATGATGTAAATGCATTTGTGATAATAATCGTGAGGGTCTCCGATGCTGAACACCAGATTCTCGATGGGTCTGTCGGTGTTTCCTTTAAACTTCAGTAGAGTTACTGCCATTAAAAATAAATCAACTTTCTCAAATAAAGGGAACATGAATTCTTGCATAGATTATAAATAATCAATTATTGATAATAATATATTTCGAATTTTAAAAGAGGACCTGGCTGAGTAACTCATACACAAATTATCATGATTCAATGCTGTCCCAGAAAATAAAATATTCTTGCCAAGGATGCAAAATATTTATATCTAATTTATTACAAGACATTTATCTAAGTTACTAACAAACCGACTGGTCCCTAACAAGTGCTCAAAGTTTAAAATTCAATCATAGTTATCAAAAGCCTATTTTTAATTTATTAAAGCCTTAAACAAAATCAAATCGTGACAAAAAGTCGACGACTCGATTCTAATTTACAAAAAAAAAATTGCCAATCAACTTCGCCGACCGTCTTTGCGTTTTCCGCACAGACCCGACATGATCTTGACGTTGAAACCGGAGGCACACGTCGCGGTGAACCTCGTCACCAGACCGAATCCGACGGTCGGGGATATGGAACAATTCTTTCTGGCGAGTCGTACCTTGAGGACTTTGTGTCTCATGTGAAAGGACATCCTCGTAACTCTATTGAAAACTGTGTTTTACGACCAAAAAAACACATTTAAATCCTAAATCAATGTAAAGAATCGTGATTCACGATTTTATTTTTTAAATTGCTGGAAATGGCAAAGCAAATGTTTTCTAATACGATTTATTTGTGCATCCCAGGATTGCCAAGGATTGCCATGTCCTTATTGTCATTGAATTGAAATAAAATGCATTTCTCAATGATCTCTCGAAATGGATCGAATCGAAATGACGAGGCAAGTCGACGAAATTATAAACGAACGAATAAAACTCTCGGATAAAACTTCACCGATGACGACGAAAGTGACGTTCCCGTCCTCGAGCTGTCGAATTTGTTTTCCACTGAGAGTCAGACTCCTTCTGTCCAGGAAGGCATCCTGCACTTCGCCTGGCGGTAATTTCCATTTGTAAAGATACTTGGCATACAGGTCTTCCGAATCTGCTTGGACCTGTGTTCATAAAGGGTCGAAATCAATCGATCGAAGATCTCCGTCGAATCGTAAACGTACGCTCAGCTTCAGCTCGCTCAACGTGTCGAGGGAAGATCTGCAGTTTTCGAGACACGTTATCGTAAAATGGTTTTTGTCCGTAACCAATTTTACGGTTACCCTTTTAACTATCTCGGGCAGATAACGGAAGCGATACTGAGGCACGACGTAAACGTAATAATGGCTGTACGTGGATCCTTCGTCGATAAGAAGTTTGTTTTCATCGATGATTAATTCTTCTTCTCCTCCTCTATGATAGAACATGTATTCCTTCTTGTAGCAGGGGTATTGATCTTTTTAAATAATTTTTGCAATCCATTCAGTTTTCTCCATTAAGAAATGTTGTAATCTTAATGTTCAGCATATATTCAATTATTAAATGCATCAATTTACATCAGCCATAAAGAAATGGAAAATTATCATTCTTTTATAGAAACATGTATTTAAAAAATAAATAATCCAAGTTTGATACTAATGTATTTCCTGTACACTGGATTAAGAAATCTCGTACAGTACCAAGAAATTATCAAGGGCCTCAGTGTGCCCGGTATAATCCTTAACGTGTAACTGTTAAATCCTTTGTCTGCAACAACAATTGTCATCATTTACTTGAAACTGTTTTTTTTTGTATATTTTAAATAAAAGTAATTATATACAAAACAAGGTGAACATTAAATGTCAATTTGAAACAAATGAAACAAACCTAATATTTTATCAAACCCATCTTGAAAACGATAAGTGTATTCTAGAGGAGGCATGCGCGTAAAATATATTGGATATGTTACAAAAGTAAGGGAATCTTTCTGTCGATGAAAATGAAGTCAAAAATTATTTTAAAAAATAAACAAAATAACAAAATAAATAATCAAAGCACGTGTCGAAGATATTTTAAAAATCACTCGATAGATAAGAATATGTAAACAATCATATACTAGATTAATGTTGACTTAATACATTATATTAACTGATTATAGATTATAGAGACTGATTCCAAACCTGGATTCTGAATTGATAATAATCATTGACCGAGGGCGTGTTGACCAAATCAACCGTCAGATTGAATATTCTTCCACTTAAGGTCACCCAATTAGTCCTCTGTTTGTAGGAAAATACGATCCCTTCGTCTCCTTGGATTTCACTCGGTCCGAGGATAACAAACACGTTCGCAATTTCAGTCACGTAAAGTGCTCCGCCAAAAGTATGATTCAAGACGAGATTGTTGTGAGTCACTTGACATCCTGAAAAAGATTGAATCGTCGTTTACTCCGACTTTCGTTCGTCGACCGAATGCCGAGCGAGCACTTCGCGTCTCACTTCTGCAATCTGCCGGAAGCGAACACGTGTCCGACATGTTGCACAATTTGAACCTGTCGCAAGACGGAGGGCAATGGCAGAAGATCATGCTATAGAGGGTAGGTGTTGTTTGACAAGGTAAATTCCCCTTATACGGCTCTAAGACATCACCTTAAAGTAGAGAAATTAGAAATTAGCAATCCATTCATAAATTAGTCGATAACTTTTCAAGACAAAATTTGTGACCAGCCGTGGTTAATTCTAGTTATCTCTGGATAACTAAAAATATGTCTATGTCTAATTAATTTCTTTCTCCCACAGACCCAATGGCCCTTTCGATGTTTCCTAAATTGTAACCTCTTAGTTGTTTAAGAAATTTGATTTTTAATTAATCATAAGTATTTATAAATATTAAAGCAACAACAACAACTCTTAACTTACGTTCGCATTTGATCATTGCCGAAACGATGAAGTTATCGTGGCACAGGCATTTGACATAAAAACCTTGATTCAAGTATCCATGGCAGTTGGTACTCGTAGGTATCTCTGTAACTGCATAAAATGCTTATTTTTAACACAAAGTGTTAAACGTTCAATTTAAAGAACAAAGATCCATAATTACTTTTCTGTTATTTAATCTTTGAAATAACATCAATTAATAACTAAACCGTTATTATTATTATTATTATTATTATTATTATTATTATTATTATTATTATTATTATTATTATTATTATTATTATTATTATTAACTAACTCGGGTTGATGCATTCTCCGTTTTCGTCGGGTAAATTTCCACCTTCGCAGAAACAAACCGCTTTGCCTTTCGAGTCCTCGTGGCATTCCGATTCGACGGAATCGCATATGTGATCCTGACACGGGGCCGCTAATTCTTAAAATAGATATTCAAATTTATATCATTCATACATGGAAAGTAGGGTTCGAGCAACATCAAATAATTATTATTTATATAACAAATAGATTCAACAAAAAAAAAAAGACAAAAGTTCAGCTTCCAGTTCGTAACGGCATTTTTAAATGTGAAATCAAAATCGACGGATGTTAACGGCCGCCGGTTACGCACGGGAGCGTGGCACTTAACGTTCCGTGCAAAGAATTAGTCGATTATTAGCGAAGAAAGAAAATCATACTTCTGCAAAATGGGAGGTCGTAGACTAGGGTTTCATAGGTTCCCGATTCCTTTGTACAATCGCAAGTTTCACCCCTTCCGTCAGTTCTGCAGGCAACTGGCGAACAGGCGTGAATGATGCAGGCTCGAAAACCTAAAATCGTTGTGAAAAAATTCCAGAAGCAAACCTTTAACAAAACTATTTCAAGACCGATTTTAAATCGTCGGAAAGACTTTGGACATAAGCAGGTAAATATTGTTAATAACGAATTAATAGCAACTTCGAATCAACAGCGCCATCGTGCAGCAAAAAAAAAAACCTTTGCATTGGTGTGAATCGTGATCGTAATATTCATATTTATCACAACTACACTCTACTATGGTTTCATTGTTTTCACAGAGTGATCTGCACTGTTCATTAACGACCGTGCAGTCTGAAAAATTGATTAGAAATTTATTCATTAAATTTATTATGCTCACACGCCTTCAACTTCCTCAAGATGAATCTTGGTATGCATCGAATTTCTAATTCACCAGCCTGTTTTGCATTGAATTCCGAGAGCGTCCAATTTTACGTGGACGCAATCTTTTTGAGGGCATTTTCCACTTAAAGGGGCACATAAGCTCTTGCACAGACATGGTTTATCACAATCAGGTCCATAAAAGTCGTGCATACATTCTGAAATATGCAAATATATTTCACTTCCAAATTTCAAAATTCCTAGCTTTTGTGGTAAATGCTAGCATGAATTTTAAAACATAAAAAATATTTGAACGTGATGGAAAATATCTAATTTTGGCAATTCGCCTTTTGACGAGAGATGCCCCGAATTTAAGCGATAGGCGGGGCTGACAATAAAACTCGTCCCAACCTCCCTAAAGGGCCAACCAAGTGGTTGTCTGCACAATTCGTTTCAACTTTTTTCACGATTCACAAAACTGTTTGTAAATTTTATTTTGAAATTTAAGTCAAGCACCAGGATCGTTTTTAAGGTTTTTTTTGTTGTGTCCTCTTCGCTCAAAATGAATCATTTTTGCGTGCGTCTTTTAAGGATGACTACCAAATACATAAAAATTTGATTCAAATTGGAATAATAACAAAAAGACCAATTTAGAGGGAAAATGTCTAATAAATGTACGGTTAATCGAACATTATTACAACATATTTAAAAATCAATTACACAAAAATTTCTGGAACCGAGTAACTCTGATATCACCTGAGTCGGGATATTGTTGTGCATAATAATTTTGTCTGTAATTATGTATAACTACAAAAAACGTATGTTGTAAATGATTATTAGGCTATTCTAAAACTTTGGAGTGATTTAAAATTTAGTGGGGGAGAATTTCTGAAATACACGAAGAATGTATGACATTCATTTAGTTCATCCAATTATTCAAGATTACATAATTAGTGATACTCACTCGCGTAGATGGAATATAACAACGGGGGACCACCAGTGGGCATCCATGACTCACTAGAATCAAGCCTCGAAAAACAGTAGGTACTCGGCATTTCTATGCATTGTTCAACATCGGGTATGCACAAGCAGGAAAAGTCCTTTGATAAAATGTTCAAAATTGCTTAATTTAATAACGATTTGAAATTACGAAACTTTGTTTTTAAAATCATAAAATATTCTCCAAGTTACATGGTCCATTTAAACAAAATTGACATTGTATCAAATTATTACTAAGGAAAACCTACTTTAACTATGTTGGTAGCCGTTCGTTCGAAGGTGATATTGCCAACTGCCGAGAAACGATCTTCCAGAGCACAAATATCCATGCATCGCTGCACGGTCATGCCTCTTCCTCGAGAATGCGAAGAGGAAATGTATAAATAGCAACATTTCCACATATGAATGCAGGCGACACGGTAGACTGAAAATGATGTGGCATTTCTTAACATTATATCGAAATTCAAATTTTGGATGCAAGTTTAGTTAAACTCCATGAGTTCCTGCTCGCTCCAGTTGCCATGTTCGCAACATGGGATACACTAGCACAGGCGGGGATCAGTATTTTGTCACCAAAAAATTTGAATTTGAAGAAATCCACAATAATTAATTTCAATGCAACAAAATTATTATAGCCACTAGCATTGTTACTCACAGAAACAAACTACAAGAAAGCAGGCTGCATTTCCTCGGCAGCACATTTCGAAAAGTTTTGAAAAAAGCGAAAAACAACATGGCGTCACTAACGAGTCTTGAGTGATACCTTGTGATTCAAAATATCAAAGTATTTAAAAGCATTTTAGTTTTTTATTGATAATTTTTAAATAATTTCCTTAGACGGCTAATAGAAAAAAAATTCTGCTGGTTTTAAATATTGGTGCTTTCGGTCACAGTTCACCGTCACCTAAAATTATGGTTTATAACTAAAATAATTAACTTTGATTTTCTTTAATTAAAATACTTTTAAAGGCAAGTAACTGTTATATCATAATAAGTCTTAAATCTTTTTGGTGCATTCCTGAAATAATTTGTTTACAAACATTTGAACGATAATAAGTGGCCAGTTAGCGTGGATATTTAGCGGGACAATTCTTAGCAAGTTCAAGTAATTTGCTTGACATAAAAAATGTCTAGTGAGGTTGTGCCACTTAAAAAAATCACTTCTTCGAAGGCACAAGCTGGTTAGAATTCAATAATAAATTTCATTTAGGAACATATGTTCAAAGCTAGATTTATAAGAATATTTAAATTATTTATGAATTAACCTAGCCAGACGAGTAGCAAACCAAATACCAAAAGAACTGCTTGAAGATCCTGCGTTACAAAATGCAATTGATAAGGTAATGATACCAATACTTGGATGCATTTCATGGAATCAACACTCAGTTTATGGTTATTCCAATGAGCCCACACCAATATAATAAATGAAACAATAGCACAGTTTCATCACATAAAATTACTATTGTCATTATTATTCTTTTGATTCATTTGACTTATTTCATATGTCACGTAGGTTTAAAAATATTTTTGTATATTTTCAAGCTTCCTTCCAATTACAATTTTGAGATCCACAAGACACTTTGGAGAATAAAATCACAAAACATGACTAAAGGTGCTATTACTTATAGTAGTGATTTATATATTAAAAAAAGCAGCAATTGAGACTAATTTACAATCATAATTCAGCATACTAATAATATAGTTGAAATACTTTAATTTTGAATTAACAAATTTTCAGTGGCTCTGCAGCTTCCAGAAGGCCTGTTGATCTTTGCAAACACAATTGCTGACATAATAGAAAAGTTGGTTACAGTTATAAGTTTATATTTGCTGCAATGGTAGAGATAATGAAAAGTTGTTTTTGATTAACAGTTTCACAGCTGCAGAAGTCATGATTCTCGGTGACGTCACCTACGGAGCCTGCTGCATCGACGACTTCACGGCCCGTGCTCTCGGCGCTCAGCTGTTGGTTCACTACGGACACAGTTGCCTCGGTCGACCGAAACAAGATATTATTAATTATTAACAAATAATCTATCGGAGCACATCAGACCTCTCGAACGTCATGTGTTTGCTTCATAATTTATTAATTTATAATAATCAAGCTATTATCTTATTTTCGTTACAGTGCCCATCACGACAACTAGTGGCATCCAAGTGCTGTACGTATTCGTAGACATCAAGATTGACTCGCTGCATTTTGTGGAAACGTTAGTTTTCAATTTCAAAAAAGGAATGAAGCTTGCCCTCGTCAGCACTGTCCAATTCGTCACCACCCTCCAAGTAAATTTTCTTTCTTAAGAATTAATGTTCAAAGTCCCAGACCAAAACCAATTAGATTTGGGTTATTGAGAAATATAGGTTTTTAATCAATTCCATTGTTCAAGTTATTATTTTATAGAAATTTGCTGCAACATATTTTTATTTAAACTTTACTCGACGCAGGCCGTTTGCAAAGACCTGGAAGAGCATTTCCGTGTTCTCGTTCCTCAATGCAAACCTCTTTCGCCTGGTGAGATCCTGGGCTGCACTTCCCCAAAACTAAATGCAGATGTTGATGCCATAGTGTGAGTTTCATTTATGGATTAGTTTAATTAGTAAATACTCACATAATTATTTTCATGAGTAGATATCTTGGAGATGGAAGATTTCACATTGAGTCAGTCATGATACACAATCCTGATCTTCCAGCATATAGGTCAACTTTTTTAATTTGTGCCATTTCTACTTTTAGTATTATGTTTGAGCAATAACAGTAATAAATATCTATGTATATATTCTTTTATGCATTTATTGCATATTGAATGAAAATGGCAAGATATGGTATTTAATCTGATTTCAACCTTACATCTAATCCTTTGGTTATCGACAAATAACCGTAATTTATCTCCGTAAAGGTACGATCCCTACAGCAAGGTCTTCTCGAGAGAAAGATATGATACAGATCTACTCCATAGCAACAGGACAAAGGAAATCATTAGAGCAAAAGATGCCCAAACCTTTGGAGTCGTTATGGGCACGCTAGGGAGACAGGGTTCTCCTATGGTTGTCGAGGTGAATGGAACAGCTGACTACACATTTATTAGTCAGAATTTGTATTATGAACCATCAAGCAATAAATAAAATAACTATAAACTATTACAATTAATAAGAATGTTAAGAAAAAGCTTCAAGAGAAAGGCAAGGAAGTGGTTGTTTTTCTCATGTCAGAATTATTCCCAGATAAATTGAAACTTTTCGAAAGCATTGAGGCGTGAGTATACGAAAACACTTATTTTAAAAATATATATATATTTAAAATCAGCTTTATTTTTATGTCCAAATCCATGGCTTGAATCTCGACTCAACATCATCTTTGATTAAAGCCTTTTAATGACTGAAGTGATTCTTTTTGTCCTTCCTTCATGGCTTAAATATTCATAGACTCTATTTAGCTTCTATTTTTAACAGGTGGGTGCAAATAGCTTGTCCCAGACTCTCCATTGATTGGGGGATGTATTTTAAGAAACCCTTGTTGACTCCTTATGAGGTTTGTTACTGATTTCTTTATTACTAATGTTCTTGTTACACTGGTCTGTTTTTTGAAGATAATTTTATTGCTATTATAAGGCATTGATATAGTCACGTTCAAACTTATTTAGTAATAGTATTGTGCATTGTGTGCTAACTACTGTTAAACATTTTCAAGGCACATGTCATGCTGAAAGAGATAGATTATAAGAACACTTATCCGATGGACTTCTATTCTAACGAGAGTCTTGGGAACTGGACTCCGAATTTCAAACCAAAAAAATCAACAAACGCCGATTGCAACGGCGGATGCGGTAATTGCGCATAAACATTCTTGTCCGACTTTGCAGGAATTGCGCTTCTACGCAAATCCACCAACAGTCGACCTCGAGAGCAAGACTTGAAAAAATAAACAAAATGCGATACAAACACCGAAACGATCGGTTTTTAACATTTTGTCTTGAGGTAGCTGAGTCTATACGAGTCGAACTAATGGTTGGCAAATTGAATTTGAAATTTATTTGGGCTAAGATATGTTCCGTCGAGAATTCAGTTTAGAGCAGAGAAGCTTTGCAGACCTTAATTTTATTACTAAAAATAATTATAAATTACTTTTGTTAAATACATAGAACTTGCACTTTGGTAAAATAATATTTGAATAATTTTCTGCTGACTGTGCATATCCATGGCAACTGTCGACCTGTGTAATCTATTACGTTTTCGGAATTTTGTCAGTTTAACAGTATTATTATTGGTGCGTTACATTTAACATTGAGTTGATTTTATTAAAACAGAGGAGGGGATAGGTTATGTTTTCGAGGGGTTTGAACAAGCTGACTCCTGTCGAACAAAATGCCTGGCTTGTCAGCATGATTGAGATGGAAAACAAGCATCAAAAGCTATATACTAATTTTTTCTTGAATCACTTCAAGCCGAGTAAGATTTAAAACTTATACTAGAAAGATGTTATCAAATTTGATTTTTGAATGACTTCATTTACTTCTGAAATGTTATACAAATTTAATTAGTCGCCCGGACATGCTTTTTAATTTAATAAAGTCCAGCACATTTCTGAGAAGCCAACAGCTTTCGCTGAAGATGAAAGTCCGGATTTAAGTAAGATTTGCAAAATGTCGCAAATAATATTTGAATAGTTACTTAGCCTGTATCGACACATGTAGTTATATTGCAATGTTAAGACAAGGAGTTAAATTAAACCGACCAGACAGCAAATAGAAAATGTAACAATAATTATTTATAGTTAAAGTCATATTTTTTTTAATTAACTAGATCCCAGAAACAACCATTGAAGCGCTATGATTTATATTTTTAAACCAGGATTCTATGAAGAGCTCTTGAAGAGATGTGACATGGTACCAAAGGAGAGATATTCTCACATTATGACGACTTCGCAAGAATATGGGTGGCACTGCCCTAAGGTGATGATATATAAATGATGTTCATAATAACGACTTTATAGAATAATTACAGCTTTTAAAAATATGCTGAAATCAGGCGACATTGTGAAGTAGTAGAAAAAACTGTTGCACATAGCCGCTTTACATTCAAGCTATGACTGAGTATCGTTTATCTGATAAACTGCAGCCCCACAATACCGAGGAGAAGTTTCATTTCCCAAAAAAGAAATCAGATTTAGAGTTGTACATGCAGCCTAAAAAGTCGTAACATTTTTGGAATTATCAAAGTAGATTTTTAAAAATATATATATATTTATTTACGCATTTTATACAGTTGTTTTTTGTTTTTTTTTTTTATAGAATTTGATTTGTTAGTTGTTCGTTGCTGTTCAATCATTTCATTGCTTAAAACATTCATCTGACAAATTCTGTTGACATTAATACATTTTGTGAATATTAATTTTAATTATAACCAAGCTTCATTTAATTTCCTCTGGGAATATAACACTATATGCGTTTGAATGCTATATTTCAGAATTTATGAAATTAATTTACATTTTTAGAATTTTCAAATAGAAATTTTGGAGTCGAGTTTTGCAGATAAAATTGAAGACATTGTTGTAATTCCGTTCGACTTTTATTTATCAATTCTTATCAATAATTATAAAAGGTGATTTTAATGTAAAAAAAAAATAGCCACTCTGGCGAAGTGCTGGGATCTGACTGCAATTTATTTTAGTCAGTTTACATTTGCAGCGAATCATTAACTTGAAATTGTACCTTGTAACACGCACCTGTGGCTTACAAGCTCGAGCCCAAATCTTCGAAAATATTATTAAAATGAAGATTTAAAAATGAATGGACTTTTTTCGTATATCTTTGATAATTTCAACGAGGGGTTTTAATTACCCCAAAAAACTTTCGCTCACATTAGATTCTTCAATTGCAAGACTATTTCAAGTGACTTTTTTTTATTTCAAAAGTGTTGTTAGAAACTTTTGTAGAACTCATTAAGTACATATTAAAGATATAAGCTTTTTTTTTCATACAAAGACATATAATTATTTATTCTTGTCAAGGCCAAAATAGCACTTAAAAATATGGAAAAGTCGAGCAAGTCTGATTGCCTCGAGCCATTTGAGAAGGGCATCTGCTGAGTTTGAGTTACTTAACCTTACAGCTTTGAGGCAAAAAAGCTTTTAAACGTTTAAACAAATGCTGTTTAACGCACTCAGGAGCTTAGGATGAACTTTACCGATGCGCAATTTCCTTATGGATCGATAATAAAAGCATGGCCGCAGATACTGCAATTTTATTGTTGCTTTATTCAAGTTTCAGAATTTTTAAACCTTATTCTATCGTTCTATTTACTTCTTCTTTTCTAATATACAAACAAGGATTGCGATTGACCGGTTTTTCGAAATATAATGGCGCTTATTTTGCGTATTTTTTAAGGTTCTCGTGAGTTTTGATCGCAGAACTTTAGTTTGGTGCTGAGTAGGAATTCAGATGTGAACAGAGCATCATTTTGGGAGTTCTGGGATATTAATTTTGCATGTAAGGGTGCGTTTGATGGCAGTTATAAACTTTACTTCCGCCCCAGTCCTGGACCGACTAGCAGTCGATAACTAAAAATAAACATCCTGCGGGACAAATAAATAACTTAGTAAATTTATTATTAATAAATAAATGGTAAAGAGATCTCCTAAAATTGAGTTTCCCACAAATCATGAATTTATTAGGTTGATTTATTCTTTGCCTAAAAATGTTTTCTGCTGCTTCTTCTATCCAGACAGATGTCAGATCTTTAAGAGGGCAAATCACGTCTTGCCAGACCGTCAGCAATGGGACTAATCATAGTTTTTTTTTGTTTTTATTTTAAATTGTTTTAATGCGACTCCATTGAAACAAATCTCAACGAATTATGTGTGAACTCGAAAAAAGCATTACAGTTAGTCGTGAGCAACAATAATAATAGTGATAATAATAATAATAATAATAAATAACAGCAACAACAACAACAACAATAATAATAATAATAATAATAATAATAATAATAATAATAATAATAATAATAATAATAAATAATAATAATAATAATAATAATAATAATAATAATAATAATATATGTGTCCGGTTTCAAATAATGGAAATGTGCACCAAAGCATCTTCTTAGTTTTCTTTATTAGTTTAGGTTCAAGTTACCCTCTGACATCCCAAAAAGCAACAGAAAGGAGAAGAAATCGTCCACTTTCTCCTCACCATCCGTCAATCCGCGCCCGATTCTCTCTGCACACAAGGACGTTATAAGTAGTGGCACGGGAGGTCGCATTGCGTGGTCCACCTATTTTTCGACGTCTCGACGCTCATCCAAGAAAGTCCAATCGGTAGGAGATAAGAATGTTTTCATTTATGTATTGTTATCGATGTTAATGTTATTATTTTTGTTAGTAATAACAGCACCACTTGAAGACCAGGTGAGTTTATTTAAATTAACGACAATTAACGGCTTTTTAAGAGGGAAACATTTTGAGGGAAACATTTCATTCACTTTGTAATTATTTTAAACGAAATCATATTTTATGGTTTCATTATTAAATTCTTCGGTAAATTTTTAAAAACAGGTCACGTGATGTTGTTTTAAAATCATTTGTAAGAACGATTCTAATCGGTGATGAGCGGGTGTTTTGAATGAAATTAAACATTTAAAAGTCAAATTAGCTTTAATTCAAATAAATAAATAATTATTTTTAATTCACACAAACACTGCATACAACCGTCGACCAAGATTAAATTTACGTAAAATCAGTAAGAGTTGCATGGATATACTTCTGGTTACAAAACCAAGATGGCTGTAACCTTATCAAATGATTTCCCAGTTAGCTTAACCCCATCTAAAACTAAATTTAAATAGTTGGTTTATTTTGTTACCTAATTTTAAATTTAAAATAATTTATTTTATACCTCAAGGTTTTAGCTATTGAATCGATCAAAATTTAAATTAAAAAATTACGCCAAATCCCTATTAGAAAAATATTATCATATCCTATTATAACATTATTACAGCAACCCTATTATAACGTTATTATCACATCCCTATTATAAGATTATTACAGCAACCCTATTATAACGTTATCATTCCATCAGGGTGTGGCTAGAAGATTTTAATTGCGTCAAATTTCTATTTGATCGTTTAATTTAGAGATTAATGATTAAACTGTAATTACCATTACAGGTATAACCATTAGTTATACGAATTTATAATTCATTTAAAAATTAAAAGTTTCGTGTTTAAATTAAAATATATTTTAATGTAAACTCCAAAGGCATCTAAATTAATGTGATTTATTCAATTTTAATTCTTGTTTTTTATCGTCTCTTTTGGGTTGGTTATACGTTGCCATCCTGGTTATCATTTGAAACCCTAATCTCCAAAGAAGTTAATAAGAAATATTATTTCTTAATTAAAATTCTTATTTATTAAGGAACCAATGTTTTAGTTAACAATATCATTTTGAGATTGTAACGACGGATAGTCAGGATACTCTGCTAGAATATTAATATTGCCACAAAAAAATGTCACAACTCCTGCCATCGGTCACAGTTGTCAGATTCAAGTTAGGGATTCTTAAAGCTTTCCATTTACTTCCAGGGAACTTCAGGTCTCCCCGATTTTTCTTCTCTTTATTAAATAAATTAATTTATTATTTCTCTCTCTTTATTCAATATTTTATTTCAATTTTACTAACAGATTATTTTTCTGATTATGCATTCATGATGGTGGCATTGAATTTAATGTTTATTTCCGTTAACAAACAAATTATTTTAATTTCTAAATTTCCTTTCGTAAGGACGGCTTTCACAAGCTTTTACAATCGCTTCGTTTATCAAAGGCTCAATCTATGTCTTATCAAAAGAATTTTCAATGCCATTGTCCTTCAATTAATCAAAGCCACTATTATTTTTAATTATTATTTTTAATTATTTGCAAAATCATTTAAAAATTGCGATTATAAGAGAAACATATCGTCATTCACGAGAATCGTTGGCGTGAAATTAATCATCAGAAGAAGAAGGATTGTGACATTCTCGTGGATCAGTCTTGACAATTTCAGATCTTCATTTCTTTGTTAATTCCTGCTAATATTTCCGAGATTAATTCCTACCAATATTTCTTCGTAATTCTCTGTTAAAATTTGTTATTCTTTCACTCTTGTAATTCCAACGACTTAAATAAATTTGGTAGATGTTATTAAAATAAATATAATAAATATTAGGGTTTGAATTAATCATAAAATCTTTCCAATTCTTATATTAATTCAATGTTATTAACCTTCAGTTTAATGTTTTAAGTGTTAAATTTGAAAATTAATCTAACCTGAACTCTTAGCTTGAACGTTGCAACATGATCCAAGCTGTTTTTCTCTATTCTATGAATCGATAGGATGCGATTCGTGAGTCAATTTGTGTTTGTTTGAAACAAGAAAGGTTCCAACCTTCTACTGATTCGTAGAAGTTTGAAAGTTTTACATTTAGATGAGAAGTTGTCAAAGCACTGCCTGAGATTTTAATGGAGGAGTTCAAATACCGCCTTTCTTCATTAAAGATGTCGGAGACTCTTACGATCTGACAAGTTGTTAAAAAAAAAGAATAAAATAATCAGTTGTTAATCATAATTCATCACTCGAATAAATTCTTCTTTGACTTCAAAAATCATGATTTTGATAAAATTTCGTAAATCATATGCTAATCGTTTTACCTTCTCCTTCTTTCCCATGAATTCTTGCCTTAATTCATCGATTAGGCATTCATTAACTTTAAACTGCCTAAATTAAGATATGTTATCCTGAATTTACGTTCGTAAAAAGTAATATAAAGTAAAAGGAATTAATGAAACCTTGTTAACTCCATCTGCGTCACAACAAATTTAATTGGCAAAGTAAAATGGAATGTAATAGCATAATTGACTGAGGAAGCATTTATGAAATGTAAGCCCATGGACTGCAGACGTTTTTATTAGGAAAATACCAGGTTCCCGTGAGTAGCACAACACTTTTCTTCGTAGCATCGACATTACACCCCGTGGAATCGCTTGTATGATCAATTATGCAGTCAAACACAAAGGCCGTGCTTTGGGTCACTCGTTGAGATCGTGAACTCAATGGAATTATTGGGAAGTCAAAGTTCAAGAGTTGTTACGAAATGGAATGGAAAGTGAAAGCTCAAAAATTGAACTTCTCATATACGAGGCTCGTTAAGGTTGCAATGACCCTAACGTTAAGGTAGTTACAAAGATAATGAAACATAGACATGCATTGCGTTAAAATCGCGAGCTCAAAGGTCATGCAGATAAATGAATAAGCAGAATTTAAAAACGACAAACACCTGTCAAAGGAAGTGAAGAACATTTGCCCGAAACGTGTCATCCGCACTCAGCTGATCATATACCTTCGATGTGCACACATTTCATTGACAATTTCTTTTTAACGTGAGATGACTTTAAGAGATTAATAAAGAATTTTATGCAAACTTTATTTTCAATTAACGCTTAAAAATATTGAAATTCGTTTTAGTAAATATGACAAATAAATCAAAAAGCTTTAACGATTTACAATTAAAATTCGATTTAAAGTTTAAATTGTTTTTTTTTAATGTAATAAATTGTATTTGTTTAAAAGCGTCCATAAAGTTTAAGATAATTTCTGTTTTTTCATCGCTCTGAAAGCCTTAAAGATTAATGTTGATGACGACAATGACGATGGCGACGACTAATCAAATATAATAAAAGCAATTAACTTTTTAATAATAATAATAATAAAATTAAGAAAGTGGCATCGATTAAATTGAATTGTTTTTCAAAACATCCACGCTGTTGAAACACGACATTTGTTTATCTTTTCCTTGCAGAAACGGAGTCCTGTGTACAAATGTAAGTAATGATAATGATTATTTGCATTGCTGGATGTTCTGTAGGAATTGGAAAACAATGTTTATATATTATTATACGTTTTTATATTATTATTATTATTATTTATAAATTTGATGTCTAACAAATATTATTGTTACAATGATTAATTGGGAAAATTGGAATAACAGAAAAGCAGGCAAAGACGACGCTTACAACGTATCCATAAATTTGAGATTTTGTTCAAATTTGTAGTAAAAGATTTGCATAAAGGCATGCGTGGATTGCATGGATAGCATGGATAGCATGGATTGCATGGATAGCACGGATTGCATGGATAGCACGGATTGCATGGATAGCACGGATTGTATGGATAGCGCATATTCGTTTCCGCTCAACTTACTCCATTCAGCAAAAGTAAAGTTGGCGAAATTATATTTTTAATTTCACACGAAGATAAGTAATCGTAAATTATTTACTTTTGCAAAATTTTCCTCGAAATTTTAAAGCATTAAAACGATCAGAAATTTTCGAAATTTGTAAAAGGTTTTGAAAGCTGACCTTGAAATAAATCAAATATTATTAAATTATTAAAATATTTAAGTTAAATAATAATAATAATAATAATAATAAGACATGTTATTATAGGGTGTAGTAATATTAATATAGTAATATTAACTTTATGCTTCACAGACGAAAAGAGCAAATGTGAAATGGATGTCCTAGGAATCAATCATATTCAATAAAAAGGCGCACATTTTCTTCTTTGTTCACTACCAGCTGAAATTCCTATCCTTAGGTCGATTGTCGTCGTCTGCTTTTAGTTGAGTTTATGTTCAAATTCGAGTCTTTTCCAAGTAGTTTTTAAGTTCCACTGTCCTTTTCTTCGAAAACTCCGAATGGCGGGAAAGTCGAATAATTGTGCGCTTATAAATCTTATTACTGCCGTCAAAACTCTATTTGATTGCGAATGGTTGCAAAACAGAAACAAAGCTGAACGAAGAACGATGAACGATGTCAGGCTTAACTGCGGTTGCATTAATAAATATTAACGGTTAATTGATTGAAATTTATGAACCAATTAACTATTAATGGATCGATTAATAATGCTCAAAATGCTCAAATGTGAATTGATGGAAGTCGAGAATTTCTAAAGGTTTTGCTTCAAAAAGTTTTCTTTGAAAGACATCAGGAGATCGGATGAGACGGTCATCGGTGCAAATTTCATGTCTTATTTGCTTCTCTTTGAATCTCGGGGATTTGAAGAAATTAGAATAGAACAATGGAAGGATTTTGGAAAAAATTTGGCTTCTAATTTTGAACTTTAAATGGCAAATTTATTATCATTATTATTATTATTATTATTATTTTATATAAAACATGCGCTCTTTCTTTTGTGAACAGTTTAAATGTTACGAGTGTTGCTGTTGGATTATATTTTGTTACATATTTTCGCAAATTGTTCTAAAAGATTTGAGCGAATTATGTAAACGAATGAGTTAATTTTTGAGTTTAGACTTATTGAATCCAATATTGACAAACGAGATATTTAAGAAATAAAATACATTTTAAAAAGTCTCTTCGTCCATCAATTCTTTAAGCATTAAGTCCTAGCGGCCCCTCGCACAAATCTTGCCACGAAAAACGAAATTCATTACGTCACGTGGTGTCAGAAGAGAGATTTGGGATACATTTAACGTATGATTTCGAGTCTTTATTGCTTCCGCTTTCGAGTTTTTGTTTTCAACGTCGATACAATCCATCCCTGTGAGACCATTTGCCGACAATTCTAGTCGGCAACACTTTAAGATTATCGTGGAGACGGCGTCAGATTCGAGTATGGAATATGGACTGCAGTATGAACTGCAGTGATGCTTAAGAAGAGAAACCTTTTTCCATTTAGTCGAGAATGCGACATTAAATCGTTCATATAATCCCTTAATGTGGATATGTATATATCAACAATATAAGCCAAATAGGCAGTTTAGAATGCATCATTTACTCACCTCACAAAAGCAAACTCGACTCCATTTGCTCCGTTTGCTGTCCCAACGAGTGCCTGTGATATTCATTCGATGTTTATGTGCAAATTTGCTTTTAAGAATTTATTTCTTTTACCAAAATCATTCTCTTTTATGTTCTTTAAGGGAGCAATGAGCTTCATTGATCGAACAGTTGGGACAATTGAATGAATACAATTGAATAATTATAGTTGGATAATTATAATCGAATAATTATAAATTATTGGATTATCATTGGATAACTGAATTATAATTGATTATGAATTGAACAATGGATCGATGGAATGTCGCTCCCCTAATGCTAGGAAAGCGAATAAATTAAATTCTGAGAGATGGTATTGAACACATCTATTGCGCAATGGATTTGAAATTAATTAATAATTAATAAGATTCACTTGTATATTTTATTAACATTATAACATTAATAATAATAACAATAATATTAATAACGATAATTAATTAAATAAATTTACATGTAAATTTTACATAAAATAGTAAGTCGTTACTATTATTATAATTATAATAATTATATTATTATTGCATATTATTTCATTTTATTATAACGATAACTATTATTATTATTATAAATGTTATTGTTGTTCCATTTTTAATTTTAATAAAACTAAGTGCCACGTAATAACCAGGCATTAACAAATTGTTTGAAGAGATTTGATGAACGATGAAAGGCGAGAAGGATCGTGCCTGGAAAATAAAATTGTTTATTTATTTAATTAATTAAATAAATTAAAATTGTTTATTTATTTAATTAATTAAAATTATTCATGAAGCAAAGTTAGGAATCTCTTGAGTTAGAAATGGAACAATAGAATTAACGGATGCCCGTGGTCTGCTAAATAGAGCCAGGAAGTACCGAGATCATTATCGGTCATAAATAATCGGATATGTTTCGATCGCCTTAAGTTAGGATGCCCCTAACGATTCACGCTTCTGAATTTAAAGATGTTTTGATGCAAAATGAATTGCAATGCAATTGTGAATGTATTTCTAAAAGGATAAGTTGGTTCAATTGATTTTCATTGACAACTGATTATTTTTAAGGTCACTTATAGGAGCGTTTGAGGGAAATATTTTGCAAAGTCGTTTTTCCCTTTGGTGGCCTCTTAATGATTCTACAAATGCCCATCAGAAAACTCCTCCACTTTTTACGACAAGATAATTCCATTAAGTTGGCTAAATTATTCACGATCAGTCCAGTTATTTAAAAATTTTATCCATTTTACGTGTACTTTTCGCCGAAATTTAATTTTGACTCCACATCAGGTCGATGCACTCACTGGCTTTCCATTCACGTCAATTATTTCCTTGTGTCCATGGCCCAAAACTGGCTGAATTATCAACGCTTGTTTTGACAGGTACTCGGTTTGAAGAATATTTTTTCTTTCACTTCGTGTTTTTTAAATTTTAATTCTTATCAATTTTTACCTCTCCTTTTGTCAGCATTTTTCTTGCATCACGCCACTCTCCATCATCGTAGTCATCATCGTCATCACTTTTCTCTAACTCTAAAATAGGACTTTCTGAATCATTCTCTTTTGTTTATTCCCCTCGAGAACATCCACATTTTTTCAACACTTTTCACTCCTGAATCTATCGCACTCGCTTCTATCAACTTCGGAGTTATTTACTGAATTCATTATATTCAGTATTTACTGAATTCTTCGATCGATAATACTTTGCGAGAAAAGGCTTTTTTGCATTACTTATCACTGCATTACTTATCACTGTTCCATTATTTCAGAGTATTCTTATCTCTTCTCGATCTCTCTTTCCTATTTTTTAAACTTTTCTGATTAACGCTGGTGTTATGCATAGCGCTCCAGTTTGCCTGTTGAACTTTGGGCAAAATTACGACGGGCTTTGAAGTATGGCGAAGGACGTCGTTTGTCGGAAGCCATAAAGCCAGCATTTAAAGCCGGCTGGAAAAACTCGTTGGAAAACTTCACCTCCTACATTTGTGCTCAGTACGAGTTTATGTCTGAGCGTAAATAACAAAGAAATTTGAACGTGCCCAAGACGCTTAAGTCTAATTAATAGTTAAAAATGTATCCGCAGGGATTTTCGAACTTCACAATTTTTTCAGGAAATGGTGTCGGTTTCAACTTTGACGTCTAAAGAATTTTATTGACTTCTCAAGAGCAATTCACAAGAGAAATTAAACTCGAGAAATCCAAACGTGATTTAAAAGTTTGCTAAGCAAACCTGCATTCTAATCAAAATTTTTTACGTTTGCAAACGTTTTAAAATTTTATTTCCTTTTAGGATCATCAAATTTGTAAACTTCTTTCAACAGATTGATATTTTTATTGTAGAGGTTTGAAAGTCAGAAGCGAATTTCAAAACCCTTGTTGTTATAAAATTCTGAAAACTACATTCTTTGGCTCAAGGAAAACCTTGTGAAATAATTAAAATCAAATTGAAACGCATTCATTCCCGGAACGTTCATCCGTGGTGCAACAGTTATTCAATCTGCTTCAACCACATCGAGTTTATTAAGTCCTTCATCAATCTTAGTCGTGTATTACAAATATCGCCATGGAAAATATCTGCTTCGTTTTTGGAATTTATCGCGAGGGAGCAATTTCGATTTTGTCGATTTTGCAAATTCGGAGCAAATTCCAGAAGCTGTAACACAGGTTGTCCTTAGGTTGGAATGAAAATTTATTTTTAAATTTCAGAATTGTCAATAGCTTGTTTTCGTAGCGTGCCTAGGTTTCCAAATTTGTTCATCAGGTATGGAAATGAAAAGTACAAATCCAGAAAACAAACAGAATGCTTCTATTGATCTCTTTTACCCAGAATCTGTTATTTTATTTATTCCCCATCATTTCTCTTTTCGTATTATTACATTTATCGTTTTAACGTTGTTATTTCGTTTCCAATTATTTCCATTTTATTTGAGCGGCTCCAATTTAAGTTAGGAATTACATTAAAAATATGTTTGACCTAAAATTTCTTTTTGGTTGATATATCTTCCATAAAATGAAGACGTTATTTTTAATATATTCAAATATTTCCATCTCAGCGTAAAATATGGCAACCACGACTTGGACTTCCGGAAGTTCTCCTCCGACATCAGAACCGCCAGAGGATGTGCTGTGGTCTTCGCCGATGACCTTCGAATGCACGGTCTTTGATATCGCTTCCTACACGATCTTCGGAGGATCCGTTTGCTGTTTCGGCATTGTCGGCAACTTCCTCTCCTACCTCGTCCTGAACAGAACTAAAGACCCTAAATACTACAAGGACAATAAGACCATCGTGACGTCATTTCTACTCAGCGCCCTTGCCGTTGCCGATGCTCTTTTGTCGATGGCCGCCATACCTCTTTACGTACTCCAACCTCTTGCGGTAACTGAAATTCATTCGTTGAACATTGCGTCGAATAAGAAAAAACCTAATCCTAAGCCTAACAACTAACCTTAACCTTAACCCTAATCCTAATCACTTACCGTAACCCTAACCTTAACCACTAACCCCAACCCTAACTACAGCACTTACCCTAACCTAATCCATAGTCGTCCTCGAGCAATCGAAACACACTCTATGACATACAAATTATTTTATAGTTTTCATTGTACGAATGACCATTACCTCGGGCCTCGGTATTCTTAATGATTACAAATTATTCTTGTCATGTTATGCTTCTCTATAATGTGTTACATTATTTTATGGAAATGTTTAAGACAAATGAAAAGGGTCATGTATTAAAAATATTTATTTCTTCTCGATGTGCAAATATTATTTGATGCGTTCAGTTCGAAATTTGTTTTACCTGTGCTTCTACCTTTATTTAATACTTTTTGTTTACTCACGTGATAAGAGATAATCTCGCATCTGCAAAGACGTTTGCACTGCCAACAAGAACAGCTTTTATGACGTGGCCCTGTTAAGTCGTCCGTGGAATAATATATTGTAAAAATTAATTTCCCCTTCCGCGACCTTCCCTGGGAAAATAGAAAAAGAAATTTTTTTTAAATATCACGAATGCGTCAAAATGCATCCTCGTGAATGTTTAGCAAAATCTTCTCACGAAATTCTCGAAAATGTCTTTTAAAACTTTTCATGTTAAAATATTTATTGAACGTTTAAAGAGATTTAAATAAGTTTACACGAATTTTATATTTCTCAAAACAGAAATATTTTCCAATCTTTGCCGGACTGTAATCGAAAGCGATCGTAATTGCCCAAAAATTGAATATTCATTTAATTCTGTTATTATTCATTAAGTTGTTTTCAAGTGGATTTTATTAAATCTCCCGACTTTTATGATTTTTATTTCAATTTCCCGTTTATTTTCCAGTTAAAGTCAGATGCATTTTTAGTCGATAAGGTTAAGAGTCTTGATGAAGGATAAGAAATAATTATGGAAATATTGTTAGTGATGACGATACGATGATGGCGATGGTGATGATGATGATGATGATGATGATGATGATTATTATTATTATTATTATTATTATTATTATTATTATTATTATTATTATTATTATTATTATTATTATTATTATTATTATTATTATTATTATTGTTATTATTATTATTATTATTATTATTATTATTATTATTATTATTATTATTATTATTATTATTATTACGAAGACATGGAGATGACCATGACTAGATGAAGAAAGACCTCCCTTTAAACTTTCAGAATAAAGTTTAATTTCAACCACCAGGCTGTTATGAAAAATAAATTTTCCTTGATGAAACATAACTGTATTTATTAATTGTATTAATTTTAATAATTGTATTAATGTATTCGTTGCACAATTATTTTACCACCGTTTGATTAACTATTCTGCTATTAGTCACTAATTAGTCACCGTTTTAACTCCAGTTCTACCAAGCCACTCACAATTCCTCGGTTAGGTACCTGTGGCCGATGTATCAAATGCCCTACACGGGTGCAGTCCTACTTACGGTGCTGGTCTCGTTCAACCGTTACATGGCCGCCTGCAGACCTTTCTCGGGGACCGGAAGCGATTTGGCAGCCAGCAGGAAGCACGTCATTGGAATCGTCGTTTTCTCCGTGTTGTACAACATTCCGAGATTTTTTGAGTACCAAAAGGTGGGCTGGTTTTCACGTCGTGCGATGAGACGATTTGAGCAATGATAGCCGAGCATTGCTTCGATTCGGCCCGTTTTATTAGCTTCGCCTACGTCAAAACGTGTACATCAAAATGTTCATCACACAATTTAGAGCCTGATGACTCTTTTCCAACTCTTCCTCCATTTTTCACATTCCACTTCAGGTCATTTAAAATCATCCTTAAGAAGATGCATATATTTCCAAGGAGTTATAATTTTTTAAAGCAACCAGATTTTCATAGACCAGATTGGTTGCAAGCCAGCCAATTATTTAGAGCAGATTTTCTAAGGGTTCACTGTATTTTAATGAACAACGAACGATGGAAAAATGTAGAAAGAAATTTTGAGTGTACTTTCCAAAAGATGGGATGAGCATTTAGAAATATTTTCAGGTTGGACTTTCCAAACTCGATATCACTTTGCTACTCATCATCCTCGGATGGAATGTACTATAATACTGTTATTATTATACTGTTTTTTTTCCAATTCGCCTGTTATGGTTTCAACTGCAATAATAATAGTTTAAGAGTTTTAGATAAATAATTAATAATAAATATTAATTAAGAATTATTAATAATTAATAATAATTAATGATTGGTAATAATTAATAATTAATCAGGGCTTAGCGAAATGGAACAACAAATGAAAGGATGGTTTTGCTATGGAAAATCGTGATAGGAGAGTGAAATTAATTTCCAGACTGGAAATAAATATTAGCTAAAGTCGTTCATTCGGCCAACATCACTCCATCTATCTTCAGGATTGAAACCCTTCAGGGTATTTTGCTAAACTTTTCCAACCATCCATTACAGTTTTTCTTGTGCAGTTTTGATTTGTCTATAACTTCCCATTTCTTTCATGGCTGGTTTGTTTGGACATGTCGTGTTCGAAACCCAACCTGCACCGCCACACGGCCTCTGAGACGGCACTTTATAAAAGTTCCTGACGCTCACATAAAAGTGCTACATAAATTTATTTATCGACAATTCATGGTCAAATGGTGAGATCTTACTCAAATTGTAAATATCTAAATTTTAAATCAACGTTGAAGAAGATTAATTATTCAAATACGCGTTTAGTTTATTCAAAATAATGGAAATTAAGGACAAAAACTTTAGCTTCTTAAAATGCAATAGTTTTTTTTGACTATTAACTTAAATAAATTTCTTTTATGACTATGAAATATACATTACAAATATATTATTTCCAATAAAACATAAATGTTCGTAGGTTTTACAATAATGGACGCAGATGTTTTATTCATTCAGCAAGGATTCCGTAGATACGATTATGTAAGTGCAATCTGCCAAATGTAATCGGCTCTGTCTCATTTTTATATTTCTTATTTAACAGTTAAAACTAGTTATTAGTAGTTAAAATTAATTAAAATTAAAATTAGTTTTACTTTTTTTTTATTAGACCAATGAGTTCGGATTTCTCTAGGAAATACTTCATCATTTCGATAATAAAGATTTGAAAATGGCTTCTCTTTGAAATCTCATTTATCCTAACCCTAACATCTAACCCTAATCCTAATCCTTAAGAGGTCCTGGCTTGATGGTCGACCAATTGTCAGAATTAACACAATAAACACAAAAACATTCAGTTAACATTTATTTCAATGATAAGTTAAATATAATTTTAATGCAAGTGCTGAGATTTCCTTAAAGAGGTAAAGTGACGCATCTGCAGTCCAGTTCGATACGGATGCCAAAAATTTAATTAATTTAATTAATTTAGATACTACTTTAGTATCATAACAGATATAAAGTTATAAAATGTTAAGCAATCCCAAGCAGAAAATCAAAGCCAAAAAAGAGTCATAGAAACGATTTCGATGACATCAAGATCAAGTCAGATGATGAGTCCATTAAATTAGCGAAGAGCTTGACATTGATTGAACTTTGCATTTGATCATTTGGTTCATGTGGAATTCCAAATCATTTGGTTCATGTGGAATTCCAAATATCGCCGTTATCACTGTAGAGGAAACGCGAATCTTTATCCACGTAAAATGAATATTTCTTTTTAGTTGCCATTACTTATTGCAAACATTATTTAATAAAACGACTTGTAATATCATGGGCTCGGCGTAAAACCAATAACTAATTCGTTATGAACATAAACGAACTTTAAGTAAAGATAGATTTAGAATATTTAAACAATATTAACAGGCAAGACAATCGACAGCAAATCACGCATATCTCATAATAGCCCTGTGCATTACCCTCGAAACTTCGTGCTATTAATAACATAACAGGAAACCCACTTCAACCCGAAGCTGAACCTAACTGGAGAGATGTTTTCTCTAAGTCCTCTTGGCAGCAACACGCTCTACAGAGCCATCTACTGCAACGTCCTCTACTTCCTTCTGATCCACGGAGGGCCACTCATTTGCTTGTCATTTCTCAACTACAAATTGCTCACCGCCCTCAGAGAAAGACATCGGCGCAAAGAGAAACTACGCGGAGGATCATTGGCCACCGTCAGAGCGATCCAAGCTCCCGTCGCTATTAGTTCTGCCAAGAATAAGAACGGCCTCAGAAAGGTATGTCGATCTGATGAAAAAGCAAAGGACGTCAACATAATGTTGCGTTTTGATTCCATCCCCGGAAAGTCTCTCCAAACTAATCCACAACACCCTTCTTTTCTTCCTCTTTATCCTCCTCATCAGAATTCTAAAAGTGGAGAGTCTAAAGGCCGTGATCTCCAGGTTTCGTTTCTCCAAGAATCTTCTCCAAAGAAAGAATCGATCGCGAATCACCCCAAAGAGGACTCTGGTTTGTCGAAACAAGGCCAAAGGTTCACCGCCGATGAATTTCTTCTTCCTTTGCCAATCTCCCGTCAAAAGACTTCACAGTCGACATTTTCTAAGACTTATTTTGGTAGATCATTTTTGTCAAAATCGCTCCCCGAAAGCTTGGAACAGAGGCCACTTCATCCGCACGGCATGCGACATTGTCGCAAGACTGATACGTTGAAAAACAGTCATCTTCAATCTGAGCCTTCTCTGGCCCTTCGACTTTCCGAGGATTCTCCTAATCCAGGTTGCAAGACATCGCGCACGACCTTAAAAGTGTGCAGCGAAGTAAAGATTAAAGAAGTAAAAGCCGAGATGTCAAAAATAGTGGAGAAACATTCCTTGGAAAATGTTATAAATTTCGAAGTGGATGTTCGCCTCGATAAACGGTCCATTAACCGGATTGGTCAAATTCAGTGCGTTAACAGCCACATTCCGGTGACATCTCCGTCTAGAGATAGAGACGATGTAGTTGCTGTGACCGCTACTGTCAAGTCTAATGGAAAAGACCAACAAAGACACAAGCAGGACTTGACTTTCGTTCTGATCGTGGTAGTCTTCACATTTATCTTTTGTCACACTCCAGCATTCGTGGACACCATACTCTGGACAATACTCGATGGATCTCAGAAAAGCTGTGGTAGATGGCTTTTTTACTACACGGCTATCGCCGACATTTTAGTAATGTTCAATTCTTCGGCAAACTTTGCCATCTACGTTCTCACCAGTCCTAGATTTCGGAGCGACCTACTTTCTTACCTTTCCATTGGTCGATCCAAGGACAAAAACGACGTTTCTTAAAAGGAAAAGGGGCTGCTATTCCATGAAGTTATTGCAATGAACATGATGCAGAGTTTTGAAGGAAATTTTAATTGTTTTTTCTTTCGTGAATTGATGTGAACAAAGTAAACTTTTAGATAATTTGTTGATATTAAGTGTTAATATAAATACTACTAAAATGATAGCAATAACTATTATATATATAATACTCTGGACAATCCTTGAGTCCTAATATATATATGTTATAATTAATATTCAAAAAATATCGTGTTACCGACTTGTTTTATCTTTACAAAGTTACTTAATCGAACTTCACAAAAGATAAAATCAAAAAAAAAAAAAACGTGCAGAAAACAAAAGTGAAGGCTAAACTGAAATCAAGTATTATTTTAGTGGTGAAAAATAAACCTTAAAAAACTGACAAAGTAATGAAAAATTTGTTCTAATTTATCTCAAAGTCTTCGACTTCCAAGAAATCTTCCTCATGAGAATGTCTTTCACTTACTTATCTTTCACTCATTTCCACCAGTGTTTCAATCAATTAACTCTTAGGCAATTATGATCCTGATAATAATCTGAATTGATGAGCCCAATTTCTCTGTCCGGGCACGTTGACGACGGAAATTTGACATTTCTTTTAACGAGGAAAAGCCTCGCGGCTTCCTCGATTTGCCTTTTGTGCTTTTTTTTTTATCTTTTTCGAACTGTTGTTGTTCTAATTCTTATTTCAATCCAATCCCTTATCCATTTCTTTCTCGTACGTAATTGTCGATTATTTCATTTAATAACAACTAATCCAGACACTTCGTCTTTTACGTACTTCTTTTTAGAACGCGTGTGCAATCGTTGTTCTAAAAGTAATTTTCCATTCTTTCTTCTAAATTTAAATATTCACAGCGATCGCAATTTTAGCCATCCCTTTGATTTTTAAGGCGTTTCAATTTTTATCATCGTGTTTCATTGCCCATGAAATGCAAACACGAATGATTACCAGGATTGAACTTCACGAATTCTTGATTGTGTTTGTCAAGGGAAATAGTTTTTTTTTCTTCCAGCTTGTGAAGGAGAAGAGCGATAAAGTCAACACTTGAAACTTTGACGCCTGAAAATTCTAGTATTAAAGGAAGGATTAAATGTGAAACAATGCATGAAAAACCAAAAAGATTAAGTGACCGATGTGCCAAAAAATTTGAGTTTCGAAATAATAAGAAAATAATTAATAAAACTTATAATTGCAAAGAATTAAAAAATGAGCCAAACGTTTTAGTAGTTTTTTAAAGTTACTAAAAAATAATATTTCTCTCTTTGAACTTTCCATCAGAAATTTATATTCGAATTGCAATTTGTGATTCAGGATGTGAGAGATTCAAATTAAAGAAATAAGCTTAATGGCATCAGGTACTATTTTAAATAATGTCACCTCATAATTTGAGTATCTTTGTCATGTCCATCCTTTTCGTCGTCGTCGTCATCATCTCCGCTTTTTGCTACTGAAGTCCATAAAACACCCAAGAAAACGACTCAGCAACCCGTAATTCGAGTCACGTCATTTTGGAAGCAATATAAACATCAAATCAGTGATGCTCCGAAAAGTCTCGGAAGCAAATGAATCGCTCCCAATTGTTCGACCAAAGATCGTGACCTTTTAACTCCGACCTTGAACCTACAACCCAAGAAGAGTTTGCAATTACTTTGATTTCTGCGGTATCGCATTAATGAAAAACCCAGCGAAAGTTTGTATCGTAAATTTTGTCAATACGACTACCAGCCTGAAAAGTTTAAGTTCTGAAGACCAATGAGAAGACGTCTTTTATGGAAGAGTCATTAAGAGATTGTTACAAAAGGAAAAAGATGATAACGAAGAAGCTGCTGATGGCTTCCGAGGCCGAAGAGAAAACAGAACACGTTAATCTTATTTGTCTGAGCGTTTTTAAACGACTTAGGAAATGAATGAAATGCTTACAGCGTCTAGATTTGAGACATTTGTTGCTTACATTTTTGGTTAAGTTTTCAAAATTCAAGAAGGGACTACACAGATTTCTCATAATGGATTCTCTTAGCTTCAATTTTAACGCTATTTTCGTGCCCGACACTGAAGTTCATTGCGATCATCACACTGAAGCATATCAAAGTATCACTATTATCCCAATCATCGCTGCAACTATCATCACCTCCACAAACCAAATCCGAATGTTAAACAAGGACTAAATAGAAAGGATTTCGCCTATTTAGTCCTTGTCAGTTCTTGATGCACAGAAGGCACATTCAATTTACACTCGTGGTTTGAGCACAGAACTTGCTCTGATCAGTGGATTTTATCAAATTCCTCACTTTAATGAGGTGCTTGATTATGAGTGAGTAATGTCTGCTAGATACCATCGATCCATCCCTTTGCAAATCAAACGAAAATATTTGAAATACTGAACTGAAAGGCAACGGTGGATGATTCGTTGGATGAGCAACACGTACAAAACAGTAAATTTTCAAGAACTATTTTTTTCATTTAAATTAAATCAATTTTTTACGACCTCGTAATTAAACTTATTTCAGAACTTTTTGCGAAATTATAAAAAAAATTAAAATTATCCTAACCCTAATCGTAACGCTAACCCTCCTTTTATTCTCTATTTCAAGTAAATGTTTTCAAGTACGGTTACAAGAATTAATAATAAATATTCATTTGTTGCAGGAGAGGATTTTTCGAAGATGCTTGGAGTGCAAAATCTTAAAAGGCAAGGCATAAATTATGTTCAGTAACGTTTTACATCAAGGTTCCATGTAGCATTCGAATGGGCCAATTAATAATGATATGAGTGCACTCATTCGAATGGGCCAATTAATAATGATATGAGTGCACTCATAATCTACTGACAGCACGTTTTTCTTCTCTGCAACCCTAACCCCAAACCACTTGCGAAGCATACATCTTGCATGAGATCTAATAAAAATGTAAAAGATAGCATTTCTCATAAATATGATCAGCACGGCTTGTAAACCCAAAATAAACGATGCACGATGTTCACGGACTATCGGTTAAATCGGTTAAATGCTAAATTAACAACTCTTCTGGTATGGAAACTACGAAGAGGTCAAATTTTATGCTCATCTTCCAGTAGTTTCCTATTATCAGAGAGAATTTAAAATTAAATTTATAATATTGAAAAAATAAAAACCGAGAATTAGTGTAGAAATTGATTCAAAGCCAAATGACTTTCCCTGGAGACAATTTGCGAGAGAAGAGATTTGTTTTTAAAAAAGCCATCAAAGACTAAGTTTGTCTCTAGTGGACCAGATGTTTACGAAAAATTTCCTTCTGTTTCAACTGCGAAAATCAAAGATTGCCATAAATTTATTGAAAATGGCTGAAAACAATCAAAAAGAATTTGTGAAATTTATTTTAGAAGAATGCTTAGAACGACGAAGAGCTGAAAACATGAAGAAGAAAACACAACATCCATCAAGGCGACTATTGATTCGGAATCAAGAATCAAACGAGTTATAGAAGTGGTTACGATGTCATAATAAGATGATTATTATTCATATATCCAATAATTATTTATGCATGGAACTCGCTCAAAGCTTTGATTGGCTCGATGGTCTTCTTATTCTCTCCCCGTTTAACCCTTGACCTTTGGTCTTCCAGGGTTTCCATTTGCACGAGGGGCTTTTTTGCTGGAGCTTTCATCCTCCAAGCGATGTTCAACTGGAAGTGTTTAAAACGAGAATGAATACGTAATAGAAAATCATTTGCCTTTAATAAACAATGATGCCGCTAGTCATAGTGATTATAGTGATTATAGTGATTATAGTAACAACTACTTCAACGGTAGGTTTGTTGAATAAAATTAGTTCTTACGAATTAATATATTATTAATAAGGGTTATTATTAATAATAATAATCGATGCTAATTTGTAAATGTAACTTACGTTGGCCCCTGCTTTAGGATACTTTGTCGAAGCAACGTAGGAAGAGCGGACGGCCAACACGACTGCATTCATTAGGTTCTTGGCAGCTTGGATCAGAGAGGTGGCGCTTTCCAGCTGCATTCGAGGTTGAGTGACGAATGGATGGATGAGTGAAACCGATGATAGGATGGAGTTGATGGTTTGATTGGTTGACTGATTTATTTACTAAAGAAAGAAACTCCACATGAAAATCATGGTGACCCATCTGAATCATCGATAATAGCATAAGCAGCACTAGCCATAGCAGAATCGTGATCATCATTCTAAAGCCTAAGAAGGAAAACGCGATTACATTCATGGAATATAAATAGCCGAGTTTCTAATTCATCACAGCTGATCGTCAGTATCATCATCATCATCATCATCACTGTCGTCGTCGTCGTCGTCATCGTCGCCCGTCAGCAACTCCACCATCGAGTCACTCACCCCAGACACAATAAGCTCTCCTCCGATGTTCTGAACGTCTGCCTTCACCTTTAAAAATATAAATTGAAATTAAAAAAATAGCAATGTCATCACTATCAGTATCATCGTCATCACCTTGCTTGTGATGTTGAGCTGATGGCAGTGAAGAGCAATTCTCTGCAGGTAGGCAATCAGGTCCTTTTTTGTTGCAGAGTCCTGACACTGAAGATTGTGATGTTGGTGATTACGAAGATGATAACAGGACGACCGCGGGGATGGCGATGATTGGGTTATTAAACAGACATTTTCATTTCATTTTTAATCTTTTTTAAATAAAATCTTTTAGATATTGATTGAAATAAAATTCGATAAGGGGCAAATTGACAATCTCTGGATCCGAGAATAAGTTTAAGACATTTTCATACCTTAACAACATTGTACGTCTTAAGGTAATTAACGTAAATACATTATTTCCTAAAGAAAGAAAAATTAATTTTTTATCTCTCTTTTCGCCTTTTTCTACTTTCTCAGACCAACCGATGTTTCCGGTTAAAAAAAAGGCTTCTTCGGTGAAATGAATGATTAAATGAATGAGTGAATGAATGAATGAACGAAGGAATGAACGAACGAACGAATGAATGAAAGCCATTCACCTGATCTGCTATCTGCTTGCACAGCTTATCCAGTTGTTCTCCAAGTTCCGAGATGTTCTTGGCCGCATCGATGACGTCCATCGTGTTCTTCAGGCGACCTTGACCTCTTGGGAACAACGAGTTAAAGCAATCGTTATACTTCAATGAAACAAATTTTAGAAAATCATTTCATTGCAAAATTCATCAAAAAATTTTAAATGTACAAGAAAATAAATTGATTAAAAATAGATTTTAGTTCAAAATTAATCTAATTTAAAATAGATTTTAATTCTGAAACACAAAAATTAAAAAGGAAAATAATTATTTTGGGAATTTGCTAGTTTTGACGAATGAAATTATAAACTCTCGTGGATTTAGATGCACCTCATAAAGTCAGTCATCTCCATCATTATCATGCACATTTCTTTTGCCAGGATGATGACGTCATTGCCGCTTTCGTCCCACTTTTCCATTTCTTTGTCCAGTTTGGCTTTTTCCATGCGGAAGAGCTGGACCTGGACATAAGATGGAAATGATGCTAATATCCAGGTTGTAGTAGTGATCGCAGTATATTGATAATGACGACGATGATGACAATGATGACGACCTGCTGTTGTATTTTGTTCTTTTCTTCTTGAGGAAGGTTTCTCATGACGGCCCTATCGTTGTCCTCTTCGTGTACGATGTTGTCTTGACGCCGACTGCGACGGATCTCAGCATCTGAAGGAGAGGTATGGATAGATGGATGGACGGATGAACAGACAGATGAATGCATCGATGGACGAACGAACGAACGGATGAGCAACATCAAACCATGATTAGGACGAGCAGCTGTGACAAGATCATGGTGTGAAGGTGACAAGATAAGACGTACGCAAAAATATAATAATTATAATAACAATGCGGACAATATTAAAAATAATAGCAATAAATTGATCTACTTCTGGAAAATCTCTCAAACTCTGCATCATCATCAGCGTCTGAATCGTAATCTCCAATATTCTGTGGACAATAAGAAATTGTTCTTCATTTTATCTTTTACCTCTACCAATGTATTCACCTGGTTATTAAGGACGGCCTTTCTGACGTTTCGAACGCCATCATAAACGAGGTTTGAAACTTGGACAAAACCATTTTCGTCATAAGGGGTGCCAGCATTCAAACTCTGAATGGTGTCGTTCATCTGTCTCGTGAACTTGACGATGACTTTTATGTAATAACGAACATACTTTTGAACATTTACTCCAGTTATTTATAGCATTAAATCAATTTGAATGAATAATCGTATATGTTTTATTAATAATAATATTTAATGATACAAAATAAATATGAACAAATGTATTTTATGTCGACAGAGTAATTTATAAAATTTCATCATTATCACGATCATCGCTGTCCGACGCCAACGCTAACTTACTTTGCTCCCTGAGAACTCTGACGCATTCCATGACTCTATCCACGTAAGCACCTCCATCTCCGTAAAGAATCATTTCTCCTTCGACCACGTCGCAAACCCTGGAACATCGGCCCCTTATTCGACCCGCCGTCTCGTCCAGCGATTGGGGATTTCTCTCTTGAAGCGCAAGGACGCAGTGGTTGATATCCTCGAGCACGTGATTTTCTAAAACGCCATTTCTCGGCCAATTAGCATTTCATTCCAAGTGCTAAAGTCGACTTCGACGACGCTTTTTGAAGATGATCAAAGTACAAAGTAAGTCGACACGGACCCACCTGAAACGGCCAAAAAATCTTCAAGAGCAACGACATCATCGACCGCGTCGGTCAGTAACTGGAGTTGCTTCAGCCACGCGTCTTTGAAGACTTCTGCGTTTTCCTGAGCGACCTTCGACGACGGACGAGCCGCCAGAATGCGGGCAGCAAAAACCACTTGAGGACAAAGTTGTTCCAATTGGTGAGAAGCCATCATCACCATTCTATTACCAGGTTCGTTGGTAGACAAGGAACAAACCGACTTGGAGATCTGTAGCGATCAGTCAGTCACACGCGAAGATAAAGTGTTATTTGCAATTACTAATGATTAATAAAATAATAATTAATTAATTAATTAATTGGAAGAGGGAGTTGAACGGACGGTAGGGAAATGAAATACCTCTATCAGCTTCCCGGCATGCTCTACAAATACTCCAGCATATGCTTCGGTCTTTCCTTCGTCTCCCTCCGAGGCAGCCTCGAACATCAGTATCATCGGCATGTCTGTGTCCAGAAACGTATCGCTCACGTGATCAGCCACAGCCCTACACAGCTTAAGGTCAAAAATAAATAACAAAACTTTTTAAGATTTAAAATATTAGAACCTGTCGAATTATTGACTGGTCTGGTCTTTAAGCTGATCGATGATTATCGATTATAATTTAAATTATTATAATTATAATGGCATTGTTTCACTTTTAATCATTTTAAGTGGACACCTGCTTCCTCAGTGCTCTAGTTCTGCCATAGACCTGGTCTCTAGCCACATCAAGGTACTCGGTAGAACCAGGATGTTGGGACTATTGAATATAAAGTTCATCATCATTATCATCGTCATTATCATCATCAATATCAGCCCATCAATATCACCAACTAAAACATACGTCGACGAACAACATTATAACCATTATCGACTTCATTATCAACGATTAATAGAAGTAATAACAGTTAATATAATAAATGTAATCGCTCACCGAATACAAGTATTCATCGAGTAGATTCTGCAGTGCACTCCTAAGGTTTTGACACTCCTTGACGATTCTGTCTCTCCTCTCGTCCCTCGTCGAACTCGAGTCTGCCAGAGCAGCAGAGTCGGCCACGATGCCTTCGAGCAAATGCTCGAGTGCAGGTCTGGTCGACTCCTCCACATAACTGGAAGGGTCCATGATGATCTTATTCTGTGTGGATTCAAAAGTACTCGAATGGCGTCTGCATTTCGATTGAATTTATGAAGCGCTGAATTATTCATCCGCGCGAACGAATGACCGACACCACCAAATATTATCGATGCCGTCCGACAAACCTCAAACTCTTCCAAAGCCTTTGCCAAACCCTCGCATCCTTCGTAATTGTGATCGAGTGACGGCCCCGTTGCTTTGGCAACTTCCGATATGTTGTTCACTGCATCGGTCACCTGGCCCAATACGTAATCCCGGTTGGCCCGCGCTGCACTCAGGTCGGGGTGACGCAAATAGGCCTGATAAAGAAGTACTGATTAAGCAGTAAGGCGAGAGACAAATTTGTTTGGACTCCATTGCTTTGAAATGTGCAGAAAGTATTTTATCAGATTATGTTTTTTTTTAAATATTTTGTACATCGATACTTAGAAATGATTTGGTCGTTCTAATCATTCAAACAGTTCAAATTTTACGCTTGTACTGAAATGCAAAGGACTCATAAGTCCTCGACTCAAAACTTGATAATTTAAATTCTGCAATATGTATGTAATATATAATGGGTGATAGTGTAAATATACACAAACCTTCGATGAAGTGAAAAGCATCGCACTGCTCTTCTTCAAAGTGGCTCTGGCTGCTGCCAGGTCGTCTCTTCTTCTGTCGTCCTTCAAATCCTACGAAAGATGATGACGACTACAACATCTATGGTAACAAAAGGATCGATTTCAATGAACTTTAGTAGATCTCCAAAGCACAAACACGTAACAACCATCTCACACCGCGGCATACCATTTGCCTATTAGCAGCTCTTTTATTGGCCTCTCCAAGGTTCCTGTCAAAGTCGCCCAGTGAAGCTGCCAGTGCGTGAGCGTCACGAGCTGACATGATCTTCTCCAGGTCTCCGTGGATCTGTTGAGATTCCTTACTTTTAATATTTAATATTATTTTAAAATTATTATTGTTGTTATTATTACTATTGTAATTATGTGATTGTGTTATTGCTTCGTAAAAGTGATACAATGCGCATAATAAAAATTATTATCGTTACCGCGTTTCCCCGAATTTTGCTTTGTAAATATTTTAAATTATCCGACAATCATCCGGATAACTTCGGCTAGATATTAAAATTTCCTAGACTTTCCTCCACCGATCAAATAAATATTTTCTCCTATCCTATCTTAAAACAACCAAAAGACAGACCCTTAGGTTTCTAAGCTCGAGAGATTTGAGCCACAACTACATCACGGCCACACCCTAATCCTGTGAAGCAAGCAACTCACCACTTGGAGAGATTTGAGGAGTCTGTAAACGTCCACCATGTCTGCCAATATCAACAGCCTGGTGACGTCACTGAGGAGAATTCTGGCAGATTTTACAAGTCTGACCCTGCTTTCAGACGAACATGGATTTTGCGAGAAATCCATGGACATGAATCGAAGCTGATCGCCTGCAATTGTGATTTCGATTGTAGTTCTAACGAGATTAATTAATGCGCTAAATGCTAATTGTTCATTAGCAAACAAGACGCTGAGTTGAATATATATATATATGGGATGCCTGAAAATGCCTAACGAGCATCACTCGAAAATGAACAGATTGGAATAGGTAATTAGGGCCCATTTGGTTAAACTCTCGTGGAAAAAATCATGGTTAAAATTGAGTTGTAATGGCGGTTATTTGAAAAGAAGCTGATATTCAAAAGGATATTGAAAAAAAGGAAAATTTTTTGTAATCGGCTGTCTAACGCTAAGCAAAAATTTGGTAAATAAGAACAGAATCTGAATGAACAGGATTCGGTGTGGAATGAACATGGCGAGCGAATCTAAAGCTTTTATGTCGGTAATTTGAAGCTTCGGCTTTGATTGGTCACGCTCACCCACTCTGCTCATTCATCGAGTTTTCCATCATTCCAACACAAAATATTAGATGGTAACCACTTATTTTTACTCGTAAGAGTTATGGTTAGTTGAGTGACCGATAATAATGTGTGCATGCCACTTTAATAACATTTTGGAAGTTAAAATGAAAATTTTCTACAATTTAATTAAATCTGGTTAGGTCATCACCCACCGCTGTTACTGACATTTCCAACGGCCTTCATCATGTCATTTTGAACTTCTGGATTTTCTCTGGCAATGGACTCGCCCTATTAACGACGATGATGATGGTGACGATGGTGATGATAACGACGACACTGACATAAGATGACTCAGTGAAAATGATTCCTTCTACTCAGACATCTCCTACTTATCATTAATGGAATGGATGACCTGTTTCACGAAATTCTCTGTCGCAGTCTGAACCATCGAAATGAGAACTTCCGCCTTTTTTGATTGTCCCTTCTTTCTTCCCGATGGTCCCTCACCGGTGAGGGTGGTGACCTGAATGAATGAATGAGATTGTTGGCGAGTGTATGTACGAATGAATAAATAATGAATTACTACGTGAGTAATTAATGGCTCCAGCGTCTTCTCGACCGATTTGGTTCTAATTTCGAGGTCGTCAGAATTCCATCGGAATTGAACATCTTCTGACATCTAGGAAATATAAAAATGTTCGACTAACTTTGCCACCTGACGAATTAATAAATAAATAAGTTCTTCATTTCTTGATAAATGTCAAATACTACAACACTTTTTCTAAAAACCAGTGAAACCAGTTTAAAGATTAGCACCCAACACAAGCGAAATTTTTGTTTATTTCGAAATTCTTTATTTCGCATCAAAACTCAAAGATTATTTACTCGTCACAAATATTACACACGATAATCAACGACATTTCGTTCAATCTAATACCTTGAGTAATTGAATTCTGAAATCCGGTAGTTTGAGACTATGTCCTCACTTTTGAGGGTAAAATGTAAACAAATGAGATCCTTAGGTGTCTCTTCACACCTGAGGCGATGCGCAATTTTTGTAAAATTGCATTCTTTACGTAACGAGAAAATCTTGGAAAAGATATTATACATCAACAAAATTTGAAACAATATTTTTTAAATCGACACCTCCTATTTATGAATGCTCGAAAACGCCACGTCGCGGTACAGTGGCTGACGACACCACGTGTCAATAAATCCATTTTCCGGAGCTTCCCCACATCGTAGATAGCATTTTGTAATAAATTTATATGCCATTGTTCGCCACTTGAACTGTAGTTGGGAATCCAACAAATTAATTTCTATTACGAGATTTGGACAATTTCTTTTGGGTATCAATAATGGCAACAGAAAAAGCTAGGAGTGTTGAAAGAACCAGAATAAATGTAAACCTAAACTTACAGAATTAATTACATTACTAGTAATTGAATTAATAGAACACCATGCTATAAAAGTGATTTCATTGTGGATCACTCCGAACTGACAAGTTATGAAGTTAAATGAATATTACGATTCACGAACTCGACTACAAAAATCACAACAAAATCCATTACATTTTACTAATTAATTGCTAAACTTTCCTAAAAACAAATCAAAATCTATTTATACATTGATATATTGATACAATACCTTTGATTATTCAACATCCAATGGAACCATTCCTATCTGCTCAACGTTTGCGTTTAAAATTTATGCAATCGGCCCGAATCCCATCGGAAGCGTGTCGATCCAAAATTAATTTCAGATCCCCAAATTTAAAATCAAGTCGGACACAAAAAGGAAAGCATCAAACTGGTTACTTTGGACACCATGTTACATTCATTCAACTTCGACCCTAAGAACAGGTGGACGAACTGGGCTCAATTTGAATGCTTTGCTTATTTAAATTGGCTGGGCTTTTGTCGAGGAAATTCCAAGTAGTGCAAGAAAAAATGAAATTCCTTTTCAAATCATTGGCATGGATACCTTTGGAAAGAAATTTTTGAGATGTATTACTAAATATAAAAAGTAGATATAATCATATCTTTATAATGTTAAAATCCATAACAAGTGTTCTTTCACCCTTGGTAAATAACAGTGAAGTGAACTGACCTTCCTGTGCATCTTGCCATACACTTGTTTGACAATAGTCCTTGCTTTTGAAGAATCTAGAGGTTTCAATTTCATCATTTTATACAAGCAGAGAGTTAAAGATATTATGACAAATTTAAAATTTCGTGCACACAAAAACCTATCGATGCGTATCGCTCGTCCACTAATCATCGGTTACTATGACGATGTTACCTTCGCGTCCGTCGCGCGATCGGATCGGCTTCACTCTTTCGATGACTTTTATCGCATTTTTCTCGGACGAATTATTCTCGTCGAGATTCGAACGATTGGCAGCACGACCGGGTTTGACGTCGAGTTTCCTCTGGCAGGATGTCGAACGATTCTCGAACTTTCTGGGTTTCTGATGCGCTTCAAACGATTCCTTCGGACCGATTTTCTTCGGTCGACGATCGTTTCCATTTTCCTGATACGTAACGTAATAAGAATTTTAAAAGAGAACGATTCAAATGAATTAAATATTTGAATCGGCCGAGTTTTCTGTTTATAACTCATCGACGCGACGGACGACCAAATTATAGCTTACATTAGGAGAACTACGCTTGAACTTTTCGTCTTCGAAAGTGATGGTCCATCGGTTGGGAGCTACGATCGCAAGAGACTACGATCAGAAGTTTGTCGCGCAAAAACACCGAACCCGCTCACCCGACGCGACGACGTTTCCGTTCGAATCCATTTTTTTGGGCACCAAGGAAAGCGACGATTTGCCGGACGAAGACGGAGTCGACGGACGTTCGAAAGACAACTCTTCGGGCGTGAACGCACCGCAGGCAACTTCGTCGGAAACGTGGCCGAAAATCCCGCTCGAAGGTTTCTTAAAACTTTTAAAAGGTTCCGCTTTCTTTTTGCGATGAATAGATAGGGATTCGAGTGATTCTCCGAGTTGCCAGACAGACGAAGAGGTTCGTTCTTCAAAATCCTCCGGACCATCCCGAGAGCGTTCGTTCTTCGTTCGGAACGAAAATCCCCTAGCGCCACATGACCTTTCGCCACCATCCCTGGTAATCGCAATTGCCATAATATCATCTAATTTAATTTTATCACTCTAATTAACAACCATCACTTGTTACATAATGACAAATAAATTATAATTACCCCAAAGTAATCTTATTGTCCTTCTTGGATGTCGAACGGTCTACCCCATGACATTCACCATTAGGAACAGTCCTGGTTACTTTGTTTTCAAGTTCATATAAATTCCTATGGTCACTTTTGTCCTATTCAAATAATTGTGTAAATAAGATTCGATTACGGACGCGCATTTCTCGAGCGCAGAATTATTCGACGATTTTCAAATCACCATCACCTCGCAAAATATTTGTTGCTAACCTCATATGCTTTAGTCATCTTGTTAACTTTAGATGTTATAATATAGGAGGAGGTGGAGAAAGGATCTTCTGATAAACAAACAATTGATTTCTTTCAAATTGCACTTTATGAATTTAGCACTTCAATTTGCTTAGTTATTTTGCGAGCGCTCGTCATCATGTTACAAAT
This sequence comes from Hirudinaria manillensis, assembly GCA_034509925.1. Taxonomy (NCBI): domain Eukaryota; kingdom Metazoa; phylum Annelida; class Clitellata; order Hirudinida; family Hirudinidae; genus Hirudinaria; species Hirudinaria manillensis. The sequence goes on from CM067526.1 coordinate 14,642,410, forward strand.
GGAAATATAAATTTAAAATGAAATGTTTTTATTATACCTGATGTTTGACTTTGGAATCTTTCCTTTATATGTTTCAAATCGTTGCTGATGTTATTAGTCTGGATCCTGCAATCAAAATCATCATTCAAATTCTGTTAAATTCAATTATAAATACTTGTTACTGATGACAAAAAACTTCTAAGATGCTTATTTGATCACAATTTCCATTTTGGCAAACATTTAAGTTACATCATATCAAAGAGACATTATAATACAAACATCGATACGAACATTATAATACAAACATCGTCTCCAACATCATTCAACGAAATCACTGACGTAAGAACTCGTAAACCCACTCACACGTATGGAACCCTATATCCATCTAAGGTCTGATGGGTGACCACTTTATCAGTTTCGGCCTGGGAAATTGATTGTAACAACCAGCTACCTTCCATATTGCTTTCATCTTTGCTTACATTAAGATATTCCTTGTCATCATCCAAAGCTATAGTTATATCATCTCTGTGACAATCTAATCCAATTTCAGTTTTACCTTTGCTATCCAAATTTACCAGAAACTTGAAGACATCTGATACTTGTCCCTTAAAAGACCTGTTATATAAAGTATGGGTTAATCTGGCCTGAGATGATGGAGATGGTGATGATAATGATGATCTTGAAGGTGACACAGGCAAAGATATTCTTTTGGTGGACATTGATGGATTTGAAATTGGTAAAGGCAAAACTGGTGTTGACAAAAGAGGCATAATAACAGGTAGCGAAGCAGCTTGAGAAGACGACGTCAATGGCTCTACAAATGGGAAAGATGTCTGTTTTTCATGTCCTTCAATCTGAGTTGATTGTGATTTTTCCTCATTGCAAAGTTTTAACTCCAATTCCTTGCGACAGCTACCAAAACTAGGAATGTTCTCGACAACATTATCAATGAGGCAAGATCTTTTTTCAAATTCATGCTTTTCCTTATCATCAACTACCTTTGTTCCTCTCTTCTCATTTATCAGATTCCTAACCCCTTCATTGAGAAACGATGACTCTTTTGAATCATTGCGATTTTTAGAAATTCTTTGAGGTTTAGGAAGACAAATGTGAGATGAGGATGACTCTGAGGAACTTGAATGCATGACTTCAGGCCTAACATCCTTCCGAATGACGGCATTATTCTGTGTTGAGACTCCCACCTGATTGTTCAATGTTTGTATCTGGTTAGCAAGCTTATGCAACTGATTGGCTGGTGAAGTATTAGAAGAGTGACTGTTTAGTAGGTAAAATATAAAAGGTAAAAGCAAGGGATTATCATTCATAGTCAACAAGTCTTGAAATTGTTGTGTTAACAAATTGATGTTTGGAGCATTGCTGCCATCATTTTCTACAATATTTTTGGTAGTGTCACTGATGGTGGCTTTTAATGGAATTTCAGAACTAAAGCCAGCTGATTTAGCAGGGCATGATACTTGACATCTATGATGAACTTCTGTTTTGCACGGGTCAATAGGTGTCGACTCCCAGATAGGAAGTCTCCTTCTATTAGTTTGCCCTTCAAATATGGTAGAAATTGAAGAAGCCATTGAATTTTGCAAGCAATCTTCCACATCAATAGAAGACTCCATCAGCTTGTGATGGGTTTCCTCAAAATCTTTTCTTTCCCTATGTGTGATTTTTTCATTATTCCTCAATTTTGGAACTGTTTTCAGTTTTCTCACGAGATGACCAATTGATGAAGCAGATGATTGAGAACAAAATGAGCTTTGAAGATCTTTTGCCGAGATGGATCCTTGACTTGAACACTCTGAATTATCATCAATGTCATGACTGGAGTCCAGTCCCAAGTTTGAATCCTCTTGTGGAGAGAATATGAATAGGGAATCAAGGCTTTTGTCTCTCATGCTTAGTGAATAGAATATTTCATCAGGTTTGCTTCCTTCAAATTTATTTTCCAGTTCCAAATTACCACAATTTTGAGGGTAGAACATTCTGAAAGTTGTAGAGACAAAGGTATTAGAGAATTATATTGAGACAAATGTTAAGTAAAAATGAAGCACAATGGCAAATCAAACCCACATGAAGTCAGTGAAAACTTAAAACCAATATGAAAGGCAAAACATGCACACAGCATAAAAAATTTGGTAAGTCATACATGCACCATGTGTTAAACTAGTTGTTATGAGTAGCCAATTACAATATTTGTCACACACTTATGTAAACTGTGGTAATCATCTATACAGCAGTTTATCAGTTGTTATGCAGCATGGTATCCAGATTTCAATCTTTAATGATATTCAAATCATCATATTTTCACTTATCAAATGATATAAAAATTTCTACGCCCTCGCAGTATTTCATAATATCTAACTTTAGAGATCACTTCATTAAGATAGGAAATGGCTTTTTGGCGAATGTGAGTGATCTAAGTCAAAGATCGAGATCAAATTTGTCTTAAAATGTCAATAAAAATTGGTGTTTAAGAATGTAATAAACAACGCACACACTTGTAATTGACATTTAAAGAAAGGCGACGCAAAGCTAGACCAAATAAACTAATTTACAGGGTCAAGTATTCCACTCGCTAAAAGCTGCATAAAACAAAGAAAAATAAGTTGCTTAGCAAATTATAATCGTGAAACGAATTATATAAATGTTCTTCAGCAATAGTTTAAATGTAACTAAAGATTGCATATTTTTTACTTACTTTTATTAAATGTGAAAAAGTCAATTCATCTGCCTGTAAATATCGGCAAAATAATCAACAAAAACTTCCCTTTTCAAGAGAAGTGAATTTTTTTTTATGTCTCCAATCGACATTGAGCAAAATTATTAGCGCCCAATCCCACAAGTAGTCAAATCATCAGCCCGATCTCAACTCTTAATCCACAATATGTAAACCCGGCGGTAGAATTTTATTGATCTTGAAAATTCAACCGTTTACATTAAGATTACAAACTAAATCAAAGCAGTATAATAAAAATAATATTCAAAAACGGAAATCTTCATCATGTCACCATCATTCACCAATAGTCCTTTTTTCGAATGAAAAGGGATGAGGCCTTGGTCCTTCTCTGAATTTGCTTCTGTTTGAGAAGTTTTCGAGTTTCATTAAGGATGAATTCTTTCCTGACATCAGCTTTTTCTTCGTGGAACCTCGTTATCCAGTTCAACATATAAATTATGTAGCGCTTACGAGAGGATATATCAGGAGGCAAATGCTTTATCTACGTTAATCGGTAGCAAATATTAGTGATCTGTAATAAGTCAAACTTTAATAACGATTGACATAGTTAATGCCAAATCTTTTTGATTCTTAACAATTATTCTTGACAATTAGCAACCATGTTCTAACTTCATCAACAACTAAATGATGTTTCTAATGCAAACAACACTTTTAATTTAAGTATTATGAAGTAATTATGAACTGTAAATAATATTAAACTTAAGCAAGTAATCAAAAAAGCACTAAATAACCTCTTTGTAATTCCTGAACACAACGCATAAGCAATAGTACTTGACAAAGTTCAATTTAAACCAAAGAATGAGATAAAGAAACATGACGAGATTCCTGTTGTTCGGATTGGGGCCCCATACGACCATCCTGTCCCCTGCGAATTGGATGATGATCTGAGCAGCAAAACTCAGAGTAGATCTGCTGGAGCTGAATCAAAGATTATGCTTGGAGTGTTTAAAATGCTGCATCAGTAATACATAATAATGTGTAAATGATTTCTTGAAAACTTCTACTTCATTCACTTTCAGGCTATATTTTATCATTCCCAAAGATATCGTATATAATAATTTATCGAGAGGGGAAACCTCTTGAACATGATAAGTTTTATCCTGAGAGAACTTGAACAATATTCATTTCCAAAACCCAAATTGTATTTTCCTTATCCATTTTTGCTATTTAATGAAATTGAGAAAAGTTGCAATTTCAATATTCAAGAAGTTAAACTCACGGTCTTATTATTTCCAAGGCTTTTATAATGCCGAGAGCGATAAAGAGATAGAAGGACAGGATGATGAAGGTGAGAATGCTTTGACCGACGACACTGAAAAATCGACTGAAGTGCTCTAAGATGCAGATGGTATAAATTAGTCTCCAGCTGTATAGAATCAACAGGATTGTCGAAGGAAAAGAAAGCAACTGAAAATGATATTAATTGGGGGATCATACGATATTATGGAATAATATTAATGACATTAACTAGAAAGATGGAGACTGACAATATTAACATCATCATGACAAGGTAGGTGAAAATGGATTTAAATGGTCAGTGTCCCCTTGGCATTGCAAGAAATTTACAATTTAGAAGCAGGGATAGATAACCCCAGGGAAGATATTTATGTCCTAAAATACTTAAATAATTAAATACTCAATAAAGTGAGCATGGATTAGAAAATTAAAACCTGGTTCATCTGGTAGAACTCATGGAATTGGAAGTCTTCATTGCTGATAATTCTTTTTCTAGACTCGAACCACTGCTGGATGAACACCCACCAAGTTATGGCCATTCCTAGACAGGCCATTATCATCATTAAGAGAACGTTGTTCCACAAGTTACAAAAGTAATTGCCGAATCCTAGTAGCGCCATCTTATGGAAGATGTGAAGCATGCTGAGTATGGCGCTGAGCAGGAAAACAATGGATATCAGAGCAAAGTCGGACGATTCTGTCAAATACAACTGGACGCTGGTTACCTGTAAGACGAGAAAAGATGTAGAAGATAGCCAATCTTGAAGTAAACAAAAAATAACAAAGGAACTGTTGGTTTAATTGTTGATTTAATTTTGAATTAAATTAGTAAACTAACACCATGGATTTTTTTGGGGGAGAATTTATAAATATAATCATAGAATACGATTACACCAAAGGTGTGGAAAAGGGGAAGTCCCATCTCTAAACATACACTTCTATCCTTTTCCTGTGAAAATGCTACAAGTCTTATCAATTACTCATTTAGATTCCAAAGTATTCTAGATCCACCCCTGAGACCAAACTTTCTAGAAATAAATGGTAAGAAAAATGAAGCAAATCATTTCAATAATTATACATTTTATAAGTTATAATTATAAATTATTGAAGTCCTGTAGTAATTCAGCACCTTGAAATCAAAAACCACTCCCCCACCGACCGGCAATCTCAAACTGGAAAATATGTTGACGAGAAAGTCGTTGGACAAGCAATAAAGGAACATGGAACAACCGATGCCTTGGTATCTGGAGTTGAGGTAATGAAAGTTCATGAGCTGGTTGACAGTTTGAAGGCTGTGTTCCCTGTGACTGGTGAAACAAACGGTGCTGCTGTCGAAGAGGCCGAAATGATCGAGGAAGAAATCCCACAGTTCTGCAACCGAACGGCACGGACCATTAAATCGGACGCCGTTTTAACGAGAGCATCGTCGAAAGCTATAAATTTATTATCGCATGTATTATTATTAAATTTATTATTCGCCTAAGTCCTGCTTCACGGTATGAAGGCAGGGAGGTCTGATTACGACGGGATCGTAGCTCGTGTCGTAGAGACTTTCCAAGGTCGGCACGTCTGCAGCGGTCACGTAGGTGTGAGGAATGAGGGACTCTCTCATCCATATCCAGTATCCTTCTCTTAAATTCATCTGCTAAATAAAATAATTATCATGGCATGTTACCATTCTACTTTCATTTTATTAAAGCTCTCCTTATTTTTGTTCAAGTTTTTGAGCCCATCATTTAGCTTTTCACATAATTAAACTCATAAAATATTTGCTTGATTGTTGATATTACAATGTAAAATTCACCTAATTGAAATCGATGGAGGAGAAAATAATGGTCTCAATTATAACTAATTATTACATAATAAAAACTGACAAACTCACATCCCTATTTCTGCTCAACAGTTTTTCGAAATGGAGGTTGCTGTATAGTATTTGGGGATTGAGTAGAAGGAGAGACAAAGTGAGGAAGACGCAAACGAATGCTATGTAGAAGACAGTCTCGTAGATAAAGTGCCTCAAACCACCTGCGAAAGAGTACGAGTTATAAATATATTGAAAGAAAAAAATTGAATTTTTTTTATTTTATAGTATGATATAATATGAATATGAAATATAAATGAATTGGGATTTGAAAAAAGAAAAGAGACTGGGGATGTCCTATTATATTCATACAGTTATTGTATCCTAACCATGCATAGATCCTAAACCTAACCATAGAGTGACTAATTAGTTATTAGTTAAGTACCATCCCATTCTAGTCTTTTAATGAGTTTCTGTTGGTAGATTTCACTCCATTTGTTGGGTTTGTAGAATTCGTGCAACCTCCTCACTTTTACGGTGTCATGTTCCTTCCTTGTTATGGTTCCTAGTTCTGAAATGCAATTTAAATGTTTTTGATATTTTAAATTTTGCAAAATCTGTGAAGACTAACATCTAAAGTTTACATTATATTATATTATATTATATTATATTATATTACATTATATTATATTATATTATATTATATTATCACGTTCCCTATTAACAGTTCTGTTAATTTACTGAACCTTAATTAGCTCAATTAAGTTGTTATAAATTTCCATTTAAAAAAACACACTGCTCAAAGTCTCTGCCCGTATGTCATCGATATGCTTGATGCCACATATCATTCTTTCCTTAAATATGGATGAATAGACAAAGGCTAAAAAAACCACTGTGGCAGGATCCTTGACAAATAGGAAGAGCAGAAAAGAGGTCGTGGAAGCAATGACCCATCTTTTATACGATGGCCATGGCAACTGAGTTAATGAGATTCCATTTTAATTGAATAGAAAGTTACGGAATTTTCCACTTAAATTTATTTAAATGACTTCAGTTGAATAACATTATAAAAAGATAGTTAATTATGTTATATCGTTTGGCAAACAATGCATTGTTGTACTCCTATTGAATTTATTAATATTTAAAGATGTTAATTAATTCATAAATGATCTTAACCTTTCATCAAGTATTTGATTTTATCAAGATGAATAAATTATTTTCAATGTATAAATCTAACAATGATAGTGTAGAATGAGACTATGATGGTGAACAAGATGCTCAGCGCTATGGTAAGGAACCATGCCGTGTACAGTCCCCAAACTCCGTAATAAGTATCGTAAGGATCCTCGTACAAGCCCTGTTCCGTCGCCGGGCCTTCAAAATATGTTTATCACGTTTTTATTCGTGCCTTTATTACCATCACCTCTTTCGTGACAACGTTTTTTTGTCTTTATGAAAATTTTGTAAAGGACGAACAAAATTTGTTTGTCATAACGACAAAATAACAACGTGCCGATAATTAATTAGAATATATGTTAGTCACCCAAAGGGTTAGTTAATCAAGTAAGATAAATGATGATAAGTTTAATCATCAAGAAAGGAAACAAAACTTACTCTTCTTGTTTTTGTTCCTCTGGAATAAAACCTTCAAAGGTATGTGATGAAAAGTTTTGCTTTTTTTCAGCTTTTCCAAAGCAACGAGTTCCTCTTCTTTCTCGAGTTCAAAGGAGCTTTGCAATTCTTGAGAGGTATCAAAAATAACGATTTCATTAGCATTGCCAAATTGGACCTTCGTCTTTCTTTTGCTGGTCCGCAATGCGTCCGCTTGCAGGTCGTCGAGCGTTTGCGCCCTGCTGTGCCTACGCGATTTGCTGGCGCTAAAGGTACCCGTTCTCTTAAATAACTTTCCCAGACTTCCAAAAAATCCTCTTGACGATGATTTTTCGATAGGTATGTTGACCACCGAGACCTCGCCGAGCATGGTCTCGCTATCCGTCCGTTCCGAACCGTCCGTTCGATTGGGAATCGCGTACGCGTCCCGATCGGCTTTGGCACGCGGATCGACCTTTCCGCTCGTGTTTTTATTCCGTTTCGACGTCCGAGAGCTTTTTTTCGACGACGATCGACGGTTTACGTTCTCCTTCGATTTTTTAAATTTCGAGTCTTGCATTGCATTCAAAGCCGAGTCTCGAATCGGTTTGCCATCCGAGAATAACTTTTTATGGAGACTCGAGGCGAGCCTAGATCGGGAGTTGGTCTTTTCGTGGTTGCCGACCGAGATCACCGACTTTTTAGAAATCCAAGAAATGAATGATTTCTAAATAATCATTTGTGTTGATCAATATTGGCTGCTAGAAGGATGGATGGACATAATAACCCTAAAACATACTCTTTTGTCATCTTGCCTCCAGTCTGGAATGACCAGCTCTGATGGAACCCCTTGCTTTGAGAATCTAAACAGCAGGCCAATAATGGTTATCAATGGACCCAATAGTATACTGTTGTAGATTGCTGATGGATTAACATTGTTATTGTTATTATTATTAAAACAACAATAATACTAACAATTTGCTTTTGGCACTACAACAACAAACCTTCATACACAAAAATTTTGAGAAAATGTAAATTGTTTTATATACTTGGTAATAATAGCTTTTTCTCCCTTATATATCTATAAAAATATGCCATACATATCATACCATGATGTATTGGCTATAGAATGACAAAATTACTTATTAACATTAAATGCTAATCCATGACAATCAAAGTGTAGCATTATTTCTATAACAATTATGAATAAAGACTTAATAACTATGATAAATTATAAATTGAAGACTGTTAAATAATTCACCTATGGTAATGTTATTGTAGGTAATACGTATGTTTCCGAATCCAAATATCTCGTAGCGATACTTGGGCGATCCAAAGAACATAAGTGTGCACATGAGATTGCCCAACAACAAACAGAAACTTCTGGAAAGTCTCTGGACACGAGTAAAATTATCACCAACGGGCATGTAGAATACAGATATCCAGTTGTGCCAATCTTCGAAGACTCTGAAATGCAATTACATTAATAAAATTATCTTAAATAAAATTAACCCTCTCTAATGTACTCTGGCAATAAATTCAATAATGTTGTGATGAACTGCTGTAAAAGCAAGGTTATCAATTGATGTTATGTAAAAAAATAATGTTTGAGGTCAAAATACACAAAGAAATTCACATTCTGCTTTACATGAATTAGTCTATATCAGCCAAGAAGCAGTGGTGTGCCAAGTACTTTTGTCATCCTGTTGATATCCCAATGTTAATATGACCTTCCAGAAAGCCAACATTTATTGCCATGGGAATAGAATTAAAGACTTAATTTTAGATTGTGGCTATTAGTTGTAGACTTTAACCTTATTACGAAGCTTGTATACACATAGGTTTTCTTTCAGACTTTTATTTCGACCCGTATTATTTAACTAAACATTCCTCCGCCTTGTCTGCAATAGTCCATTTTTGTCTCTCCTCTTTCCTGCTTGTGTGGATGTATTTTATGGACAAGCCCAATCAAATAATTTTACAGTTCAAGAAAAGACTTATTTATTAAGAGCCCAAAAAATACATTATAAGCCAATCTTTAAACAAAGAAAATAAAACAAAAAGTAAATTCTCAAAGAAATCTTACACTGAGATTTTTTCAAAGCATGCAAATCTATTAGGCCTAAAAACTCTTTAGTTGGAGTCTCAGGCCTTTCACGCTTATGATTTACAATTAGTCAATGTATACGGTATCATTATATTTTTTTGTAAAGCAATATAGAAGAATATTCAAATATTCGATTTAAAGGTAGAATCTTTTCTATATTCTGAAAAAGGCAATCTCTCAACCTTATGAGCTAGAGAAAGCCCCAAATCCAGCATTGTAAATGCCCGGCTCTAATGATGATTTAAGCAATGGAAAGAAATTAAGATATCGTTCGTAAACATGCCGACAGGGTCGACAGTGGAAACTTTAAGTCTTTAATGTGACCGTGAAATAAAAGAAAACTTATCGCCGACTTTCGAGGAACGGGCATTCCAATGTTATTTATATTTCCGACATATCTGCCCCTCCCCACGACACACCGCTGGAAGGTTTCGAAATCAACAAGAGCACAGAAAAAGCGATAGATATTTGAGCGTTTGAATAAATGACAGCGACTAGGGAATAAACAATGCGTACGACCAATATTCGGACGTCAGATGAGATACTTAATTTAATTTAGCTAGATATAGATGTATCTCAATAAATGTGATTTAAATGCGACTGCCTGCCTGCAGACGTTGTAGGCCATGAGGGGCTTGAAACCGTACAGGTCGTGGTACTTGGCAACGCCGATAGTTTTATAGCTGACCAGATCGCGCGACAACCACGACTCGCATATGAAATGGAACATCTTCATCGACTGCATGTCCAAGACCTCTATGTAACGTAGGTACCTGAGAAAGGTGCTGCCGGTCAACGGCGCTCGAGAAACGTTGACACGAAATACTCGTTCAAACTAAATATATATTTGATTGAAATTAATGAAGTTAATATTTTAATGATTAAACGATATTAACTGCTACTACATGCACACGACGTGTAATTTAACAGCATCATCCAGCAATACCAGATCATTAATTATTATCATTTATTTGGTATATGTATCTATTAGGCACTATCTAATTAATCATAGCTTTCTGATTAGTTGGGAATAAAGCAGTGTTATTTGAATACAACATTTTTTATTCATAATATTATTTAATAATAATATTTAGACCCCTGGTCCATGTGGAGCTAAGCAATGCAATAACTATTGTGAATACATCAAAACAGTACTAAAATTTCGATTTCATAATTGCTGTCCTCTCTCACTTAAAACAGCCACACTAATCTTTCTAACCAAGAGTCTTCAATTCCGCAAACCCATATCCGTAGGTGAGTAAGATCGCCCAAATCAGTTAGGGTTCTTATGATAAAGTTATTTCTCTGCGATCGTCTGAGCACACGAAATCTTGAGCAAGTCAGTCTGTGGGGATCAGACTTCCTTTTCACTCCTGTTGATAATATTCTGATGGTAATAATGATGACGACGACCGATAGAAAGCTAGTACGTATTATTGTTTGTTAAATTGCATTGATTGATATGATATACAGATTTTTTCAATGCAGTGTTGTAACTGATTTTCTGCCAAAAAAACGTTTTTGATGGAATCTACTTTCATCTAAGCACATCTAATCTGGGCTTTACATGACTTTACAAACCCTAGCTGTAGCCCTAACTCCTAAAGAGCCTAAACCCCAAAGTTATCTTTAAAAAGACTTTAAAGTTATCTTAAGCCTGCTGTAATATTTTTCTAGCACTTTATGTAGGAAGATGGTTGGATAATCACCGACAAACTGCACAAAAACTTGCGCATGAGTTCCCGCCATTGGCATTTTCCCAGTATAAACCATAAGAATATACATCCTTAAAGCAAGAGGGGAATTGTCGGCCAGGTCGATTGGCTTTGCCTGCAAAATGGAATCAAAAAATCACATTTTTCGTTCACCTAATTAACTCCGACATAAACTGAGTTCAGCTCGTGATATATTAATAACCTAATTAAATAATATAAAGTGCTGGATCCATTTAAGTCGACTGATAAAATCTTATACCAATTAAGAATGGGTAATACATAATTTATTGAAAGTAGTTCTGAGCACCTCTACAAAAGAAATAAAAATTCAACTACATAACTATAATTATCTCACCCTGTCCTCATCCTCCCTTCCTTTCAATATGGCCCATATTGCTAGGGCACCATAGGTCACCCACATAACTATGAAAGTGAATATTGTGTGATGCTTCGTTTCTGCAGTGAGGATTCTCTCGATGGAGTTTGTGAAATTGATGGGCACGGGTCTGGAACGCACGATTCCCGTAAATACCGAAAGATGAGAACAACGACAAGTCAAGGAAATGCTTTCGAGATTTTTCCGACCTTTAGAATTCGTGCGCTCTCCTTTAGCATCGCGTTTCATCCCGGAGTCTACGGCATCTATCGTCTGAAGAAGAATCTCTGTCTTTGTAAGATCTAAACTTCACTAGACTAAATTTATTTCTTCAATCATCATAGAGTTGTAAATTATGTTTTTATGAGAATCGATCATGTCAGAAGATGAAAATTAAAAACTGCAAAGATGTCTTCCCCACTATTGAAAATCTGCTCACATCCCCTGTTTATCTAGCATCGGGTCCCCTCCCATCCACTCACCCAGCAATCTTCACCATCCCATTTGCTTTCAATTTCATTCCAAAATGCACACGACACTTCCAAGACTTTCATGTCTACATCAATCTCTAAGCCCTCCTCAGTTTCAATCATTAAAGTCATGTTGACAACTTTTTTCTGAGCCAGTACAATATATGGCAGAGTTAGATCAAAGGAAGCCAGGGGACCACCGTAATAGTGCATACTTCAAGAAAAATTTCAATTCAAATAAATTATTGATTCTTTAAGAATGAAATTGAGCAAACATTATTAAGTATAGACAATATTAAGGAATGACAACAAAGTTTTAAAGGCAAAAGAAATTAGTATTTAACATGCAGCCATTAATAATCATTGATTTAATAAATATTTATTTCCTCAAATAATTGAAGTCCTCACGGAAGATTCTTGGAAAGTATATTGTTGCAAATAACAGAATCATCCATGCTTAAAGAACAGGTTTTGATAGTAAACGTTGTGACATCCAGGTAGCTTTGGCATTCGATGGCCCGAAGTATAAACCTGAACTTCCAGAAGTTATTTTGAAGCTGCTTGACAGGAAGCTGAATGACGACTGACTGGGTGGACGTGATTCTAAATGACCAAACAGATGCTAGTGTCCAATTAAGTATTAGAGGCAATCTAAACTGTAAAGTTTTTAATAGCCAATTAAATCTTTAATAAATATTGTTAAAATTATTAAACTCTTATGCTAGATAAATTATATGCTAGTAGAATAACATAGCATTAGTTTATATTAGATAAAATAAAATATAATATAAAGAATTATATAATATTGGAAGCAATTTTATTGCCTTAAAAGCAACAAGGCAACATTAAACATCCACAAAAATATTTATCTAACCTCTATTGGTAAACTGATATCCGGTTTCCCATTCTTCGCCACAGAAATAGACAGAAGAGGACCCAAAACAAAACTGGGATAATGATGATGGTATTTTTTGAATGTCATAACCTGGATGATTAAGTAACTAAAATTAATTCGCCGGTTGTCAGCCTTAAGAAATATTTTTATTGGATCTCTTCTGAGATGTACAAATTAATGAACAAATAAATCAAAAATGTTTGAATTACCTCAACATTTTAAAACTAGGTTCAGAGTAAAATGTCGCAGAATGAAATGATAATCTTGGGGTTTGGATTCGCAATTAGTTAGGACTTGCACGCAATTGTCAAGCTGATATTCAATCACAATTACCACTCGAAACCTAATTAGCATAATTCACACAGATAGCAGACTTGAACTATCATCAAAACTGGTATAAAATAACAAGAAATTCCGAATAAAATGGATCATAAAATTTTAAAGCATTTTATAAAAAATTAAATAAATCTTTAAGCCGCCCGTCCACCAAACCTGTTTTTACCTTTATAATAAACCTGTCTTGCTCAGTCTTCCCTTCAGTGTCATTCCCTAGGGTTGCACTGTCTTTATCGTTTTCAAGGAATAGCTTAATCAGGAATTTTTCATAAAAAAAGGTCACTGCAAACATCAAAGAATGACGACTCAAAGATGTATTCATAAAAATTTTTTAAATATATTTAAATCGTGGAAATTTAGTAAAATCGCGGGATGGTTGTGTTCATGCAGTTCTAGGAACTTCGCCAATTTCACAAATGTTACTTTTTAGGCAGTCTCCATCTTGACCACTAGTCCAAGGTGGATTTATACATAATAAACGTGAACAAAACCGTTGGCATTTTCCATTGGTAAAATTACAGTAAAAAGATACAGATCGGTTGAAATTTCTGCAAATGGGGGCTCCAACTAGATGGCTAGAAATCGTGGAAACTACTGCAATAGAAGAGACAGTCAAACAATAATAAGTCATCAGGCGATTGGATAAATTGTGAATTACTTTTAAAACATAAACAATAAAGTATAATCCCACAAAACATCGCGTAATAAAGTTGCGTCGATAACAATTTGAACGTTTGGCAACGTAATTTCTGAAGCAGAAAACAAAGATGGAGACTTCAAACAAATTTTTTTTTTAAATTAAATTTGACGGAAATATAATTTTTAAAATCATTTCAGTTTTAAATTGTTTTAAATAATATGCTAATGGTTCAACTGGTTTTGTCCGATCATAACCAAACTCGTGATCAGCTTGTTTACTTGGGGGGGTTGCATCTGTTTAGTGAATTGTAAAGTAATATTCTGTGTCAAAATGTCTGGGAAAGACAAAATTAGTGTGTTCCCATCTCGCATGTTAGTATTCTGCAAAATAATTGGGTTCTCTACAATTCCCTATTGATATACTTTATCAATAAATTCTACTGCATGTTTTTTACTTATAAACTTTTGTAAAATCGTGATGACAAATAATTTTGCAGGGCCATGACCAACATGAAGACTAGGCTAAAGGGGGCACAAAAAGGTCACAGCTTGCTGAAAAAGAAATCTGATGCTTTAACAATGAGGTTCAGACAAATATTGAAGAAGATTATTGAGGTTCGTTTTATGGTTACTTTTAAAAATTTGGCAGGTGTGATATTCATCTTCAGAAACCTTACAAACTATAATCATAAACTCACAATAGCAACTTACCAGTAGCAAAGCAATTTACTTATTATTTAACACCTGAATTATAGACAAAGATGTTAATGGGTGAAGTGATGAAAGAGGCAGCATTTTCCCTGGCTGAGGCAAAGTTTGCCATGGGGGATTTCAATCATCTGGTAATGCAAAACGTCAGCAGAGCAAAAGTTACAGTCAGTTCCAAAAAAGACAATGTTGCAGGTTTAAATTCTTTACCCCTTTGATCTGTATTTACTTTTTTAATCTGTGTCTAATGGGAACACACTAATTTTGTCTTTCCTAGACATTTTGATACAGAATATTAAAAATACATGTATAAAGCTTTCTCAATACTACCTCTGGTTTATACACTTTCATTATTATTTTAGTTAATTATATAAATTTATATAAACTTTTGCCAGGTGTCATGTTGCCAACATTTGAATGTGACCAGGATGGACCAGACTGTAAGGGCATTAAAATTCAGCATCAATAAACTTGTTTTTATGAATGTTATATGATCACAAATATTAAAACTTATATTTTATATATGGATGTTTGTAATAATATGTTTTCATAATGACAGCCAATGTTTTGTTGGGTCTGGGTCGTGGTGGGCAACAGACAGAGAGATTAAAGAAGAATTATTCAAAGGCTATTGAGTTACTGGTGGATCTGGCATCTCTCCAGACTTCCTTCATTGTTCTGGATGATGCAATCAAGGTCACAAACAGAAGGGTCAATGCAATCGAGCATGGTCTGTAGGAATGCACCTATTGTCACAATTTAGATGTTATTAATATATACTAATTTTAAATAAGCTAATAGAGAAAATGCTTTTAAATCTATTTGAAGACTTTGAACATGATAAGTGATTGAAGCTCTACTTAAATGTAAGTCATAAATGCCAGTTACCGAGTATGTAATTCATCCACAGTCATCATACCGCGTATCGAACGCACGCTGGACTACATCACGACCGAGCTGGATGAAAGGGAAAGAGAAGAGTTTTACAGGTGTAATTTATTTTATACTTCCAAGTAGTTGAACATCACTTGCAATTTTGAATTCATTAGAAGCTCATTTGTTGTATTGTCCATTTCATTGAAATTATGTTATACGATTTCATTTCATGGATAAAGAATGAAGAAGATTCAGAGAAAGAAGGTGCAGGTAAGAGATGAAGAAGAGAAAAAGAAGATCTCACATGCTTCAGATCGCCAGGCACATGCACCAAACATTCTTCACGAGGATGATGAGGACCTCCTCTTTGGAGTTTAATAAGTACTGTTATTTAATCAATTTCAACAGTGGTTGTTCGTACACAAGTTGATTTTTAACCATTCCAAGTTTTCTTATGTCTCTATCTAGTTACATGTAAGGTTGATTCACACATTACTGTGAAAGACTTTTCCCAGCTAAATTACATGAATTCTAATCTCAAACACTATTTGAGTGTGCTTTTAACTTTAACTGGCCAGTTTTAGACTGCTCAAACTTTATGCTGTGAAGACTAGGATCAACTTTTTCAATTTTGTGCAGAGGTTGAGGTCTTGCATAACTCAAAAAACAATTGGCCTGCCTAGGTGGAATGATCTTGCAATATTTGCATGGTTTTACAAAGCACCCGTGACTTCAATTCACGACATCGATTTATGACAATATTTAAAATTTAGGACATTTTGTAAAAGTGAATCAAGTATAAAAAAATATTTATATCAACATTGAATAAGATGTTAGGCTCCAAGATTTAATAGAGATGTGGCCATTGAGATGAGCCATCTTGCCCAGGCTTTCACTAAAATATTTGTTTTAAATAAGTTTAAGGAAATTTACAATGAGATAAATTAATAATGTTATCCTGTGGCAGGGTGGCGATTACATATCTACACTGGTAAATATGTGGAAAGAACAAGTCTATGATTCAATTGCAGTTGCTTAGCATTTTTGCATGTTTATTAAAATAACAAGGAACTAACAAAAAAATTCATTAGAACTTGAAACTCTCCTTGCTTGATTATCTACTATCGCAGATCCCCTCAGAACTCCTGAGAATTCAAAATTTTCATCCTTGATGCAAATTTGGAGGCTATAGTTAAATTTATAGCCAAGAGAACATGTACAGTAATAATCAGACTGAAGGTTTCTGCAAACTGACTGAGGCTCACAGATGTAACTTCTATGCCTGCATTCATCATAATCTATAATCATAATTGTAAGCATTCAATTATAAAACTGAAATGCATAGTGTCCAATTAATGGGAGGCGGGGAAGTGCACCTGGCAGTTGGTAATTAAGCTACCTATTCTCTAATCTTGCAAGTGCTGAGTTGTTTCCCAATTCTTGTCACAAAATAAAGAAATATGCTTCAATCATTAACAGCCACATCACTCTTCAAGATTTGTTAGTGTCAATTATGACTTGATTAGTGAGATGGAATAACTGTATTAGAACGCAAAATGCAAGTCACATTGAATTCCAACCTATGCACATCTTAAAATGACCGTCAAACACAAATCCCTTTCTGTACTGGAGACATGAACAGGTAAGATTGAACTTATTAGCAATTAAGTGTCTGAAGTTCCTGTTTCTCTTGACATCATATTTACAACTGCCTGCTGCAAATCCACAAAGATAATCTGGCAGTGAATTACATTCAGATCTATACCTAAAGTACAATTATTTTTATTTTGAGTTCAAAATTTATTTCCATTTATTAATGGCTTAAGGCCTATCCCCTCATGATTACATTAGTTTGTGTGCACCAGATGCAACGGTCAGAAAAAAATAAATACCTAGAAGTGCCTCTCACATAAGGCTGATTCACAAACATTTTGTGCTCTCTAGTTCTTTTGGACGTTCTATTCAAATGCCCACAACATGGATCTGCAAGGTCTTCATAAAATCAGCAGTGTTGAAAAAAAAGTATTGAATTTCAATATTTGAGTAAAGGGATAAGTGACATCTAAAAACTTTAGTTTGGTGAAAGTTGTATTTGTTAAAAAATGCACTCAAAAAATGAAAAAATAGGAGTTTTAAAGTTAATTTAAAAGTAAAAGAACTTAAAACTATTTGTACTTTGGCCATTTCTCAATGATCTTATCTTTTATCATGACAATTCATTGGCCCATCATGTTTTAAAAGTTGATGTCCTGTTAAACTAGTAAAGTTAAATGGTAATCTCGTACAAGAATACCCCCATATTTTCATAGCTTTGCCATTCACAATGAGAACTTCACACTAAAAGTCCTCAATGGCCAATCAGTCATTGTAGTTTGGTTTGTAACATAAAATATGAAACTTCAAGTATTAATCAAAATGAGTTCCTTGTAAAGAGAATTAGAATTCAGACCTGGACAGAAGCTGTGATAGGCACAGTCAAAGACATTTGAATCAAAACCTTTGTAGTCCTCTGCAAGATCAGGTAACACATATGGTATGTGACAAGAACTGTGAAACTTGGCTAACATTGGCTCGAGAAGCATGGTGTACCAACACATATAATAAGATGCAGCTGTCTGAAGAATGGATTAATTTCACTTGAATTAGTCAGTTAATTGTAATGAAAGTGAAAACAACTTAACAATTAAAAACTATTAATAAGTAATTGTAATAAATGTCCAAATAAAATTCAGAATAAATTCTTAAGAATCTGAAACTTAATCACCTTTATCATAGTAGGCCATAATCCCATTAAACCTTAATCCTAAACTTAGTAGACATAATAACTCTAGTAAACCACATTTAATGACATTTAACCACAGATAGCCATACCATAACCCAGAAACCTCACCCTGACCATGAAAAGGTCTTTCCTCGAAAATTTAGCCCCAATTAATTCATCAACCCGTTTCAAACAAGGAATAAATCCTCTTCTGCATTCTGTAGTTATGACAGTTGGAAGTCTTTCCAAGGGAGGTTCCGGAAATTTGGTCATGAAGTACTGCGATAGAAAGTAAGCATTAAGACATCTTAAGAGTAATCTTAAATGCCTGAGTGATGTGCTTTGTTTTTTTTTAAATTTTGGTTATTTAGTTACTGAAACAATTAATTAATTAAATTAATGTTCTAACTGGTCAAGCGAGTCTAGGTACGGGTGGTTATTAATTATGATGAGGTCCTATAATTCTTAAACTATTCAACCAGAAGTTGAAACTTCAAAACTTTAAAAGTCGAATTTGGTGAAAGATTATTCTGAAAGAACATTTACATATGCTTATTTGTATCTTGAAAGTGACCAACCGGTTCCTGATGCATGAGTTCTGCCCTCGTCAGTCTCTGGTCTCTCTCGAAGAATTTGTGCTGGATTAAGAACTTTCCGACGCGCTGGGTAGCCTTCGACACATCAATCATGACTATATTTTCAAAGTTTTCTATATAATAATTCAACTTATTAACATGCAATACCAATAACTAAGTCATCTTGATTTTAATTGGTTCATAGACCATAAATAAACATAAAGTTTACCAATTAATTCAGTGCATAATCCTGAGTGGATAATAGCTGAAATACTAAAAACATATGAAAGCATTTCTACCACACTTGGACTGTTTAAGTTTTTAGATTAATGCGTTATTTTTAAACTTCAAATTTCATGACGCAACGTTCTTCGTAGAATTTCTTCAAATATTTCCAAATTTTTTAAATTTTATAGTATTTGCATCGAAACTTGCATTAACTTAATTAATTAATGTGTCTTTGCTAGAAATTCCAATGCATTCCCCGAGCGAAAGGGAAGGAGCATTTTTCAGTTTGAAAGTTAGTTATGTAATAAATAACGTATCACGTATTTTATTGAAGATTAACAGTTCATCCGAACAGTTCTTCACGAGGCAGCATCATTAAGTGCTAGATCAAATGTCTGCCACGTGCAGAACCGTCCGTTTCACTATCCACTCGCCTGGAAAACTAAATATTTTATCCCTTACCTTAATTTTAAATTGATTGTATATATTTACATATATTACATTTAGGATAACTTTTTTTTATATACCTTTTCTAGGGTTAGGGTTAAACATATCATTGTGTAGATTTATAACTATCATGAAAGTTGATTCGAAAAGATTTGGGATGCTCCTCAGAATTACTGGGAAATATTATGATATAATTTGTCATTGGAAGAAATTAAAACTGTTTAAGAATCAGATTGTTTTGCGCTGAAATTTAAGATTGATTAAGCCAAAGAGAAAAGAATCGCTGGAATCACCATAAATAATGTTACTATTAATGACATGCGAAATATGTTTTCTAAGTAGTTACGGTTCAGAAAAGTGAATGACTTTGATATGAAGCCTCCTAAACAGAGACATGTTAATAGGCAAATTAATTGGTGAAGAATCGACTTAAGTTTTTTTACTGATTTGGCATGACACTACGATATAATATATTTAAAATTGTCCTTGGAAGAGATTCAAACTGTTAAAATTGTCGTCGTCAGATTCGTAGATAAATGCCTTGGGCAACGCTAGATTACAAGGATATTTTCAAACCAAGCGAAACTTCCTCTGTGGGGAATCCCGCTACATTTCTAGATATCAGCATCTGACAAATCAAGCAGCTGTTCGTGAATCAGAATTCATCAATATGAATCTTGAATGCAGCCAGCTTTTAAATCATCATCGTTATTTCAACCTTCGAAAAAACATCATTTGCGCAACAACTTTATCATTTACCGATTTTTTCTCTGAGATGCAGAATAGGCCTCGTTATTCCTCGACTAATTTACAACGTTTCAAACGTTTCGGAAAGAACCGACAACTCAACAGCAAGGTAACCATATATATGTATTGCTGAATCTCAGTAATGGTCTGACGAGGCCTTCCAAGCCTATCGGCTTGCGTGCACTGCTTGAGCCAATTAATAAATGGATCGAGTCAGGTGATAATAAGGATGGAGATGGGATTAGCGAAGTCGATGGCAAATGTATCGAGTGTTTCAATTGTTCAACCCTTCAACTCTCCAGTTCTCGAAGAAAGTCTCTTGCTTCGACGCTTGATTTGTCTTGTTCCGCTCTGTAAATATCATCGAGAAAAAGCGCAGCCAAACGAACGCTGGCGACTCTCACGAAGATTCTTATGGTTATGGTTTGACTGGTGATAATTTTGAACATCTTCAGTCTACAATTTGTATTACAAATGTAATTGTGATTTAACGCTCGGGATCAATCGTTCAAGTTTTTAAACGATACCTTTTATCACTGATACTCATATGTTTACTTCGCAATCCCTTCATAGTTATAAGCTTTGTTTGTATAATTTTCTATGATTTCCATACTTTCCTCCATTATTCAAATGAAGCATTGAATTGATAACGATCGTCTAGACTTGGATAGGTGAATAAGAAACGAGAGAACAATTTGGAAAATTGCAAACTAAAGCGCAAGCGACATTCCTATGATACTACAAAAGGAAATAGTAGTTTATTCGATGAGTCAATCCACACGTTGGCAAGCAGGCAAGGATATGTACAATTAATTAATATTTGATTAGATAAATTACTTGTTAGAGATGAAAGTGAAGCAGCGACAGTAGGCAGTGTATTATTGACGAGAATAACGCAGTTGAGAATAATTGATGACGATAGCTTTGAATACATTCGATAGCTTGCTTACTTTTCGTGAAAAATGCTCGGATTGTTTGATTGATTGGGGATTTCCTCTCGACTGCGCATAAAAGACTTTGATTGGGTTTGAGGATCACATTCTTGCAAACGCTTGCCAGCATATTTTTCCTATGCTCAACGACGAACCCAAGAATGAAAAATAACAATGATTTAAAGTGCTTGAATTTATCCCTGTAGCTTATGTCAATAAAAATTAAGCTTTGCAAAAGACTTCGAACTATCGAGCCCGATATTTCTCGGATTTGCGGCAGACCGTCTTTCAACTGGTTCACATAAGCTAAGCTTGTCTATATGATTCGAAAAGTCTGGCTTGAAAAGTGTTAATTAGACATCTAGGGATTTCAAATGTCAATTGCTTTCCGTGTGTTAAAGTCGTTCCAGTTTAGAGCTGATTATTATTCAGACCAATTTGATAAAAGTTTGACTTGCAGTTTCTAACATTATTATGTGCGCCAAGACATAGCCATTATTAATGTTTAATTAATCATGTCTTTAATGTATAAGTCATTTTAAAGTATCACAAACAAAAAATGGGAATATTAACAACCAACAGCAAAGCATGGTAGCACCTGGTAGTTAAACTTTAATAAATATCCTTCGTATGATGCGCGATTAATACATTCTAGCTCGATGTCCTTGAGACATTTAGTCTAAATTGACTATTCGATTATTTGCCTGCCACTCCTAAATCTTCACGCTCTCTTTTCTCTCCATAGCCTGCTCTTCGGAAAAACCATCGGAATTTTGTTCGAAATCTCTCAACCCGAGAGTTGAAATATGAATGCGAGTAAAAGTGGTTATTAATATCCGCTGATCATTTTATGTCAAAAGGATATATAACCAGATGCACATTGTATTGGCTTATATGGATGTGGTGTCGATCCCGTATTCGATCGAGTTTATGAGACTGTTTTTTTTTTCATTCTTCAAAAGAAAATGTGGCTGGATCCGCTAATTTGTAATGTCCGTGCTTTTCCAATTCGACTACACTGGTTAATAAAATTTCCCTAGCGATTTCGGTCGCGAAGTAGGTACGTCGAGAATCGGTAAACTTATAATACGAAAAGAAGCAACCTTTGGAATAGTGGAGGATATCCACTATTTTTATGTGGGAGCTTGCATTAGAAACTACGTTAACGATCCAGCCTCCGCTAAATTGTTCTAGATTCGCCACTAGGCTATGAAATGGATTTAGGTTTAGAATAATTTAGTATTGTGGATTTATTTCTAAATTGATGAAGTTTGATATGTGTCGTGGGCCAATGCAAAGCGTTGAGGTTATAATATGTTTGAATTTCATGTCTACTCAGTCGATTATTATCAAATCTTATACGATAATATGCGTTTAAAATACTATCATTATCAAAGAACTGGTGGAGACACTATCTCCCTAAATTTTTGATCCTTTCGGTAGTTGAATGCCAGTAAACATAAAGCGTAAAAACTTTTCTCTAAGGGTCAAGGTCAAGGCAATAAACTTTAAATTAGATCTACAATGGTAAATAACGAGGATCTGAAAGCTTTCGAACCTGCTAGTAACACTTTTCAATCAAAGAATCAGTTTCAGTTATTTCTCCTTCATTTACCTTCCAATTTCCACTTTTACTCATCGAAAATTACTATCTTGGTAATTAACATTTTATTGTGAAATGTATTCATCGAAAAAATATCGTCTGCCTGAGAGCCGTTGAGTCGGCAAACTCCAGGCTTTAGGCCAGACATAGTCTAATCGACAATACAATACAACCAAGCGACTCCCTGTTATTATATGAGCTGAATATTGTTGGCAAGTTTGTATAAGACTGACCAAGAACAGGAGAAAGCCCCGCTGCTTTTTTTGGAAGTGAAGTTACACTCATAAACTTTTTATTAATTTAATAATATAATTATTTGATGTGATTGTGCTCATATATTCATGTGGCGACTTCGGTTATAACCCACTATATGAAATTATTCGAATAAATTTGATAATCAAGAAAAGTGCGACATATAAATGTCTCACCAACCAATTGATAAATGCTTTTAATACTTTATTAGAAAATGCCAAACTATCTATTAATAAATGCTATACGATTATACGATGCAATAATCTCGCGATCTATAAATAACCAGCCAAATTCGTAAAATTTGATGGTTTGTTTTTTTAAATATATTATTATTTTTGGCATTGTGTTATATTTATTTTTATAATGCGTTTTTGCGCATAATAAATTGTAGTGTTGTTCGTCGGATTCGATTTTTAGTGGAAGTCGATTTATTCATTCTGCTATTGAATATTCCCACGTACTTTCCCCTGCAGAATAGATTTGATAATCTTATTACATACCATTTTATTTCAGCATATTCGAACGTGCTTTAAGCGAATAGGTCATGTTTTTGTTCGAAGGTTAGGTTCCTCAAAATGTAAGGATCTTTTCAACTGGCAAGATTAGACCACATTGATAGCGGATAAAGTCTAATTAAAAGGTTATGGCAACCACCTGCCTGGATTTAAAGAACCAGGTAGTCCGTTCTGGTACATATTTTCAAGCAGATCGTTGTAGAATATGCTTATGTTCGAATGGCTTGAGCATTCTGTGCACCAACAAGATTTGTGCTGCTCCTGGAGTAAGATGCAACAATTCTATGCAGGTTAGTTAGAAGCTTTGGTCACAAAATACTTTCTATTTATTGGTTTGGTGTTTTGACATTTATATATAATCGCATATAGTTTTATGGCCGGAGATTATGTTGAGTTTTTTAAGTATATAACAATGCATTGATTATCAGCTCAAACTTCAGCATATTATTGTTATGATCATAAATATCTATATTGGAATTTGAATCAGAAAGATGATTGCTGCAAGCTTGACTGTTTTGTCACGAACTCTCAAAGTACTCCCTTCATAAAAGTTGTTTCTTTAGGTAAGTTTAACTATTTTTTTGTCAGGTAAATGCTTATCCAGTAAAATACTAAATGTTAATTGGCTAGAAAGTTATTGTATATATTTTGCTTTTTGGAAAGTGGTGCAAAATAGTGTTGCTGGGAAAGTAATTGACTTGCAAAGGCCATTAATTAGATTGCTAACAACTAATCACTTAAGAGAATAGTAATTTTGTAACTCTAATATTTTCAGAAGGTGATACTATCAAACAAGGTGCAAGATTCGGGGCAACTGCACTCACTATATCAATCATCATCTCGCTTTTTATATTTATGTTAATGAGGCTCAAGAGAAGACAGGCACTGCTTAATTCTCTCAGTGAGTTTACCTTGAAAGTAATCTGGTTATCCAGATTTTAATTGTAAATACATTGTTACACCACCAATTTTATTTTGAATTTTATAGATCAGGGATCATCAGGCTTGGCCAGACAGAATCTATTGCCATTCTCTTATCTCAACAGTGACAACAACCTTGATGGACTGGCTCAACTTAGGAGAATGCTTAGGCGAACCAGAAATGTGTCTGGATTCCCCAGCATTTCAGATATCAGCCATTTCGTGCATGTAACCCCCATAATTTCCAGCAGTCACGGTGTTCCCCATTTAGATGATTTATTCAATGCGAGAATATCTGATTTCAGCCTTTCAACAGGTCCTACAGGTGCTATTACCAGCACCACGACTTCAAATTTTATCGGCCTTACTCCTCCTAGTTATGAAACTCTTTATAAAAAGAATGAAGATTGGCCACCACCATATGAAGCTCCCCCACCTTATTCAGAGTCGGATAACGCAGAAGCGATGATGGACACATTTCCCGACGGCACCGAAGCAAACGCCGTTTCGGTTACCACAAGTCCTCCAAACAGAGTTACCACCGGAGCTTCTCCTGAAGGTTCTACCTGATTTGGATGCAGACATTTATCCTCATGGTTAATGCTTATTTTTAATTTACATAACGTGTGCCAATTTGCTTCCAGATTCTGCTCAAGATACTGAGATAATGTTGCAAACAATTTAAATGAATATTTACTTTGCTTTGGATAGTTAAGATCTTATTTGATCGTCTCTGTCATCACACATAATTGGTATGAGTCACATTTCCCAATCTTTGACCATTTAAGTATTTAGTTGATTCATTGTCATCTGCAAGAAATTTGTCACCTTGAGATGTTCAACAGAAGGCCTTAATAATTCAAATTCAAGTTTGTGCTGCATATTTGCTCTTGTATTGGAAAGATTTTTGATAAGGAAAATAAATTTTGAAAAACTTTTAAGAATTGAGATCAATTAAGAGCTGCTGAGAATGTTTCTCAGCATTGGAGAACTCAAATGGAGTGTGAACAATTCTTTTTGGTTTTATACATAGCTTACATGATGAGATGAAGTGCAATATACTGTCAACTTTTAGGCATATGCAGATTAAAATCCATCCCGTGGCACAATGAAATGTCTTTGGAGTGATATCCAAATGTGAGACTGCCATAAATTTCTTTGCCAACAATTGTGTTCATATGTTGGATGCACGTGCTGCACCCAATCTGTTGGAAATTACCATAATATTTAAAATATCCTTACCAAATAAAGCTCATAAGTAGTGGTTTATTTATAAATCAGCCCTAATATTGTTCGTAGAGATAATTACCTAATTCCTCAGAATTATGATCTCTTCATGATTCTATACTTTCTGACCATTTTGTGAAAGCTTCCTCTGAAAATTCTTGTGACTGCATTGAAAAATAAATAATTACAAAAATTAAAAGGTTTTGATCTTTGATTTGGAAACTACAAATTTCAGAGTGATTTATATTGCTTCAAATTTGAGGAAAATATAAATGTTGTGTTGTAGAACTTGATAAAATACGAAAATAGAAGGAAATTTATAAATGTATACAATTTAAAAAATGTTTGTTTTGACAAATTTTCATCCTCCAACCTGGTAGTTCTCAGTTTCGCTTTGATAACATCCCCTCTTGAAACGAACCAAATCTCCCCACAACACGCTTAATGAACAACAAGGACAAAGTCCCTCTATTGGTAAAAGTTGATTGCCATCTGTTATTGACTTCAAAAACTCCTTGGCAAGGCAAATTGTATGAAAAACTGCCTTACAACCAAAGCACAAAATGTTTTCTTCAAGGGCATTCTGAAAGTGAATAAAACTGAAAACTACTATAATCACGACTTAGTCTTTAGAAAAATAAATTAATGGAAATGGTGAGAAATGGTAAGATGCCTGAAGAAAAGCATCATTGAATCATGAAAATAAGAATATATTTAATGAGTTGATTATTAAGCCAAGGCTTTTAAAATTTTGTGACCTTGACACTGCTGTGACACAGAAAACAAAAGCAGCTGAAAGAGCATTTCGTGACTTCGGGATTTGTCGGACCCTTCACTTTTAGTGTTCTCACTGGACCATATTCTATGGCCATGTGTCTGGGAGGATCCAAGATCATGCCAAGGTCTCTCTAGAAGTCATAATATTCAACAAATTGTTTACAATTGTGGTCAAGAAAACCATAAACTGTAAAAAGCATTATTTGATTTAATTTGTTTTCACATTTAATAAGGCATCTTAAGTCAGCATGGTTATCTTCCTCTTTTCTGAAAATACCTAGACTCATATAAGGTACATATCTAGTTGGTATGACCATTAAGCTATCCAGTCAGCAAAATTATTAACTCATTAGCCACATTTAACTTTAACTTATCTGTGATACTGTATGTATCAAACATTAACTCCATCTTCCAGCTTACTATCATCATAATAACAAGCTTGAAGGCTGTAGCTATCTTTAACAACACATAATTAATGCTATCATTACCTGATATTCCTGCTTGAGCCATCTGATGGTTAGTGGCAATCTGTCCCAAGGTCCAGTTGAAAGCATGTGGCAGAGGACTGATATTGCATGATCAAACACCTTCTCGCCCTTCCTCTTTGAGGGGAGGTGCTTTAGACGACGTGACATCTTAGGCTTTGTCCAGGCCCATTCAAACTGCCTCAAGAAAAACAATGCAACAAAATAAACAATCATAGCAAAAGTGAAATGTGGACTTATTTTAATTATTATTAGTTTTTATCCATTTATAAAGAATTTTAATGCAAATGGGCAGATATATAATTTTAACCTAATTAACAGAATATTTAACAATTTACCCTTAAAGCTGATATCATATTCGGAAAGCCGTGTACAATAAGCACCATTTCCCTGCAAAAATTAGTGTTAGAAATGAAACAAAGACTGTAAAAGATCAAAAGAATTGAGTTGTCATGCTGTTGAGCACCAATTTGCTGTCTATCAATGAAAAGCCTGGCTATCCTACAATTATGTGTGTAATACTTTTTAGAGTTTCTATACTTAATGATCAAGTTAGCAAAATTAGTGAAAGACTATAATTCACCATGGGCCCTTTCCATGAGTTTTTTTCGCCCCACCAGCTGTTTTGCCTTGATTATGTTGGCGTATGCGACGGTTTGGATTTACGGTGAATCCGACATAGGTTCTTCCCTTATGTTTTGGATTGAGGCTATATAATAAATATACGCCGTAGAAGTTTTCTATTTCGTGCACCATTCAGAATGCTTTACAGGCTTTTTCGGCACATTTAAACCAGCCGGTCCAGCCTATCGAGGTTAGGTGAGTCTGATCGCGAATTCTAAAAGGATTAGATATCTTGAAATTCGCCCTCTGGTAACAGCATAATCTAAGATACTGAATATCAACGAAAAATAATAATTTTAAATAAACACAAAATGATCAGAGGCAAGCAAAACAAAAGAAATAAAAATTGTCTACAACTTCGGTTTTTCTAAATAAAAATTCAAGCTTCTTTCCGATTAATAATTAATACATTAGTATGTTTAAATTAATTATTTTTTTACATAACCTAAATGAAAACCAACATTAAATACTAGTATAAAAATCGTAATTTATTTTTAATTTGTATAAAACACATGATTAAAGGAGAGGTAATTGATTTAATTAAACTATACAATTGATCAATAATTTTAAATATAATAAAGCTGGCAACGTTATTTTATTTCCAAATTATGTTAAGGTTAAAATTATTGGAGATGTTAAATTTGATCGGACTTCTAAATGCCATGGAATATTGTCAAAATATTCTAAAAACGAATTTTCTTATTTTCAAAATTTTATATTAATATTTCATAGCAGAATTTCAAGTTTTATATAGGCACATCTATATTCCATAATAATTTTATTGGTAAATATTTTCTAAAAAAATTAGTGGTCTGGTCTGAATATTATGCCACAATAGTTATGCAGATAAATGAACAATAAAAACTTATTTTAAAAGATTTCAATTGAAAAAATCTTTTGGCATTTTGGCATTTAATGTAAATATCTCAATTTTAAGAGGTTACTAAAACAAAATCTTCAAATAGTTTTGAATGTTGTGAGTGATCCACGGTAATAACATTTGATTAACATATAATAGCAGTGGCGGTTGGAGATTAGGTAAAGTAATGCTTCCCTGGGATTAAAATTCATGAAAAAGATTTATATTATTTTCATAACTGTCAATTCATAAACATAGGAGGTAAAACGCTACTGAATTCAGTGGCTTCAAGTTAACTGCTGTTTATTACGACTTTCGCTGGTACTTTATTTTCGTCGAAAATCACTTGATTCTTTGCATCAAAAGCCGCCTTTGTCGCAAACGATGGCTGCAGAAGGTAAAGAGTTTCGCAATACTTCAGAGGAGATTTCTCATTGGAAGAGTTTGGCTCTAGATTACAAGGAAAGGTGAAGATACTCACGTCATGTATATTTTTCACTGTTTAGAGTGCCGTTTAAAAAGCTTTTGCTGTCGAGATGTTTTAGGTTTCTATTAAAAATATTGGTACTAATGTATTTCATTCTATTCCTAAGTTACACTTTTGCATGCACTTTTATTGATGTAAGTTAATGTGGGGTTTTTTTAAATTATTTTATCAGCTAATTACTATTTTGTTTGGGTTACATTATATTACTAGGTTAAATATGATAATATCTCCAGGATAAAAATGTCATTATCACTACTGTATTAGATATGACGAGATGAAAGAGGAGTTTGAGGAGTTCCAGTCAAGCAGCAAAGAACTTGAAATGGAAATGGAGTTTCAAATAAAATCTCTTGAAAAACAGAATTCTGAACTCCTAAAACAGCTTGAAAAATTAAAGGATGATCATGCAGAAATCTCAGTGAGTATCTACCATTAGATATTGGTTTGGTTTTATTACAGTAAATCGAATACAGTCAAGCCTCGTTGCTATGCCACCCGTCGTGACCAAGCAAAAGTGGCATAGTATCGAGAGTGGCTTAGTAATGAGGGTTTATAAAAAAGGCCTTATTTTATCATATAAAAATGGCTTTATTTTCCCAAGTTACCCATTGGCTCAGTTTATAGCTCTCAAAATCGTTGGCTGCCGCATCTCCTTTCGGCAGATCTCGTCGTCTAGTCGATCGCAGGCTCGTATCACGCCAGACTCGCGAATCCATGGCTCCGGCTTAGCACTGCAAGTCTTGAACGTGATGCCGTGGCGCTTCTTGAAATTGTCCAGCCAACCATTGCTTGCCATGAAGTCTGGGATATGCATCAGTTCGGCCAGTTTCACCACCTTCTCCTTGATCAGATCACTGCTGACAGGCAGATTCTGTCCTCTTGCTTGATTCAGCCACATGAGAATTCCCTTATCAAGCTTCGGGTAGTAAGATTGCATCAGCTTCCTGCACTTCAATGGAACTCCAGCTTTGATTGCAGCCTCGACTGCATCGTTCTTGCTGAGAATGCCTTTCACGGCGGTTCTCTTAACTTCAATGCCCCGTTAGCAAGAGCTAATTTCCCCGGCCACCTTAGAATGATTCGGCTCCTTCTTCGTGGCCTCGACGATCTCCTTCAGCGTAAAATCAGTTCGCTTGCGTTTCTGAGCTGACATTTGCTAATCCTAACTCCGACTCGCAATTCTTACGTAAAATCTTGACATTCGCTCTCATTCCTATTTATACTCCCAGTCATCTTTGCCCGTTCAACCAATCAAATTCCATGGAATGTTCCATCACTTTCTTTAATCATCCCTCACCAACAAGTCCTTGGAAAGTATTAACCTGATCAAATCTTAAAAATACAAGGTTAATGTTGCTTAATTACACTCTCCCCCCCCCCTGGAAATATGTCCTCAACTTCATGGGTTAGATAAACATTGTCAGGAACCTGGTCTGGTGGCATAGTAGCAAGAGTGGCATAGTGGCGAGATTTGACTTTAGTAAAGTAAAGCTTTAAATGCTTTGTGACTTTTTTTTATATGTATGGATTTGATTATAAAATTTGTGTAATAAGGTTCAAATTCATGATTTTATTGATTGGTGATAAGATGATTTAACTTAGGTGCAACATAAAGTTTGAATCTTGAATTTGGTAGGAGAAATTTGGTAGGCACAGGCAACAGACTTCAAAAACTATAAATGACCTTGAGATGGAGCTGTTGGCAGCAAAAGAAACTGTTAACTCGCAGAAAGTGCGAATTGTCAAACTTGAAATAGAAAATGACAAACTTGAAAACTCCAGCAGGTAATATTTATTTCAGCTTATTAAGAATGAACCTAATTCTAAACTAGAGAGGTTTCTAAGTACATCAATTCCAAATAAAAGGATAAGCTCTACATTATTACATATGTTAATAAATATGCTCTCTTGTCATGTTGATGGTGAATGGGCTAATTCATTAATTTTGGAGACAGCTCTCTTCGAAGCTTATTTTCTTGGTTATGTCATAGAGTGGTAAATATTCTTGAAATGTTTGATTTTTTAAATATGATAAGTGTCATGTTAATGAATTGACTATATTTTAAAATATATAAAAGTTTCGCTTAAGTTGCTTACTTTGTGCAGAGCTACAACATCATCACTGGAATATATTCAGCAAAAGCTTGACGAGGTAATTAGGACCAATTATGTTCTTAATAAAGCCATAATCAATTCAAGTTTTAAGAGGCATTGGTAACATATTCTAGAATGAGTTTAACAGAAGCAGCATAATGTCGGTTAACTATAACGATAACTTCATGATGGCGACTTTTAACTTTGCCATTAGCGTTTATCAAAAATATTAAAAATCAAATATTTTGAATTTTTCTTTGTTGTGTTATTGAATACCTAATCAGAATAAAATTATCAAATTAAACTTGTAGTGCAAACATTACTGGCTCGATAAAATGAACTAATTTGACAATAATATTGATGTTTTATTATACTTTATTATAATTATCAATTTCCTTTTTATCAACAATGATGTGAATCAGCAAACAGAGATGGTTGCTTATCTCACGTTTGAAAAAGAAGATCTGCTTGTAGAAGTTGAGAGGTACAAAGAAGACCTTCGAGGTTGATTTATTCATATTAT
Organism: Hirudinaria manillensis; assembly: GCA_034509925.1. Lineage (NCBI taxonomy): Eukaryota > Metazoa > Annelida > Clitellata > Hirudinida > Hirudinidae > Hirudinaria > Hirudinaria manillensis. Next base: position 14,673,944 of record CM067526.1, read on the forward strand.
GATTATTTATTTATTTTTTTATAGGTTTATTAATAAAAAATATGAATGACGAGACAAGCGTGAAACTCGACGTTCAGAATAATAAATACCTATGGACCAGCCTCCACTGATAGGCTGACCAAAAGAGTACCAATTGTTTAACAGAAAACCCTATCTGAGTAATGAATTAATTAACAATACCTTGATTTAAATATAAATTAATTAACATTTTAAATAACAATTATATTACAACATAAGGAATAGTCTGGAATTCATAAAATTATTGATTTCTTATTATGATTAGCATTAATGTTTGACATAAGTTTGGCTGGATAAGTTGTTGCCTTTGTGGTTGTTATAATAATGACAAAAGTTGAAACATTTCAACCAGCTTGCATGGGAACATGCCTTTGTGCAGAGACTGCATAAATGATAGACCGGTTCAGATTTTATGCGATGCCTTCAAATGATCGGTTAAATAAAAATACTAATTATTTGTGGCATTACCTTTAACATATGTTCATTACACATATTCAGTATAATATGTATTTGAAAAAAAATTAATTGAAGTGAAATTAATAATTAAATATATTTACATTTTGTTATGGTTTCAATAAATATGCTTGATAATTGAATGGCCATCAAAAATGCATTTGAAATGCAATGTTTTATAATTTGCTCGCAATAACATAAAATCGTTTAATTCTCAGATCTTCAGAACGACGTTGCCGTTCGCGACAAGATGGTCGCCGGCGGCGAAATCTCTGCGTCGGCACCGGAGGTACCTCTCGCCCCGAGCAGTCCGTCTCGGATCGCCGTAGAATCTAGATGCCCACCCTTCGACGTGCAGAACACCCCAATCAGAACGATAAGTGAGGCTAACCCTAACCTATGGGAAATTTAATTTAGAATTTATATAAAAGTTTAATGTAGTTGAAATTAATATTCTGAATTAACTATTTATTGGTAGTGATATCTTTTTTTATAAAATGGTCAGCAGATTGTTACATAGTTAATGTTGCTAGGAAGTTTAAATGATTAACGATTTATGTATTTTTACGAAAGAATCCGTCGACAAGACGCCCGGATCACCTTTAACTCCTCAAGCTTGTATAACGGCCATCGGAATCGTTAACGACCTCATGAAGAGATTCGGGGTGCGTTAATAAAAGTCTTTGTAAGATTTAAAATCGGCTTAATTGTTAATTTATTGAATCTATTAAGTCACCATGAAGGCAATGATAAGAATTTATGATTCATCTCACCCATTTATTTAACTTTGTTTCTTTGTTGACTCAATTACATCTTCCTCGAATTTTGATGTAATTTCTCTTCTTTTTCAAAACCTTTGTGATTTAGATGATTCACTATGGTTCATTATGCTTTGAATTATTTGTATTTTTTTATATTAATTTTGGATGATTTGTTTGTGGTGTTGACATAATTGAATAACAATTAATCAGAGCATAGAATCCAAACTGGCAGCCATCAGAAATTGCAACAAGACGACCTCGTCGATCCGACAGAAAGCCGATCACAATGCCGAGGGCGAAAACTGCAACGGCATCGTCGGCGGGAGGCAGTCACAACTTCTAAGTAGAAGGTTGCCTGATTATTGGTATTATAATGCTTTTGTGATTTGGTTCTGTAGATTTTTCTGATTTTTTTACCATCAATGATTGAAAAACTATAAAACCCTTTACTAATGCTGTAATATAAATAAATTATCGAGAAAAACATAAATCAGAAAATACATTTATATGTCGATTAGGTGGTCAATCCTTTTTCGGTTTTCATTTTGATCGGAATCGACGGAACCTGAAAACCTACGGCGACGTCGTAAACTCTTGCTTTGGATGCTACTCCTACTTTGATTTCAGATGTAGATTTATTTCAGCATTGGCATTTTCCTTAATCTCTAAATATGATCTTTCTTAGATAGAAGATATATATCGAGGATGCTTTGCGTTGTTGTGTGCTTGTGGCAGAAGAAACACGATCTCTTGCATGCAACTGAGGCTTTATTGTTTGAACTTATAACAATTTACCCAGTTCTCATAGAAAGTCTATTTTGTTTTTTTTTTTTTCGAATGAAAATGTTAAAAATTTGCATTCAACAATTACTTGGTGATTTTGATTTCTTTCCATTAGATGTTAGGGTTAACCCTTAAATATAATTCATGTAAATGATTATATGTACCATACTTAAGGAACCAAAGAATTAGAGTTTCTTCAATATGGATAGTATTATTGAAATTAATAAGTTACGAATTTCCGACATTCAAGTCTTCATTCTTTTACGTGTCAAGATGCAACAATTACAATAAAACCTATCTCTAACCAGATGGTTCTTTGTGCGACCTTTGCAATTTGTGGGATCTCGGCTCGTGCCAAGTCGAAAGCCCTCGAGGGGGAGTGATATGAAAATAATTGAAAAAGCCACTCTAATGCTATGCTTATGCACACGAATACTTTTCTAGTGAAAATTGACATAAACTGGTTTCTCTCTTTTGGCAGGTTCATTCCAATTTTAAGTCGTGATATTTTGGCCCGCTACGTTTGCGATGCCTCGGATTACTCGAGACAAAATTTGTCGTTACTAACTACACATTTTTCATTTATTTTATTTCCAGGAGTGAAGCTGCCCGGCCGTGAGAAGGATCCTCCTCCGATATTATCAGCCTATTCATAGTATTACGTCGGCGTTGCGGTCGTTTCGATCGTTCGATTTCAAACATTCGAGCTAAGGCATCGACTTTCCGTTAGGGAAAGATTGTCTAAATGCAGTCTCGGAACACGTGCTTGCAATGTTTTCTGCATGGCTTATTACTTGTCTTAATTGCACCCTCTTCTTTCGATTTGTTTGCCAATTAGGGTGCATTTAGCTGCTGTCTGTGTCGTGCCTTAAACACTAGACCAGACGTATCACCAATATAACTGCGAGTCGCTATTTTCTTTTTGGGTAATAAGATTCGTGGATGTCACCTTTAATGTACGGTCTTACGAGCTCTTTTCGACGGCGTGCTCGTCGACATTTTCGCTTCGGCATCTCATTCCTCTAGGCAGTTTGTTTTTATGTGATTAATTCTGACTTTTGAAATCATCGATTCAGTGAAACCTGTAATCAGGATGTCATCGATAAGGGCTATCCCCGTCTGTCCGACGTGCCCGTTTCTTCCGATTTTCGGTGCGAGACGTATTCTATTTCGTTGCCTCGATATTTCGAATTTTAAGTTGAATTCAATCATTGATCTCGCAACTTTGGTCGCGCATAACTTTGTAGTTTTTGTACACGAAGGAAGAAATAAAAAAGAATGTAATTTACTTTTTTTAGATTTCTGCTGCATGCTCAGCTGCATCCATATAATTTACTCTGCTTTAGAAGCATCACCATATATTTTTCGTATCATTTGTTGATTTAAAATTGGTAATAAATTGGAATGTGATTTCCACATTTGAAGCATTTGAACATATGTTTGTGGAATTTGAGTTACTGCTCTACTCTGCAAAGGCAATCACTAAATTAAAGACATTGAAGCATATTTACTGGAAAATTACTGACGGATGATGGCTGTTTCTGCTTAAAGTTTTGGAGCAGGACTGGAAGAAGGCATTCTTTTGAAAATAAAGTGCAACAATAAAAAATTAATTATTTAACTAATTAAGTGATGGTTTTCGAGGTTGATGGGTGAAAAGCAAGATTTGAAATGAGATAAAATGGTGATCTAACGGTAGATAGTTCCAGGGTTTGATGATTCAGTTATTGAAGTGTTGCCTGCAATTGGCAGAACTAAGCAGAAGTGATGACTACTGATTCTGGTGGCTTGAAAGACTGGAATTACGAACAAGACTGTTTTGGACTATTTTGTAGCAGAGGTGGTTCGATAATTAGGGTTTTAAGCAATAGTCGTTGCAGTCTGCTATGGTGAGGCAAAAATTCTGAAACAGGGGATGGCTCTTGTGAAATATTTTTAAACGCGTTCGACTTTCATTACTTGATGCTTGCCTAACCCTGTGGGCTTCAGATTTGGAAACAATATAAGAGGATTGGTCGGACATACGTCAATATACTCTGGTGCAAGCTATTTTTTCAGGAACACTCTCCCTTTCATCAAACAGTACTGTTTAAGTCGACACTCATTCTAATTCTAGTATTTTCTTCAAGGAACGCCTCCGTCATTCTCGAAAAGGTCTTGATCTTTTGGAGAATTTTGGGAATTAAATTAAAATTCTTTACAACTAGTATTATTATTTAGAATTTTTAGTGGAATAGAGTTGGATAGTAATATGTTGTAAAAATTTGTGTTATGTAAGTTTAAAATTGCTTTAATTAATTAGACGCTTTTGTGTACAATAACACATTGTGTAAACTCCATGTTCCGATAAGTTGTGTGGCGGGTGAAAGTGATTGAGGGCGAAAGTTTGCGATGAGACTCTGGAGATTGCTTTCATGCTTTGACTTGTATTGTCCTAAATATATGCATAAACGAAAAACGTCCTTCTTAAAAAATGCCAACACTCCTATCGATGTCGGCGTATGGCTGATAATTTTGACATTCCAGATTTTATTCTTTGTTTATGTGCATTGGTGTAATGAAACTTTTCCCAAACCCCAGTCAGCCAATTCGTTTACCATTCAGTTTTCGGAAGAAAAGGCTCGAGAATATTTGCACGGTCTAACCAGTCTTGGTAGTCGAATAGTTGGCAGTACCACAAACCAAAAGTATGCAGTTGAGTACATCTGGACAGAACTTGAGAAGATACAGAAAAATTCGAAGATGAAAAGTCATGCAATTAAGGTTTCTTGGAACTAATGAATTTTATGAGTATTTCAATTTATGTGAGGCTAAAAATATAATTTTGTTAGGCCTGTGCTTTGAGCGTCCAATAAAACATGTTGCTGGAGGAATCCTGACAACAGTTTTGTAGTAGACTGCTTAGCAAATAAAATCTAGGTGGACCAGAACCTAAAATTGAAATTTTTTATCATGGGCTCTATTTAACTGTTGCCTATTACACAAGCTCATCATATGGGGTTGTTAACTATTAGAGTTTGCAAAGCTTATACAAGCATTGCAGTTCAGTCTGTCAGCTAGACATGGTTTTTTTGGAATCTCCATGAATGTTGCTCTGCAACCCATGGTTATTTGTTTTGGTGCCTAGGCAAATCTTGCCCTTGATGCCTGTGAAAGAACCTGCACAACATTCGCATAGCCTCAACTCGATTTGAATGCACTTAGTGAATGTTAATATTTCTATTTTAATCATTGTCAACATTATGAAAATTTTCATTATTTTTTTTAGCAAGCTGACTAGGTATTGTTTACTATTAGATTGATTACCAAACAGCCAGGGGTTCATTTGATCTTGACTTTTTGGGTGGATTCACTAATGTTTATGAAAATATTAATAATATTATCCTCAACCTGATGCCCTATGACAAGAATTCAAGCATATCTTTGCTGATAAACTGTCATTATGACACTTTCCTTGGAACTCAAGGTGAATAGAAAATATGTTTTAATAATTACACTTGTTAATAAAGGATTGCAAATAAATAATAAGTTGAAGTTATGAATAATTATAGTATCTTTAATTCCATGTTTCTAAGGTGCAAGTGACGATGCTGTCAATTGTGCTACCATGTTGGCTTTACTCCACAGCCTAACGAGTCGTGCCAGATTTGTTCGTAATGTGGGTCTGATCTTTCTTTTCAATGGGGCCGAGGAAACCATTTTACAAGTTCAATATTGTTTTAATTTCTCTTGAAACAAAACATTTTGAAAAGTGTATGATCTAATAGTTGAAGCATTTTTTCTTTGAATTCATAACAAATATAAGTGAAATCTCTGCCAGGGTAGCCATGCTTTTGTTGTCTCTCACCCATGGTTCAAGAAAGTCAAAGCTTTCATCAATCTAGAAGCAGCAGGTGCTGGAGGAAAAGAGCTCTTCTTCCAATCAGGTGATTGTTGTGGTCAGGTGTTTCAGATATTCTGACATTTTTTGTCTTTTTTTAGTTGTACTTTGTTGCTGAGATCATGGTTTTAATCATTATCAAACAAATCCAATAAATAAAATTTTAAAGACAAAATTTTGTCTTTCAGGCAGCCCTTGGCTCACTAAACTCTACCGTCATGTTCCACACCCATATGCTTCCTCCCTTGCCCAGCAAATATTTAAAAGCGGAGTGGTCCAGTCCGACACTGATTTCAGAATCTTCAGAGACTTTGGGAATGTTCCAGGTGAGTGTGATAAGGTCTGTCCATTTAAATGTAAGATAGTTTTGTTCAAGTCATTATTTATTTTTGTAATGTTATTGAGTGTCTGTGACTCTGGCTCTTGTTAGTAAATTTAGGTAAATATTAATTATGAAAAGGATGAAGCCCAAATACATAAAAAAGGCAAACTTAAACATTTCAAGTTATTAACAGTGATGCTCTCTCTGATCCTCTATTTTGATTGGTGGTACTCAGATGGCTGAACAGGTAATGTTCCTGCATGTGGCATTAATGGTAGCAAGTTGTTATGCTTGACACCTGTCCTAAGGAGCACCCTCAGATGGGGAGCGGGTAAGAAGTACCTTCGCATCCCATAGGGGACTTGTGGGGCACCCAAAATATCAGATAAGTGCGTTGGCATTGATTAATAATTTTAATTAATTCTTGTTAATCGAAGGTGTGGACATTGCTTACATACGTAATGGATATTTTTATCATACGAGACACGATACACCAGACAAAATACCACTGGGGGGTATTCAGAGAACAGGTATGATGTTTAGGTTGGTGTTAGTGGAAAAAATACATTGATTTTTTTGCATATATAACCTTCCAGGAGAGAATATTATGGCACTTATTAGGGGTATTAGCAATCAGGCTTGGGACTCAAGCTCAACCAGTGATGATCCAGTATTCTTTGATATCGTAGGCATTGTTCTGGTTATGTATTCAGTAGAGATTATGATCTCAGCCAATATTCTTGCTTGCCTGGCATTCCATTTGAAAGTGATGTGGGCACTGTTTGTGACACGAGATCTGAGAGGTTCGTTATAGGAGGGAACCTTTAAACCTGTTTCCATTACTTATTGCATGCTTCCTATGCTGAATCCATCTTATTTATTCTTCAAACTAATCCTTAGATTGTATGGTTCTTCCTCCTAGGATATGGAGCTCATTGTGGAAGCACCACTCAGTAACAGAGCATTTATTAATCTATTAGGTCCCTAGACTTAAGACCCAGATTCTGTATTCAATTTTCTTCACGAATTATTGGGACCTAATATGCATCTTAATTAAATTATGGCTCTGAATTAGACCCTAAACCTTATTGCATTTCTTGTGCCTATATGTTTCATTTAATTTAAATCAGTAGATACTTAAAAATTAAAAGGATTAACAACAATAATAAATAATGCAAGTGAATATCCCCTTTAGTTAGTACAAACTAATTGTTATTTAGTTAAATAATTGTTATAGCTATATTGTGAAGTCTGAAAATCATCAGCCTACTTATCAGTTTAATTGCTATCGTCCAACGTAACGGTTTGGCATTCATAACTGTTGTCATCTCGACAGCGAGACGTCAGCATGCCCGGAGACTCCTTCTCGGAATTGTTTTCATAGTCGCTTCCTGGCTGACTTCTCTCTCTGTTGTTACTTTTATTGCCCTCTGCCTGGATTTAATTGGATGTTCAATGACCTGGTTCAACAATACCTGGTTACTGATTGGTATATATTCTGTTCCCTCGCTGGCTTCCACCTATTTTGTGATGTCAAGACTGAAGGTTCATTGGCTTGTCGTAAGTTATTCATTATTGGTATGTGATATGAATTTTTAATGATTTAATTTATTTGGCTTTTTATAATATCATATAGGGAGAAGGACTCTCTTTATCAGAAATGGAGTCGATTATTAGTGATTCTGTTATGGCAATCCTCAGCACCGTTCTCCTTATATTATCGTGGAAAGAACTGTCATCATCATTCATGATCTTTGTCTTTCTTTTTTCCATGCACTTGAGATCCATGTTTATGGCATTCCTCTACCTTTTCAGAGGTGATGGATTATTTTGCATTATTTATCACATATGAAGTTTTTTGAGGAAAAAGTATAATGCCATTGCAACTTTAATTCCCTCCTTGCCAAGTGGACCAGAGCTTGCAGCTGACGCTGATTTCCTAAGGGACCGGAAGGCTTCCCCTTGGGGACCAGAGACTGCACTAAATTAAATAAGTGTAATTTTATCACAATAGGTAAATAGACTGGTTCCAAAGATTTCTTCATTCGATTTATCTAAGAATTTGCAATTGAATAAAACACTTGGTTGTCGTGTTTTCAACCATCTTCGCTTTGCCTTCTGGTACCATGAAGGTAATGGCTGAAAGGCCACATTGCTCTCGCACCAAATGTGGACATGTGAGGCACTCGAGAATACAAATACGTAGTTTGTACATTGCTGATGGAATAGTAGTAGTAGTAGTAGTACTTTATGAATAATGTGATTATGTAATAAATTACAATTAGGGAGAATTACAGACCTGATGTACTTTACTCTTGCTCTCCACCTGGCTGCCCTGTTTCATCACCAAATCTTGAGCTTATACTATATTGAGGGTATAGTGACAACCTTTGTGCCCCTCATGGGCAGATCAGGACCTTCAATACCCACTGACGTAATCATTGGAATCCTTGTCTCCATTTTGACCAACTATCATTTCATGTGTCATGTAAGATTTTACTATGCTTAACTGAATTTAGTTATTTTAATTTGTTAAATTTTTTAAAAATATTTATTTGTAAGCCTATTCTGAACAAAAACTGTTTATTAATCACAGTTTAGTTGTTAACATAGACATTAGAAATTTGTAAAAGCCTTTTTATATTTTAGATCAGCCTGCTGTTCCTTTTGGATGTGCCATCACCCAAAAAAGTTTTTGGGTATATATTCTTTTTATTTTTATTTTTGGCAACTTGTACCAGGATTGGATTTCCATTTTCGGACAGTCCAGTGTATCCTGTCAACCAGCGCATTTTTATTCAAGTGAGAAATCCTTATTTAAGTCAATAGATATTTGAATATAAAAACTGCTTATTCCCTGCAATACCGATTATGAGTGGCAATAGAGAGGATATTCTTTTTGGGTTGCAGAATTTTGTTACCACTTCATTCAAACACGACTCGTGAATATTTGAAGGTTTCAATATTTATGAGGCCAGTGAAGTGGCAAAAAAATAAAATTCTTTTAGTTTTGTAATAAAACTGTTTGGTTTGCATTTGATGCAGTCTTCATTTTAATGGTAAGAAAAAGTATTGCCAAATTGTATTGCTATCAGCTAGGCAATGCTTGACCAAAAGTTTAGGTATCACTATTACTGATACTTTTGAAGCAGAGTGTTGTTGGTGTCACTGATAATTTTTTTAAAATATTAACAACCCTGCAGTTACCTTTAATGTCATTATATCAATTTTTTGGGCATACTTTCATTTGATTACTAGCAACACATCTCTGATTTGATTGAAATTGCAGTTGCTTTAAATGCGCATGTTGGGATCACGGGCTTACGAGCCAATAATATTATAAATGTCCAGGATAGTAAAGGTTTCATTTATTATTTAGTCCACTAATTCATTTGTCAATCAGCATTTACGAAGAAGGTTCAATCCACCTGTGGGTGATTCTAGCAGCCAAACTTATGAAGATAATCATATTGCACTCGTACCTCTCGATCGAACCTCGTTGATCCATCTTCATTCGATCAGGGATCTCAATATCTCAAAGTTCACCCTCCTTCCCTGCTCTGACCAACCCTATTGTGGATGGGCTTATTATCTGCCACTTATTTCTCACATGAAGTGAGAATAGAATATAAAAGTTTAAAAATAATTTATAAAATCATCAAAAAGGATTATCAAAGTGAAATTGTAGCTTTGATAATGAGATAGAATGGTAGCTAAACTTATTAAATTTATGACTAGTCAGGTGTACCATGTACCTGCTGAAAGGCTCAATATAATGCCAGAGGTGTTTGTTCGTTTTGATCGAGTCCTGAGGAAACCAGACTTTAGCCTTATCAACTTCACCTTTACAGGTAAGTCTTGATTTGTGAAGAATTGAGATTTGAGAATTATTAACAGTGATTACTAGGATTGCCGATCAAAATGCAGGTCCGGAGTACTTGAGCATATATGTCTCTCCGTGCCAAGGGGTGAGCTTAGTAGCTTGGAACATCGGTAGTGGAGTACCTTTTCCGACCAAAATGCCTTATGGAGTCAAAACTCCCCAGTATTTTGTCTTTGTTTCTTTCGGCATGGTTCCACTTGAACCTCTATGGCTAAACCTCACCCTAAAGGTACTTGAAAGATTTTTAATTATAATATTTTGTTACCATGATTAAAAATGTGATTGTTGAACCAGCTCTTTTGCATAATTCATCTGTATACATTACATAGTGATAGCCTTGTTGATAATTGTAACTGAAAAAATTCACTGATATCAGTTGTAGTGCAGTATATTTGTCTATCAGAACTCAAAATTGCCTGCTGGATGTGTGGTGCAAGTTGCTGTGGTTGGCCATTACATGCCCACAGAAGATCGGCCGCAAATCTCCATGACCTTGAGTCGTTATCTCAAGTACATGCCTTCTTGGGCATCTGTGCTTCATATAGGATCCACATATGAATCGTGGACTATATGAATGTTAGTTGTTTTGAAATGGAAGCATACAAAGCTAAAAGATGGTGAATGAACACAATTGATTGCCATTTACTGTTATTTTACTTGACCAAAAAATTTTGGGAATTTTTTTTGGTGACATGTTCACATTTTTGGATCTTAGTGATGTTTGATTACTTGATTTTACTAAAATAGTCAATACCATATAAATTAGATTTATATTTAATTATTATATTAAATCACAATTAAGCAAAATCAGCTAACATATGCCTTGCCAAGTACAGTGACTTATTTGAATTATCATTAGCTAAGGAAGCATCATTTGTCCTATTTGATGTTATTGCTTTGGTATTTTGCATATTTGCAAGCCTCACATGTTTAACAGCATTACAATTCTTGTTTACTTGGATACCTTGAGTTCTTTAACTCGCTGTCCTTTGTGGCAAGCATTAAGTCCTATTTCTCTGTTTTTCTCCTATTGTTCTTGCGTTGCTTATTTTCTTAATTTTATTTGATGTTGCTTGGGATATGTTCCATTTATTTATTCTCAGGGAAAGAGGCAATCGAAACTAGCTCTTGTTCACTGGCACCCATTCCCTCAAAAAGACGTGGTGTCATGTATTTTTTTTTTTTTGAATTGATATCTGTGGTAATTGTAGTGGCGATCCATGCGGGACATCAGGCTTTAGTCAATAATGACATCATGTGCATTAAAAACTTAAGGACTTTTAGCTGACGGCTCCAGGCACGGGGTCTTCAATTTTTTGTAAAGTCATATTGACCGCAAGAAGTCTTGGAAATTCAAATCTCTACTCTTATTCCGTTGAGAAATGGTTGTATGGTGACAAAAGCCGAATTTTTGCGAGTTTGCTTAATAGTTCATTAATAGGTATTTTCGAATGTGCCGAATGCTTTCAAAATTCGATCTAGTCCTTCAATAATAAATTGAAATATTTTAACGAAGGAAAAAAATATTCTGCAATCGATTCTATCAATATTTTAAGTGATATTTTGCGACTTATTATGATATTTTAAAGGATATACATTTAATTCCTGCCATCAAAATTTTAAATAAACAGGAAGTATTAGTTTAAAGTCCCAGCCTCACCTTTGCCAACAAAACGATAAATAAGGCGCTCGGTAGGACTTTGAACTGCTTGGGGTCTGGTGGTGCGCGTTAGTTGCTGGGGAATCTATTTTCATTCCTTGATTCGCTTTATCGAATAGCTAGGCCTTGGGGAGGACTTTCATTAGTTGAGAATTTGTTCGTTCGCAGAATATATCACTATATATTAGCACGTCGTTTAATTTATTCGAATTGCCTGTTTAAGGTATGGACTTTTTCGGATGTCTTCGCTTGCATCAAACAGCTATTCTTGTCCAGCACGTGCTTTATAATAAATTCATCGATCTTAAAAGCCTTCCACACAAATTTTTTACGTATTTCACGATGTGATTTATCACAAAATTCATTGAAAGACTCTTTAACGTAGGAAATGTGATCGAATTGTAACTTTCTTGCAGTCGTATCACTCAGCAGCTCTTCAATACTTTAATGATATCCAGGTTATTGTTACTGAGAAACAATCATAAGATGACTGTTGATGGAATGGTTGGGGGAATTGGCATCCTCGACATTGTGGTCCTCCTTGGAGTCTTGGGTTCTGCCGCATATTATTATATTTCAAAGAAAAAACAGGTAACTCCAGTATTCAAGAAACTCACAATCAAGTAAGACCAATGCAATAATGTTTTGGGATGATGTGAGTTGTTATATTAAATATTCAAATATTCAGTGATAACTTCGTATTTCAGATTTGTGTCTTTCTGCATCAAATTTTTATTATTGTGCTTTGTTATGCAAACTTCTTTTTAACTGATAGGTTTGAGTGTAACACATTGAAGTGATCGCTAGCCTAATCTTAACTCAGAATTTAGCTGGGGGTGACTATCAGATAAAGTTTGTTCTTCCATAGGGCTGATCCCTGACTTTCATACTTTGTCAAAACGTTTCTTTGCCTTAATAAAAACATCAGTGGTGTTATTAAAGTTTAAAATCAATGTATGTAAAACAAAACAGTGTAAAATTCTCACATATTAAAATTATATTAAATTAAATCTCTAACGTATATGTCTGGCAAATTGGGAAAGAATATGAACATGAACAATACATTTATGTTGGGTCAATTTAACATTAAAAATTGTGTCAATTAGGTCAAATATTTGTTGTACCTCAACAATAGGTTAGATTGAGTGTTGCATTGCTCACATAACATTGTTTGTATTATTTTATTTTATTTTATGAAAGTCCATTGGCCAGCCATGACAGAAGTTTTATCCGTCGGATGAAGAATGGAGTAAGACACAAAATAATTTATTAAATACTAGTTAAAAATGTTATTTCTCTTCTAATGTAATTATCATTTAAAAAATGTCACAGCAGCATAAAATAAAAGTCGTCACAAATGGATTAATAGCCGAGAATAGAAGTTATACTCTTTATCATATAATGTAAAACTTCCCATCTTCAAACATTTAAACCAGTTTTTTAGTTTCTAATTATATCCTAATCATCATATTCTTCCAGATGCTTCTAAACTAAAAAACAAAACAAGATGTTATATGATGTCTGATGTTTACATAAGTAAACTAATTTGCAGGGAAGATCAATGGTTATTTTCTTTGGCTCTCAAACTGGAACTGCTGAGGAGTTTGCTTCAAGGCTTTCTAAAGAATCCTCAAGATATGGACTGAAGGCACTCACTGTTGATCCAGAGGATTGTGAAATGGCAAGTTTTTGATTTGAAAGAATTCTGGATGCTTGGATTGTTATATTTTGCAATACTATTTGGCCACTCACTATTTTATTATTAAATATTTGTTTCAGTACTGCAGTACTTCTCTATTGTAATGTTACTTTATTCTTCATATCGCTTTTAATAGATTGAGAAATGTTAGTAATTCCAAATAATGTCCTTCAGATACAATTTTTCATGTCTTAATGGGCTGTCAAAGTTAATTTGCCAAAGCACATTTTGCAAATTGAAGGTTGTACTTGACTTTATTGTGGGCACTGGATGTTTTTAGGATGATCTGACCAAACTGCCTGAAATAGAAAATTCATTGGCTGTTTTTATGATGGCTACATATGGAGAAGGTGACCCAACTGATAATGCCCAGGAATTCATTGATTGGCTGAAGGAGGGAAATGCAGACCTTGCTGGAGTCAGATATGCTGTGAGTTGGGCTATTATTTATTGCCACTACACCATTGATAAAATATCCGTTTCCAATTATGGCTACTAGGTCAGCTTGTAAGGTTATACCCTTGCATGGGTGGTGACATAGTTATCACAAACTGAACTGTTAGGGGTACGGTACCATTTGGCTGGATAATTGTACCGCTAAGAATAAATTTGGATGCTTAAGGTTCTCACTAAATTAACTAAACACTTTCAGAAAATTAATCATCTCAAATTTTGTAATTAAACTTTTAACATTAATTTTTAGAAAATTAAATGGTTGGATGTATGATTATGTCTTTTTAAAATCAATTTTCAGGTTTTTGGCCTTGGAAATAAGACATATGAACATTTCAATTCCATTGGGAAGTATGTGGATAGCAGGCTGGAAGAGCTTGGAGCTGAACGAGTTTTTGAGCTTGGGTTGGGTGATGATGATGCTAAGTGAGTAATTAATTCCCTTTGATGTAATTAATTCATTGATGTTTTGTTTAGACCATGACAACTGAGAAAAACTTTTCTGACTTTATCTCTACCACAAAGCCATTATGTTATTATGTAATATTTATCATTATAATTGTCCTTCAGCTATTTACTATCCATTTTTCTTTTTTGTCAATCTGCATTATTAAAGCACACAGCAGATGCATACATTCTGCTTTAATTTCAGCATCGAAGAGGACTATTTGACATGGAAAGAGGCATTTTGGCCTGCAGTTTGTGATTACTTTGGAGTTTCAGATGCTGGGGAGGAAATAAGGTTTGTAGATCTATAATAATTTATTAGTGAGGAATTTATGTCATTTTATTATTTTCAACTTCAAGTTGCTTCAATCATTATAGTGCTTGACATCATGTGATGTATGTGCAAAAACCCATTAATTTCTTAATAATAATAATAATAATAATATTGATTTTTGAATCTTGTTTGTTTGGGTCTTGGATCAATTGCTTGTTGGGAAAATAAGTGGCTTACAACCATTTAAGAAATTTATCCATCCATGATATTAAAATAGTGTTTAGAATTGTTTTATAAAGGTATGATGAATCAATCAGATGACAAATATGGAGATATAGAAATTAGAAAAACATATTCAAAATAGTAACAGATGTCTGATTAATTTAAATAATGGGGCTCTTCAAATAAACAATCGAGCAACTCGTATATGTTTCCAAAAAACTTTCTCTTGTAAAAATTTGAAGATAAGTTATAATCAGACAGATAACATCAAGAAATCTGTGAAATTAAAACTAAAATAGAACACCTCTTCAAAGTTTGACTAAAGGGTGATTACCCTGCTATTGCAATATAAATTGATTGTTGTGACAAATATGTATGACATTAATGTTAATGAAAAGGCTGGCAAAAGAAATAGTTACTTTTTATTATTAATCAAGTTTTGCTTGATTTTATTAGTGCAAGACAATACACGTTGGAATTACATGATATCATTCCGAAGGATAAGATATATACCGGGGAGCCAAGCAAAATTGGATCACTAAGGAATCAAAAACCGTAAGTTTGATTTTCTTTTATCTTTATTTTTTAGGGTGGTAGTGATTAAAATTTTTTTTAAATCAATTAATATTGATATTGTTCATGAAACATCCTGAACTTCTAATACATTGCACATTAGCAAATTTTAGATCATCAGAAATTTTTGCTGTTAACTGGTTTGTTTGACTGATGCAATATTAAATCAGATATTTGATTTTTTTACTTGAAACATTTTTTCTGGTCACCATTGATAACTCAATGATAATGTTTTGGATATATGTGCCAAAGATGGTAAATCAATGTGTTTGAATCACAGTAAGCAAACTATAATGAAATTGTGGTGAGTAAAACAAATCTTGTTGCCACTCATCTCTCCTTTGCACCATTTTTGAAAACAAAATGCCCTTCCAATTTTCTAGCCATGTGCTTTGCTGCAACATCCTTTTGTGGACATTTTTTATTATAACACTAGAGAAAGAACTGGTAACAAAGCCCAATCAAAAATTGCTAAAGCTTTAATGGTGGAATTTCTACTTAGGCATAAAATGCTGTCTATTAAACAGATATTTCTTTACAAAATAAATGTTCACATATGTGATAAAAAAACTTTAAAATTTAAAGTTATTGCTGAAAATTGAATTAATTAATTGATTGATTCCCTTTTCTTTACTTTATTGGTCCCTCTTTACATGCTTCTATTTAACTTGGTGTGTTGACATTCAAATCTTGCATTTGATTTTTTGATTACTCGACATCCAAACGGGCTGAAATATGGCAAATTCACATCTTTTGGATGGCCATTGATGAATCTAACAATAATTTTAAAATTTGTTTAGTTTTAACATTTAAATTTGAAAAATTTGCATATTGGTGCCCACACTTTTACTTTTAGTCATAACAAATTTCTAAATTTTTGGTCAACTAAACAAAACTATTGCATTCATTTTAGTTAATTTCAGCACAAAAGCATGACTGAAAAAACATTTTGTAATAAATTTTTATTGACATTAATGATAGACATAAATTGTCACTATATGCATCAACAGAAGCCTGAATTGGTAGACATGAACTTAGTTATGTTTGTCTCAACTTTTAAATAAATTAAGGCTTTATCCTACAGGCCTTATGATCCCAAGAACCCATTCTTGGCTACCATCACTAATAAAAGAGAACTCCATCATGGTGGATCAAGGTCTTGCCTTCATATAGAACTGGATTTGACTGATTCAAAGATAAGGTACGAGTGCGGCGATCATGCAGCCATCCTTCCTCGAAACAATGCCGATATTGTCCAGAAAATTGGCAATAGGCTTAAGGTGGATCTTGACACTGTGTTCACTCTTAACAACAACGATGGTCAGTATAAATTAATAACTCAAATTGTTTTCAGCATTTTCTTTGAGTGCCTTTTATCATTCCCTGCCGTGTTGATTAATATCACATCACATTGTAAACGCATTGTCAAATATCACTGGATGTTATAATGTTGATTATATTTTTAACATTTTGAATCAATTAAAATCAAAATTAACATGATGAGTAATTAATAAAGTCCACCATAATGTTTGCTGCATTTAATAGCTGAGGCCACAAAGAGCCATCCATTTCCCTGTCCCACAACTTACAGGATGGCCTTGACCCACTATTTGGACATCACTTCCTGTCCAAGAACAAATGTGCTGAAGGACATTGCTCAGTATGCTAACGACGAAGAGAGGGATTTTCTCCTTTCACTAACCAAGTCAACACATGAATCGAAGGTGAATATTCTGTTTAATGACTAATCTGTTTTGCCACTCCTCAGAACCATACAATTCTCTTATATTTGTTTCATAATGCATTAGAAGCATATGAGCTGAAAGGCAAAGATACAGAAAAAGCACTTGATTAATGTCACGATAATCATTATCAGATTGACTTATTGACCTCTCCAGGAGGCCTATTTGGACTGGATAGTGTCAAAGCACCGGACAATTGTCCACGTATTGGAAGACTTAGAGTCCCTCAATCCGCCCATTGACCATCTCTGTGAGCTTCTGCCTCGTCTTCAGGTGCGATATTACTCTATCTCGTCATCGCCAAGGGTGAGTAAGAAGAAATTTCTCAAAAATTTTCAGTTTCAAACATTTGAATGATATTCAGAATTAAATTAGTTGTGGCATTTATAAAAAAAAATTGAATTCATTTGAACTGCTTCTGCAATACATCTTGGAACTCAATTTAGAGTCAACCCTAACTAATAATATCACTCAAATTCTCAAATCTAGTTGAATCCATCACGGCTCTCTATAACTGCCGTGGTGGTGGAATATGTCACCAAGCTCAACAGACCCATGATGGGTGTAGCAACTGGAATGTTGAGGGGCATAGAGCCCTCTGAAACCCTTAATCCAAAGGTGCCAGTTTTTGTAAGAAGGTCACAATTCAAGCTCCCTTATAAATCATCTCTTCCTATCATCATGGTTGGGCCAGGAACAGGTCTTGCACCTTTTATGGGATTTCTTCAAGAGAGGCTGTATCAGAAGCAAGAGGGTATCCCTTCTTATATCTTGCCATTTCATGTCATATTAAAATGCTTATAAGGTCATGAGAATGTCATCTTTATTTCAATTCTGATTCATGCTAAACTGCCAAAGATCACTTTCACCTCAACAAATTCCTAGGTAAACCAATTGGGGATATGTATCTTTACTTTGGATGTCGTCACAAGAGCAAAGATTTCATATATGAACAAGAACTTCAAAGGTTTTTGGATGAAGGGGTCCTGACAAAGTTACATGTCGCCTTCTCCAGGGATCAGGAGAAAAAGGTCTATGTACAGCACCTGATGGAGCAAAATGGGAAAGAAATCTGGGAAGCCTTGGAGCAAAAGGGACACTTTTATGTTTGTGGGTTAGCACTCTCATTGAAACTAATGGTGCTTGAGGCTTAGTCTATGTAGAAACAAATATCCAATATCAGACCACATAAATACAGACAATAACCACTTCATACCTGTTTCAACTTTCAGAGATGCAAAAAACATGGCTCATGATGTTGACCTGACAATGCACAAAATAGTTACTGAGTATGGAAATTTGGACTCAGTTTCTGCCTCAGATTACATAAAAAGGATGAGATCTTCTGGAAAATACTCATGTGATGTCTGGAGCTGAAAACCTCCAAAGAATTATTAGAACATTTGCTTTGACTCACATATGCTTCTAGGACAAAGATATTTTAGGATTTGCCTCAACTTCGGTTTCATTTTGCCTTCCACCCAGTGAAAATAATTTTGTCGTCTATTGATTTGTTTTTATCAGATATTGACAAATAGTGCTAACCAAATTCAGTTTCAAAATTTCTTTTTAGACAATTAAGTGTTGTGTAAGAATCATAAGCTTGAGTTACAAGCAAAAGCCTGGAAGAAGTCTTTTCTAGCCAAAAACCAGGAAACAATGCCAAGAATTAACTTCATTGGCTATTAAATGATTGAGAAGTTTATGAACTTTTTTTCTGTGTCAGAGATTGGCCTGATGGAAAGACAATTTAATGTAGCTCTGTCCTTAGAGTTAATGCGGCCTACGCATCGGTAGTGACCCCCTCGCAGGATTCCCGGTCCAACATTGTGCTCATAATAAATGCAAGATATGGCATCGGTTCCGTCTTTAAGTACGAATTCGGTTGCATCAAAAGTGGGGTGCTTAACTACAGGGGAGTCGATTTTTCCGAAAATTTCAAATAATACGAGGTGGGTACTTTTCGAATAGATTTCCACAACTTTGGAGATGCTGCACATAACTAATTGGAAGTCCCTTGCATCGAACGTTGAAGGATTCCTGGATGAGCGATTCGATCCCGAGCAAACATGTCTGAAGGTGCTCCTTTCGCCTTGAGGAGCAGGGTTCTTATAATGTGGACTTCTAACCGTAGAAGAGACGGCATTGAGAATATAATTGTGACCGTCCTCACTGAAGTTACTATTCTGAGACTGTATCCGAAGGAATGGCGGAATTGTATTTAGAACCAAGGGTTTCTCTCCTAACATTTCTTCTACGTCTTCATTCGAAAATATCCTGCTGGATTCATAAAATAACGCAGACATCCTCCGCTCACCAACACGAACTTCCTGCTAACGGTGACAAAACGCCCAAATCGCGTCTGCTACCAGTTCGCTGTTATGATCCATATCAATGAGTCCAATTCTTAAATCTGTGACATATTTTTTTTATTTGCAGTCTGCTTAGCTCGGTTTTTATTTGCAATAAAATATAGACCCTATCCAAATTTTGTTTTAAAAGCAAAGGGCTTGGTCGCTTCTTTAAGTAGTTTTTAGGCTTCTCCCAAGGCATGCAAATTAATTTAATTCGTAAAATTAAATTAGATTAAATTGCAATGCTGGGAGGCCGCCAAAATAGATTATATTTTTATCATAGTTTATCAGTAATATAAACAAATTCATGAAATATAAGATTTTATTTGGTGGTAAACTTTCCTTTTTGGAAATTTTTTCCATTAGACTTAGATAGTACAACGGATGATTCATGCTTGGTCATCGTCGAATTGCGTCAAAGCAGCGAAGCCTTGCTGCATATAAAAGCGTGACCTCCACCACGCTTTGGATTTCCAGACTGGTTGCGAGTCCGGATCGTTTCGTTTTGAACTTTAATAAATAAACAATCGCGTTTACGACTAATATTTTAAAAGTTTGCCAATCTGCAATTTTAAATAATTTGATAGAGTTAAAAATCTGAAAAAAATGGTTACTACTATTGTTTCGACTCTGGCCTCCATAGGTGGTTTTGGGTGCCAGAAAGTTGAAAATTTCATTGATAGGTTGAACAGATATTACTCTTCCGCATTTCTTTTAATTCTAGCCTGTCTCGTGTCTTCTAAGCAACTAGTAGGAAATCCAATTGAGTGTTGGTGTCCCGCTCAGTTTACCGATAACCAAGTCCGTTACACAAATTCCTACTGCTGGGTTAGCAGCACTCACTACCTTTCCAAAGAACATGCTGTCATACCACGATCATTTTCCAAGGACGACGGCATCACCTATTACCAGTGGGTACCCCTGATGTTTCTACTGCAATGTTTTCTCTGCCACATTCCTTACTTTCTATGGAAATTCTTACTACAACACAATGGTGCCAATGCATCTGATCTTTTGGAAGCTGCCTTAATGACTAATGAAATCACTAAATTAGAAATGCGCGAAAAAACAATCGAACACATCGCCCATCAGCTTGACAGGTACACTTTAACCAGAAGATATTCCGACTCCACTTGTTATAAGAGATTGATGAACGTTCTTTCCAAGAAGTTCTTTATGTTTGGTGGAAGAAGCTACGGCAACTTTCTTTCCAACTGCTACATGTTCATCAAGGTCGGATTACCTAAAACATAAAAATACATTAATGAATGGCATAAAAGCCTAAATCTGATATCTTGCCATTTTAGGTAGTCTACATTTGCCTTTCGGTGCTTCAGATTCATCTCTTGGAACTGTTACTAGGAGCAGAAAAAAATTATCATCTTTATGGAATCAAGGCCATCCACGGCATGTTTCTAAGAATGCCTTGGGCGGACCCGGACCACTTTCCCATCGGAACGTTATGCGAATTAGAAATTAGGGACCAATCGAGAATTCACAGCTATGTCGTCCAATGCGTCCTCAGTATAAATATCTTTAACGAAAAGATATTTGTAATTCTGTGGCTTTGGTTTTTTGCCCTGCTCACTGTTACCTCTATCGATTTCATCAAGTGGTTTGTTTATAACTTCTACTGGAGAGGATCAACAAAGTACGAAAGTATATTTTTCTCTTATGATTATTGAATCATCGGTTAACTAAATAAAATTAACAACAATTTTAGACAGACGTTAATTAAATGTTTCGCACTTTTAATGTCGTTTGATGCTTCGTTTCTTAAACTTAGAAGACGATTTTTTCTTTAGATTGAATGAAACACCAATGGAAGTAACAAACATGTTCGATTCATGCAATTCATTACAAAATACCGAAATTTCTACAAAAGTAGTTGACACGTCAAGATATCCATTCATTTTATGTATTTATGAAAGAGCTATTTCTTTAAATGAAATTTCTTCTTTTTTTATATTTAGTACATAAATCTTCAGGTTCATCTCTAAAAGACTATGCAAAAACACAGGTCGTAAGCTTCCTCCGAATCCAGTGCTTTTGTCGCGATTTGTCAGGAATTACCTGCGAAGAGATGGTATGACGATCATTCGCCTGATAGGATGCAATTGCGGTGACGTACTTATCAGCGAAATCCTAGAGCGGCTCTGGGTTCTCTATATGCCACAACCATTGCAAAAGAATTACATCAACGTCAGTCCAGGATTCAAAACAAAAGAAACTCTATCGTCGTTAAAGGAGAGCTCGTCAACCGCTCAACTCCTCTGAAACTCGTATTTATTTAAATTTTTTTGAAAGGGGGGTGCACGAACAGTGAGTTGTAAGTGAAGCCGCAGAAACGTTTGTAACCGACTATAAATTATGTATAATCGTCGTCAAGCGAACTGATACAATCACATTTATTTAAACAACATTGCATCCATCTCGACACACGTACGAATTGTTTATTATAGATGGGGTGAGAGTTATTTTTTTCCAAAGCAATTCCCGAAAGCAGCCCGAAAATTTACACATCACCCGAATGTTCAATACAGAACGATTTTAAACCAGTCAACACTTTTTTATGACTTAAAACATTTCCAGATGAATTATTAAATACTTCTATTTGTGAACGCTTTATTTAATTTGAGAGACGATTTTGGTCACTAGACATTCGGAACGATTTAAAAAGAGCGATCAAAATTATCGTTTTTAATGTAAACACGATAACAATAAACTACGAAACTTCTTCAATAAATTCTAAAAAGTGAACACTGGCCTTGAAGTTTGAACAATTCGAAATTGCAAAGACGAAGAAATCCAACACATAAAGCTCGACTAAATGAACATGGCAACATCAATCGAGGCATCCATTAATTAAACAAGGAATGGTCTCAATGTATTAGTCTTTGATGTAATCTGCACCAATCACAATTCACATTTAGCATTAAAATGGGTAACTACTACAAACTAAAATTAAAACTGTCTTTTGAGATAGAATTATCGAATAAGAGGAATTAAAGGATCGTGACCGGGCATTCCGCACTTCTTCCGAATTCTAGGCGATTGTAAGTCTAGTTAGAGCCTTAACTTAGAAGGTGGTAGGGGCAGAATCAATCTTCTTCTTAATGAGTTCATACATCTTCATAGTCAGATCTTCTAGTTGCGAGGAGGGCTGAGATGGACCGAACAGTTCCTGCAATTTCTTGCATTCTTTTTCCACAGCCGATTTTAGTTTCACTAACACGGGATCATTTTCTTCTTTAAACTCTTTCAGCTGATTAAAGAAAAATAAACCTTTATATGAAGGACGCCATAATAACCAACTAGAAATAAAATGGCTAATGTCATAAATAAGGACCTTTTCATAGATTTGAGATATGGTATTTACTGCATCCTCCAGTCTGTCACAGGCTTCTGAGGCCCTATCTGATTTATTAAAAGGTAGTTCAATGACCAAAAACAAATGACCAACAAATCCCAAATGCCTACCTTCTTCAGGAGTGGATTCAGCAGAAACCATACATACCACAGGTGAAAATGCCACTCTTGGTCTGTGTGGAAAGAGATTAACTGTAACTCAAACTACCAAAAAAATGAAAAATAATTATTGCTTATGCTGTTCTTTAGTTATGCAAATTGATCCAATTGAAAAGCAAACCTGGTGCAATCCTTTCTACTTTTTATAACGCGAGAATCCCTAAGACCAGATAGCGGTTCCCCTTCTCTTGGCAATTCTTCATTCGATTGATAGCTACCGTCGGCAGAAGAGGTCCTCGTATGTTTAAGACTGCTTTTGTCTTCTTTTATATTCCAATCAAAATTTAACATGCTATGCCTTGACCTATCATTAACAGAGAATTCAATCCCTGTATTATTGTTAGACGGGGAAGGTTCATGAGTTGTAAGTGAGTCCATGCTTTCAGAATGCCTGCTTTGAACAGCAGACCACCTTTGAGATTCTTGCTCTTCGTCACTAACGGTCCTAAATTTCTTGAAAATGAGTTTAGTTGCTAAATCTGATTGACCACTTTCTGTTGACTCATTATTTCTGTGTTCCCATCTATGCTGGATTGTGTCTGCCCTCTTGACACGGTTTTGAAGTGTGTCAGGTGAATGAACGTATAGGTTACGAGAAGGAGGTCTTGCAAAAGTAATGTTGGCGTTGGTGGGTGATTTTAATGAACCCCATTTTGATTGGCTGTTTACCCTCTTTGGACTCAAGTCTATTTCCTTTTTCTGATTGCTCACTGGTTGAGCAATATTAGAATTAATGCTAGAAACTTCTTTAAATTTCAGCATCTTGGTCGAGGAGATTAGACGTGGCTCCATGTAAGAAGTGCTTAATTTGCTTGCAGGATCTGATGGGAGAATCCTTTTCTGAAGCTGAGGCTTCATCTGAAGGTTGGAAGATAAAGGTTTGCTTATTTGCTTAGTTGGTTTAAGCAAAGTGCTGATGCTGGAATGTGATCTCCTTGAGCTATTAAAATCTCTTTCTGGTACTTCCAGCTCCTCTCTTGAAGAAATATGCAGTTTCATTGGTTCCCCAGGCATAGGATTATCTCCTTTTGGTGAATTCAATGTAACCATAGAATCGACTGAGCCGACTTCTCTCAAATCCATCACATCAGCCCCTGAAAGTCTTTCTTCAGGACAGGCAAAGGTCAATAGGCTGGACTCCTGCCTTGAGTCCGACATGTTATCATTTAAAATATCCATTTCTTTGGTATGTTCATTCTCTGAGATATTGCAGGAAACTTGGGAGTTGTGAACATTCAGAGACAAGATTGCAGAATCACCTATAATTTCTTCATCTCCTTGATTTTTGGAAAGATGTTCATCTTCAATGAGGTTTGGAGTGGACTGAAATTGCTTTGCAGATCGAGGTAATAAAGGCCTGCTAAGTTGTAGTTCTTTGGACGAGCTTTGTTGCTTAGCCTGAGAACTTTCAGTTGCCATACGATATGAACGAACTCTGGTAAGTGGTTTTCTTGATTCACCTTCCTTCTCAATCTTAGAATTCAAAGTCATCATAGAAATGGCGGTCATTGATCTTTTGGACTTCTTCTTGATGATGGAATTTTCTTGCCTGGAAAAACTATTGGAGGCTGCTAAAAAAAGAGTGTAAAAATCATTATAATGAGGTGAATCTCCAATAAATAATAATAACAATAATAATAATAATAATAACAGTATCAACAACAATTGCATTAAATCAGTGTTTGATTCAAATTAATAAGTTAAAAAGCACTCAGCTCAACTTTAAGAAATTAAAAAGCAAAACAATCACTAAATGGCATTATGATTTCATAAGGTAAAGGAAAAATATTCATTTGAAAATTTGAAATAGACCAAATCAGCAAATCATAATAAATCATTTAGAATCCACATCAGGGATTAATTTTCCAAGTAAATGAAATGATTAACAGTTTGGTTAGTATAAGGTGAAAAGCAAAAAATCTGCAGATTTGTTAATAATACTCAAAGGTCATTGCTTGGCTAATGTCCTTAAATTCACCAGTCTGAGGAGCCACATTGATATTTGGTGTTTGAGAGCGCAGGATGGATTTAAGCTTAACTTTTCCTCCAGTCACGGTTTGGACCTTTTCATTCCCGTCGTGTCCCCGTGAAACCCGTCCCTCATTACCACCAACATAGCTCTTGTCGTGCAAATGAATGTCGACAAGAGATTTCCACTTTCGAGGTGATGACAAAGACGAGCATTTTGCTGGCCGAACGAGTTCGTCTGCCGATGTTAAAAAACTGCGAAATCAAGTTTCAATCCATGCACCTTTTTGTAGTTAGTCATCCGACAATTAAGGACATCGACAAAGAATTTTTATATTTAATTCGTCGTATTTTAACGGCACGCGACGATTTTTTACATAAAATTAATGAAGATCAAGACGAGCCGAATCCTTCTTTTGTAATTATCGCTGCCAAGTCCGGTGGATATAATTTTTGTTTTGAACTTTAACCTATTTGTATTTGGAGAACATTTGCTTTCAAATCGTTCTAGTGGAATTGAAACTTCTCCATCTCGCACTTACTCTCTTTTTTGTAAGTTTTGGGTAATTCAATAGTCTTAACAAGCTGCATTCGAAATTCAACCCATATGCCCTTAAGCCCTCCAGGGGAAGTGAAAAAAAATGCTTCTTATGCAGGTTATTCAATTAAAACAAAATACTTTTACAAAACGATTAACTGCAAGAACTATAATTTTTAACATTTCTAACATTTAAAGTTTGAATAAATAAAATATTTCACTTTCAATTGCAAGCTAAGAAATATTAATAAACTAAATGAACAATACAGAAATTTTAAATAAGAATTGTTGATAATACTATACTATATTAATGGTTTGATCAACACCCCCAATATATTGGTGAATAAGTCATTTTTAAATGTTTTACTTTGGTATTAGCTACCACTTTTACCCAGCTTACATATGCATAGAATTGAAATTTTTAACTAAATCAATAAAATTGAATGAGTCACTGAATCAAATCAATCATTTACCAGCCAGTCTCAGTTCAGACCCACCCAAAGATCTACCCTGCCTCCTGCCAAGCGAGCCGTTCGTATTTTCTTTAAAAGACCTGCTTATCTGATACTTAATTTTGATATTAATGTATTAATTTTTCTGACAGCAATTAAGGGCTTTAAGACTAACATTGAGTGCATGTTTCCTCTTTGACTCCTCCGAATCTTTCTTAATGTTTACGACCTGCGTGCAATTAATTTATTATTATTATTATTATTATTATATTTATTACAAGACCATTTTCAATTGCTTCAAGCAGTATTTTGAACATCACCAACAAATCAAAGAGACTCAGACTCACAGATATTCTGGGATCTCTGAAACAGGAATAACTTTAATTAAATCATTATGAAAGAAAAATGAAGACAAGAAAAAACAATCAAATCTGATGATCTACACTAACATAGTAAGGACTGCATCTGTCATGGAAGCATTGTTGTTGTTATTATTATTATTGTTATCGCCATCATTGTTGTTGGTGTTGTTGAAGTATTTGGCTGACAGACTACATCTGTCCTTAGCTTCTGATCTATTGGTCACTTCATACTCGAGCCTTTTTAAGGTCATCTCGAATGTCTCGTGACTGAGGTCGAGATTCTCGATGCCACCGTCTTCTTCACCATGGAACAAAATGGACTCCAATTTTGGAATCTTTAATGAGGAATATAAATATCTGAATAGTCTTGGATGGGCCTAGTAACTATTAGTATGTAAGGCAATTAATACAGTAATATTTGTTCAACATATAATAAAAGCAATTAACTAAAATGAAAATGTATGGAATTTTAATAGTATTCCGTCTAATATTATTAACCTGCTCAGACGACGATGGAGACGAGGGAACAGATTTCAATTCTGCATCCTCCTCATGGCTCAAGTAATTGTCATTATCACCTGTTATTGTGATGATGTTAATTATTGTGTTGAAGGGAAAGCCAACAATACTAAAAGATAATCTCAAAATGAGTTCATTGACAGTTTGTACAGATATAATACAGTAGCTCACCAGATCCATCATCAAATTTGTCAGTGTTGTTTTCTTCTACTTTGAAAAGGCTTTAAAGATAAAGGTTTAGTCACGACTACGGTAATATTCGTTCGACGACGAAAAATATGGACGTCATCGACGACAACATAAGGAGATTCTGCCTACTTCTCAGAACTGCTCTCCGCAGGGAGAAACACGGTGTCCTCCTTGGCTTCTTCGTCGTTACTCTCTTCCTTTTCGGCATCGTCGTCGCAATCTCCGTCGTCCTCGTCGTTCTCTTCTAGATAACCATCTTCAGTGTCTCCTTGTCCAGAATGCTCACTCTCTAATATCTGAGAATGTTGGTCCTTCAAGAACTCATCATCATCTTCATCGTCATAGTCATCCCCTTGGTCAAGCTCGTCCTCTCTAATGATGGGAACCTTTGCATAAAATAAAGAAAACTAGTGTTTGATGAAAAATCATAATTAGATCTAGTTGTATAGTTAAAGTAATGTGACCATCACAAGCATCATTTTATGTGTAGAAATGTAATCCATACCCCTGTTTCTGAAGAATGTCCTGTTACCACATCTGAAAATCAATAACAAAGCATCATAAAAGCAATGCAAATGCCTAAAAAGTAGCAAGGCCAATTAGAAATATCACTGCTAATTTTTTCAAACACTCATTGAGGATGATTCAAAGAATTAAATAATGTTAGATGTAAGGAAACAGATACAAATGAAAAACTATTATAATATTTATATCTTTGATCACCTTTTAAGCCAAAATAGGGAAGGCTCGGAGGAAGTGGATAATTCTGAGTGTTGACATTCTGAGCCCATTTGCCCTTAGGGGGAAGTGGAACATTCCATGAAACAGAAGGTGGCAAGGATGATGATGATGATGATTGTTGCTGGGAAGGTTCTTTTGAGAACTGTAGAAAATTCAAATTGAAACAAAAAAATCAATAAATAATTAGAAACATTTATAGGCAATATTGTTGAATTATTTAATAATGCATGATAAATTATGCTAAAACAATAATCACAATTTTTGAGAGTATGACTATTCCACCATTCAAATTTAAAATGTAAACCCAGTATTTGGAAATAATTCCAATCATTACAGCATAGGTTCGATTGTAAACTGCAACAAGTGTCGCAAAAAAAACTCTAAAAAAAAGAAGCTTTTAATGCTTAGTTTTTAAGTCTACCTTCATCCTGGCCCAAGAAGGCAGTTGCCCTGGAGAGAACCTGAAGACAAAGGAATTATCATCTGCAAGCCCATTTGGCTTGACTTCTGCTGGTTCTAAAGTCGACGGTACATCGACGAAGTTGAACGTAGTCCTAAATGCAAATAAAACTCATCTTATCTTCCATCGTTGATAATAAAACATCTTGCCCAATCGTATTTGACTGACTACAATCGCTACCATTCATCGATGATATAATCCAAAATTAATCATATTAATATGATTTACTATTAACCTCATTTGTTGGGCATCCACCTGATCCTTTAGATGAATTTTTCTCTTGCTCATCTGCTCTGACATTTCTGAATCCATTTTCCATATAAACATGCACCTGACAAAAAAGATGGGTTTAGAAATAAACAAATTGATTATGGATGATTGGCCATCAAGCAATCATCAGGCATGCAGCAAAAAACAATAACAACGTCAGGAATCCAATACGGTACTCAACTCAATTAACTGCCTAACTGCCAAAAAAGGATGCTAATATGGTGCAATATGTTGCTAACACCATTAGTAGAAACTTTAGTCATTGGGAATTATAAACGAATTGGAAATTACCGCACTCGGATCGAACGCGTCGAAAAATTATTTTACCCGTCCGCCCCGATCGAGACAAGGTGTCTGAGGTCGTCGAAGAATCGCACTCCCGTGGGCACTTCGGAGTGTCCCGTCGCGTGACCGGCACACTCTCCCGAAAAGAAGTTAAAAATCGCGAGCGTCTTGTCCGAGGAGGAAGTCGCCACGAACGAGGAGGTGGGGTCGAGCCGGAGCCGAACGAGGACGCCTTCGGTGCCGACCGAACCCCCGTAACACTTCTTCATCTTTCCCGTCCTCACGTTGTAGATCCTGGAAGGAACGAGATTTCAGACAAAAATTAGCTTCGGCGATCTGCTGTAGACTTTATGTCTTTAACCCTCGTCACCTGACGTTCCTGTCCTGGCAAGCGATGGCGACAAACTTTTTAGTCGTGTCGACCTCCATGTCGTACAGGGTCGTCCTGCTGACGACGTGCCGAGTCAACGTGAAGCGAAAATTAGGATCCTGACACGGTTTTTATGATGAAAAATTAGTTTCCACATCTTTTAGAAATAAACAACGTAATTAAACTATGATTTCAAGACATTTTGGAATGGAAACAGATGAAACTATAAATTTATGCAAGTTTTATTTCAGTACTTGGTATATCTTACTTATTTACAGGTTTCTGTACATAACTATACTATTATATGTACACTACAATGCAAATATATAGAATATGTACAAAATTTATGTGATATACATAATCTGTGCTATGCAACATTATACACATGTGTAGTTTAAATTAACTAATAGCTATTAGAAAATTTTACAATTATATTAACCACGCTAGCTGTCCTAAAGAGTATAGATTTATCGACGGAGCACGACACGAGTCCCAACTGTAGGTCCGAGATGACAAACTTCACGGCCGTCACTGCAGCAGAATGCTCGTCGAGAGTCTGAACGAGGGAATAGTTATTCTGGGCATCAAAAATGTGTATGAGACGGTCCCTGCTCCCGGATGCAAGAAGGTTCAGTCCTAGGATTAAGAGCAATTTAGCAGGTCAACCATTTTAAATTTATTATGAAAATGCAGGGAATTGATATGAATAACTTTGATGACTCACTACATTTTAAATTAAAAATCTGTCAATACTTCCAATTACATTGATAAACCAGTAGATGTGACTAGAGTTATAGTTGGAGATAATTAATTATGTTGTTTATTTTTTAGATGTTCTGAAAATCTAGGCCTTAACATTGAAAATATCCTGTCAAGTTTCATTTTATTACAAGGACAAATATGTCTAAGAGGGATTTCCTTCACATATTACAGGATTCAACCAGCTAACCCTAACCTTAGGATTTTTGGAAATTAAAAAACTGAAAAATGTATCATCTGTGTGACTGAATTATAATGTCAATTACAAAAATAATATGCATGATGAATGATAATAAGGCACTACAATATTAATATAAAAATTGCAACAGCATAATCATTTTTTTTTATCATCCCCTGCAATAAGAATATCATCACCTGCTTCGGGAGAGGTGAATTCAAGACACAAAACTTCAGAGTCATGGGCCTCAATCTGAGTAACTTGAGACATGGAAGACATGTCATGTATCCTATTTCAAGATTGATTATTGATCAAGATATTGTTATTATTGCTATTGTTCTATTATTCTAATAGTTATCTATTTTATTGTTGCCTGATTAGCATTGTTATCTCTAACACTGCTATCGTCTTCATCCAACCTGATATTTCCGACTCTGTCGCCCGACGCCAGGTGTTTTCCATCTGGCTTGAACCTGATGCAACGAATTCCATTCTTTTCCTGGCTAATGGAATCTGCTCTGTCCGTCCTGCCTAATCACATCAAATCACTCATTAGGATTAGCCTCAATGAAGTTATCTTCTGGATTAATTTGACTATGAACACCATCTTGGAATGCCCAGAAGTATGAATAAGAATGAAGTTGGCTCAGAGGACTACCCCTACCCTCTGATAGTGTTGAAGTAAATAAATAAATAAATAAATAAATAAATAAATAAATAATAAATAAATAAATAAATAAATAAATAAATAAATAAATAATAAATAAAGTGTGGCAAAGTTTGCAATTCATCTCATGCGCAACCCAACTCATGCTGCTATGCAGGTTTATATGTCTAAACATTTGACATCCATTGCCTCTTAATACACTCTATACACAGCACCATGCTGCTAAATGAAGTACCTCCTTGGTAATTTCAGTGCCACACAATTTACCTGCTTGGAACTGTATATCTCTTAAATTAGAAAAGTCCTTGTCTATGTACAGCACTTTGATAAGCTCCTGGGAAAAAACAATTTACACACGATGTTAATTGCAAATCGGCTCCGGCATGCAGAAATAACAGCAACCTTTGCAACGTGAAATTTTAATGTCAACATATTGCTTACGTTGCTGAAGATATTTTTCTTAATAGGAGTGTCGCCGCCACCGTGAGCATTATTATTATTGTTATTAATGCCGTTAAGTCTCCAGAATCGAACGGTGTCGTCGTTTCCACAAGTCGCAAAACTATTGACGGGCAGAGGGCCAAGGACTCCGATTCCAGGATAGATCTAAAGCACCACGTGTAACGATGACGTTCTAATGTTTGAACATATGCCAAAGAATTATCAAACAACCTAGCATTAGTGTATGCGAGTCAATAATTTCTCATAAATCACTTTAATCATTACATTAACCTCTAAATCCCAAATATATGACTCACATCTATTCCCCATATGGCACCATTGTGATAGAGGAATGATCGAATTTTTCCAATTTTCTTGATATCTGCAACATCCCAGAGGTACATGCTGTGGTCGTCGTATACGGAGCACAATCTGTTATTCGCTCGATCGTATCTCACTGCCACCGTGTCTGCATAAATTCGATCCGGTCCGTCGCCCGTTCTACGTAACATGGAAAATTATAAATTTTGATAGGATTGACAGATAAAATGAAGGTAATTGAAATGACTAGTGATGCTATGGCCCAAGGTGGTTCATCAGTTATGACAAGCTCATTTAACTTCATTAAGAAAGTAACTATTATGATCATTAATATATTAATGGGAACAATGATGCAGCTTGTTGAGAGACAGGGAAGATGATGAAATCATCTCATGATGAGAGTTAGTTTGTGATCAATTCGCATAAACTAGCAACACGATTAGACAATTTTTACTTATCATATCGAAATATCAGAAATGAAAGTGTTAATCCATTAATTATCATTGCCATAAGGTAAACTTATCCTCATATTCAACTTACCCTGCCACATTTAGAGTAACATCAACTCCAAGAGGATGAGGCAAAGGCAAGGAGGCTATGAAATTCAAAGTAATAGAGCTGAAGATTCTCACTAGACCCCCAGAACATCCAACAAAGATGTACTTGTCACCCATGCTCAGGGCATTTGCTTTATTTGTCTAAATTGAGTAATGGATTGTTAAGCAAACGATTGGTCGTGAAAATTATAATAGGTCAAAGTTAATTAATGAACTTTATCATTTTACTTATTAACTATACGGAAAATATTAATTTGGCAATGAAAAAAAATGATTTTCCAAAGATTAATCTTGGAAAAGCCCTAAAGTATCTATAATCAGATACTTGCTAGATGTTACTATTTCCCAATGAGCTCTACTCAATCCAAGAAAATCAATTAAATCAAGACACCTTGAGTGGAACCCATTTCGTGAGCACCCTTTTGTCATTGAATTGGCAGAGCATGCCGGCCTCTGCGATTGCAAAGACTCGATCGATGCCGTCCATCTTGTTGCAACAGACTCCGCAGAATGAATTGTTCTGATGCTCGCCTAAGATGCCGTTGCGGCCCAGGAGGGGCAGCGTTTCAAGCTGGTTCTGGGATCATTTATTCAGATGTAATTGTAACTTTCACAATTTTCTTAAGTATTGTAGTATTAAGTTTCACATCAAAGGTCTTATAGATCATCAATATCGTTGCTGTTAATAACCAACCTTATTATTATTTATAAAGTTGATCATTCTAAGCAATTTCATATCATCACCTTAGACTTGCTTGCATTCAAGTACCAGAATTTAACATGTCTGTTTCCAACAGTAACAAACATGCTCCCATCTTCTGAGAAGGCGACGTCTAGTACCTTGAGTACAAAATTAAACAAAATTAGACTGAAATAATGATAGAATTACTTTACAAGTTAACACGTGACCAAGTTAGCTGACCTTCGAAGCGACCTTGTTACTGGCAACCTTTATATTCTTCTTCCAGTTCCAAACATTAACGACCATATCATGATGATATCCCACTGAGACAATGTATTTGAGATTTGGAGAGAATGCCTACCAAAACAATTGTTCTTCAAATTTAAAATCGTCTATCAAATCATACCTTATTCAATAAAATAAGAAATAGTCTGAAATGACTTACTACACATCTTATACCAAACTTGTGTCCCTCAAACTCTGCCACTTGGGTCATCTCTTCCAAGTCCCAAACTCTCACTGCTGGCTGGTGACCGCTCTATTTGCAAGTGTAGTAGCAACTGTCACCACCCATCTCTCCGATCATCACAAGAATCATTTAAACCAACCTCTCCTGTGGCTAGGAACCTTCCATCACCAGAGTAGGCCAGACAACTAAGTGGCTTTTTGGAGCTGTTGAACAGGTGGCACTGCTTGTTCTTCTTGGAATTGTATATCACAGTCACACAGCTAATTGGAAAAATATTAAAATAACTTTTTCAGTAAGCATACTGACAACCAAATGCTCTTTACTTAAAAGGAGTCATTAGATTATTTAAAATAACTTATAAATCAAAATAATAACTAAAGAATTATCAGGTTAAATTAATATTATTTTTGCAATACTTGACATGACAAAATATGTATAAATACCCTGAGAAATATGCCACATTGCCAGTGTTTCCATCCAATGACAAACCTGAGTTTGAACTCACAGAAAGTCCTAGAACAGCTTCCAATTTTATCTACAATAAACATTAATTTTGGACATTTGAAGATGACAAAATCGTTAATTAAAGACACCAAGATTGAAGACGGATTAATCTTTCAACTAGCTTTCCTAAAGTTTCTCAGAGCTCAGTTCAAGGGCAGATGGATGAGTTAATTGCTAGGCAAATGAATGAATCAAGGAATTTTCATACTCTCAAACAAGCAAATCAGTAAGTACATTGAAGCACCTGCATAAACTAAAGGCAAATAATGATGAAAGGAAATATTCTGTAAATTGATGAACAAACTTAAATCAAACTATCTTAGAAAGAAAATGGAAGCAAAATCAAGGTAAACTGGGTTAGAGAGAGCAACTTTGATCAAAGCATTAAATTTTGAGCTAATTAAATGATGATGTGATTTATGAATGAACGAGTGTCCAACTGTTTCTTTGTACTCTGAAAGAATACAGAAGCAATTTCAGGAGGCCTTTGAATAATTATTTTAAGTTTAAATGTCAGACATAAGTTGGTTTCTGAGCATGAAATAAATATTACCAAAGAATACCATTTGAACAAAGGTTATTTGTTCATATGCACATCTTCTAAGTAATAAAGCAAATCTAGGCACTACCTCCTAATTACAAACCCTATATATAATATCTCTAAGTACTGTTAGTATTTTAATTAGGACCAGTTACATCATTACAATTAAATTATTATTTATCCATCATTATTTAATATAATCAAAAACATAAAATCAATTGAACAAAAATTAGTTAAGGGTGTGAAGATTTTCAATCTGATTAGTTTAGATTTGCTAATTCATTCAGAATTAAAACCCATAAAACACTCAGCTTCATGAATATCATGCTATCACAATCATTCAATTTTGACATATCTGAATCATTAAATAGTCAAAACAAGGGCACTGTCAAATTTACTTTAGGGGTTGCAATATTATGCAACAAAAATGGTTATTTTCTATTGTTGGCTCATTATTAATAGCTTAGGCACTGACTGACAAAATGTAGGAAAGGAGAATTATGCAAGAATGAATATACCATCAAAAGTTTTAAATTGGTACCAATTAACATTCGAAGATTTATGACTTGGAACTTAAGGCTTGTGAAAATTAGGGAAGGCATTTACTGAAGATTTTCTGCTGCAGCAATGATTGGCGTTAGTGATATCTTAGTAAAAGTGGAGCACCATTATCAAAGAAATAATAAATATAGTTGTCATTTACTGTGGGCAGGGTTCATTCTATGGAACTCAGTCATGTCCACATGAGTGAAGTAGTTTCAATGACATTATTATCATTATCGACTAAATCATAGGTAAGTTTTAATGAGTCCACAATCCTAAAAAGCAACTAACAGGTCTTTGTTTATGGCAGTGACAGCCCTGAGGCACAGTCATCATTGACACTTTTCATTAATACATCCATTAAAGATCCCATTATATATTTATAATAATTGGATTAAATTGGACTAGCTAATTATACAGGCAATGGTAAAAAAGGTGACTATAACATAAGTAAACCATTCCATAAAAAGGGTATGATGATTTAAAATGGCATTACTAGTGAGGATTAAAGAGTCACTTGTGATAAACGTGCCTATGGAAAGTAACATTAGCTTTAATTACAAAACAAAGAATACATAACAATGCAAAGAGCATTATGAAAAATTGAGACAAACCTCCATTTGTATTAATAATAAAGGTAAACATCATTTAAATTAGATACTCGTAACACCACTGATTATCACATTGCTATTTTAGTCTTTAATCTTATTTACCATACTTACCATCATCCAATTGGCTCATTCATTTTCTCTAGTTAGCTTAGACTCTTATACTTGTCTAAAAGAATGCCACACCCAGGGTGACCACAAAAATTTTAATGTGCAAATGTCGAGATGATGGCTGCACTAGCATCAAATAAATTTGCTAATGAACTGCCAAACTTGTGGTTTTGGATATCTTAACTTCCTACCATTAATTAGAAATCCTTCTATTGTCTTAGATTATACAAAAAGTAATATTTCATGAATTTACTAAAAATTAGTTACAAAAAATGTACTATGTAAGTACTGTAGGTGAAAAAATCAATGAATGAAACAAATGAAATTCATGTAAGTTAGCTAGCTGCATACTAAAAGGAATAATGTGCAACGCACAAAATCTTGCAATGCATCTTGTTCAAAATCCTACCACAAATTATATTATGAGAAATGCTATATAAATGATCTGTAAGTAATGAACTAAGACTAAGAAAGAAGCTTATCTCAGACCCAAACTAATTTTGGATTGTGAAAGGTGAAGCAAAGATACCCACTCTCTCATTCAATGGCACAAATTTCTTCTTCTGCTTCCTCCTGAGGTTTGGAGACTTCAGAATTTTAAACTTTGGTTGTTCTTTTGCTATATCACCAATCATCGTTTTGTGATGATCAACATGCCTGAATGTTTACTTTAAATGTCAAATATAGAAAGATTTAAATTCGACTAGTTCATAATTATTTATGATCTCTACAAATAAAATACACTATAGCTCCAATTCACTAGAACTACATAAATATTTATTTTCTTTCAATGTTCACGCTAAAATAATTTATGGTAGTAAACCTCTGAACTTGAACTTTCTGAACGTAAGCGAAAAAGTCTCCACAGAAATTCTCCTAGCCGCTACAGAATAAGTCCGAAAATTGTCCTAGAATTTAGTCAGAGATTTCTCAGAAAAACTTGATAAAAACGAGATATTAAGGGATTTAGTTAGTGGCTTGAAACATCGGAACACAAAACCTATAAGGCATTCGTCGCAAGCAAAACACAGGTCAAAAACTTCCGAGCATAAATTCAGGTTAAAAAGCAGGCGCCAAGATGTTGTTATTTTTCATGAATAGTATATGTAAAACTTTTAAATCTTTAGTCGCCAATATATATATAAAACTTACATTAGTTATATTAAAAAGTTGCTCAGACAGCTTTGTTAAGTGTTGATGAAAAATCTCAAGGCGATTCTAAAAGTTACTAAAGGACCTTTTTAAAGAGAGTCTTATCTCTCCGACCGAGTCATCATCCAATTTAAAATGCTTAGTTCGAGTGAAAGTATTTCCACGAGAATCGTAATAACCTGGAACCTAGAACAAAGGGATCCAAAGCAATAACAACAAGAATAAAGAGTAATAAAGAATTAGTTTCGCAAATTGGCGAGGAAAGCACTGGAAAATTAAAGGGCTCCTGACCTATGACTCAGCGAAGGAACGAAGCCTGTCACTCAGTCCACTCGAAACATTAGTTTTCATATCCACTCTAACGATCATTAGAGGATCATTCAGAATTAGTCAGACTTTATCCAATGCATTTCAGATATCACATCTTTTCGTTCGTAATATAGCTTAACACACTGCATAATCTAATTGAGCAATATTGTCCTCTTTAGAAGTAATAAGATTGAAGCCCCAAAAAGTTCGATATTCGAAATTGACACTTGAGCAGATACCGACAATCACTCTAAAGCTGAATCAAAGCCCTTTTATGGATGACCCTCCTAACATTGGTACTTGGCATAACGCAATCGACAAACATTCAAATCAATTTTATTCCACTCAAACTATTTATTTTTATAAAATCAAGTGGACTACCACGTGAACCATCACCTTTTGCAAAGAACCATATCCTGCATTCATTAGTAATAGACATTTTTGAATATTGCATAAACATAAACCCAATGATTGAACTCCAAGATTCTGTTAACAGTGTATAATTACAACAAGATTAGGCACAAAATTACAAACACCAGCTAATGTTTTGGGTTATTAGAGATCATAAATTATTCACAATGCTCAGCAGCATTACAACATTAACTCATGTTTTATCAACTGCATTAAAATACTCCAACTGAATCAACAAAATTAGCTTGATATCATCTGGCAGTATTCAAATTTTCCTCCAACTGTATTCTGTTGATTTCCTCCATAACATCACTTTCATCATTCTTTCCTGCCTGGAATTTAACTTTCAATAAAGCAGCTTGGATCTTACTAGTAATTCTTGATTCAACCTGATAGCCAGAGTATGACCTGGAAGATTCAAATGCTATGCTCAGATCCAAAGCATTAAAAGCCTGATTTTTTTTCTCACTTGAGTAGTGATGACAATTTTTTTTTAAATCTATCAATAAATCATATTTTTATAAAACCTAAAATACAGATTCATGCATTAACACTCCTATCACCAAGCCAGCATTGTTTTTTAAAAAAAAATGACTATAGCCTACCTGGCAATCTCCAGAAGTTTCTTGGCCTCATCTCTCTTACCATCAATGAGGTTGAGCATCCCCATTTCAAAGTAACTTGCTGGAATCAGGTAGGTGTCTCGTTTTATGTTCTTCTCACTAACAGGGATTGATCAATATTGTAAATTTGTTGTTTTACCCAATCATCAATTACTTAATAGGTAAATTGGTTTAGCAACCTTCAAATCCTAGCACAACTTCAAGGATTTGTTAAAAAGATATAAACCCATACTGATTTTTGGTAATGGAAACTACAGCATTGGTCTAAAAATAAACCCTAGCATGGTTTTTCAATGTACTTCTACCACAAGGCCTATCCCCAAAAATAATTTCTAGTTTGAGATCATCTTCCAGCATTAAAAGTGTTCAGATCTGTTGCAACATGTTATGATGAATTACCAAAAATGCAAAAATTACAAAAAATCACTAACTACCCTGAGAGTATAATGTGGAGAAATCAGCTTGGAATCA
Organism: Hirudinaria manillensis; assembly: GCA_034509925.1. Taxonomy (NCBI): domain Eukaryota; kingdom Metazoa; phylum Annelida; class Clitellata; order Hirudinida; family Hirudinidae; genus Hirudinaria; species Hirudinaria manillensis. The sequence continues at coordinate 14,712,497 of CM067526.1, forward strand.
TTGCAAAGTCTAGACTACAACAGGTTATGAGCATTAGAATTTATGGACTAATCTTATTAACAGTTGTTGTCAAAGCACTATGAGCAAGCTTCACTGACAATAAACTAATTTTGAGGAGGGTTCTGTTGCTAAACATGAGAGGTGGGAGCTTGTGATTCCACAGAAATTATTTTGCAAGAAATTAACCCTAGGTTTTAGTTATTAAAGAATTATGATGATGTTCCAGAATAATATTGAGCATGATTGAAACTACATTTTTCCAAAATACCATAATTGAATGATATGAAAATATAAGATGATCCTTGAAAATAAGCTCTTCTGCATCTTTTGAAGCAAACATGAATATGGGATCCTGTCTTATTTCCAAGGAATCTCAAGATGTATATTGCAAGACTACCTTACAGCAAAAAAAATTCTAATCATAGAAAATCATAAAAAAAAATCATGATTTAGAAAAACCTGTTGATAATTTCCCTGAAGAAAGCAAAAGCCTCCTGCTTCTTACCAAGATGTCTCAGGCAGACACCTTCAAGTAGATCTAACAAGCCATTGTTGTCGTGTTGGTACAAATGATCTGTCATTTATCATTTTCTATTTTTATTAATCTAATTTTTTAAAGCTATACTCCATTAAATACAAATCTACATGTAAAAGTATACATATATAGACCAACCCTATAATATGACTTTATGATAACAACTCAATAATGTAATATTAAATCAATATTAATTTGGCTGCTCACTTTTGACAACTTGATTTATAAGTCACCACTGATATAAACCATTACTAAAATTAAAACACTGACTGTTTGCCATGTCCTTAAACTTTTGCCTAGCCTTCTTGATTCTCAAATAGACTGGATGGAGTAGGTCATGCCTCTTGGACAATATTTCATAACCATTCCACAAATAAAGGAGTTCCTAAAGAAGGAATGAGATCATTGTGCTTATCATCCTTGTAAATTTATGAAACAGGAATTGGATCTCTCCATCTAGCATCTAGTTAGTTTCAACAAATCATTGGCATTATTAATTACAAGATGTTTTAAAATAAAAGCAAAAAAGCAAGAATGTCTCACATAAGCTGGGAGAGTGAGATGTTGTTGCTGCTCCCAATACATCTCCACCTTCTTTATGGCAAACTTTTCAATTGGCACTGATTTCCCTGCTATTCTCTGCTTTAGTTTTGGAACCTCACTAAGATTGGATAAAATCATTAAGTGATCAAGTGCTTTGCCAAACATTTGGACTCAATAAGACTATAATAAACAAAATAAAACAATGTTAAGGAATAAGTAAATGATGACAAATACTAAATCAACTGTGAACAAAATATAGATATCAGGTGAATATCACCTTGGTAGAGCAGCATTTTGATAATAATCGACTTATATTTACAATGAGGATAATACTCAATATGATTGATTTCATATCTTTTTCCAAAACCTTCTAACTGACTTGAGGAGGGCATTAATGTGGGCCTTCATCTCCTTTTCACGGGGCTCTCCGACTATGTCGCCAGCATTGTCGTCATCATCAGGGAAGCACATCATCATGAATACAGCTTTCTGATAAGCATAAATGGCCTTACTCCAGTTGCTTTCTGAAAGGAGACGTTCAGCATACTTCATTGAGAGCAACCAATTGCCTGTAAGCCTGGTAGTATAAGGATTTTAAGTTAAAGTAGTAATTTACATAAATAAATAGTGCATATGCATTAAGCTTTCCAAATAGATATTTGTCAACAGGTAGAAGTGTTTGCTCAGTTTTGATTCCAATCCCAGTTGCTACAATAATTGGCAAAGATGCAAAAAAATGATGCAACAAAACAAACCCATGACACCACATGAGTTCCCAAAAGCAGAAGTGGTGAAACTGTTTCCAGTGAGTCTGTGAACTAATGGATTGTTCAAACTTTAGTGTGGCCTACAAATAGCGTGACATATAAATACAGTGCACACCATATAGATAGGACAGGTTCGAGAATCACATTTCTAGCTCTATCTTTAAAATTACCGTTAAACTTTTGTCAAAATGCTGATTTTAGCGATCACAAGAAAGTAGTTAATTAATATTCAATAAAATTTGAATATTGATGATAATCCACCAAGAAACGCTTTTGATGCTGTTTCTCGGAGTTTCCTCAACGTAGCATGGAGTCTCTTCCGTTGTGGAAAAAATTTTTATTATAGGTTTCACAAAAGTCCATTAAAATAATAAGACTCCTTATATATTACTTGATGTCCGTAACACATTTTCAGAATAAAATGCCGAAAGTTAATGTTATTATAGATGGGTTAATGAAAGTAACTTACTGATATTGAAAAGGGACAAATTCTTGCTTTTAAAGAATTGAATTTATTAATTTCTAAAATTTCTAGTAGGTTGAATAGCTCTAGAAATATTATTAGTCATTTTTTAAGTGATCCTCAAAGTTTTGTTATGATTTGTTCCCCTAGAAGACCAAAAAAACTTGATGAAGGTCAGAGAAGAGTCATCCTTCGTGAAGCTTCCAAGGGGCTCGGTTCAACAAAGGACTCAAAAACTAGCTTAAACCTGAATGTTAGTCGATTGACAATATTGAGGTGTCTCCGTGGAAGTGGTTTTCTAAAGTTTGTTAAGCGCCAGCACAAAGCGCTTTTGACGGAGGCCAACAAGAAGTTCCGACAGAACTGGGCAGAGGAGATGTTGGATTTGGACACTAACTGGAGCTCCGTTATTTTTTTCAAATGAAAAGAAATTTAACTTAGATGGTCCAGATGTAATCAAATATCATTGGCATGATGTCAGAAGATCCAAAAAAATCAATTTTTAAAAGAAATTTTGGAGGTGGCTCAGTGATGGTCAGAGCTGTGTGTTTTTTTAGAAGTTGTGTTCTTATAGGGGAAGCAAAACTCTGCAAAATATGTTCAAACACTGGACCATCATTAAAATCACGAAATAATGTTTACATTATGTGACAAATTTGGAAATGAAAGAGTCATCTTCCAGCATGACAGTGCCACTCTATACATGCCAAGATCAACCAAACTTTTTTCCATGAGAGGAATTTGGAGTTTTTCAAGTGGCCATCTCGCTCCCCAGACTTGAACCCCATCAAAAACGTGTGGGGATTGCTTGCCAGGAAAATATATTATAATGACAAGCACCATTCCAGCGTTCGAGAGCTTAAAGATTCTTTGGAAAAGGCCTGGAAAGAGCTGGACGAAGACATCCTAAAACCTTTCCTGGATTCATTAAAAAACAGAATTAAAGAGGTAATTATGAAGAAAGGAGACAAAACTCATTATTGGCTTTCATATAAATCATAATTTAAAAGTTTAAATCCAATAAGTTTGAAAATTTCTGCTCCACAGTGTTCTTTGTTGATGTGTGCAATATCAGGGATTTCCAATGTTTTGTTAAATTCTCACAATAAATTTGATAAATCTGTAAATGTTATGTATTTTACTATATCCTATAAAAAATGGTTTACACAATTCCACTACCTGGAATGATGTCATCAAAATATGTACCTATCTAAGATCTAAGAAAAATGTCCCAGGAAGAATGAGTGAAGATTAATTTCAAAATTCATTAATTTTTACTGAATCTGAATCAACCACAAGCCCTACCTCATCAAGTGATCCAGAAACCTCTAATATCCTTCCATGCAAACAAAGTAGGATAGCACTTTGAGGACATTTTTCCAATAATCCTTCTAATAGTTTCTGTGAAAGTGCTATGTCTCCATCTCCTATGCCTGAATAAATATTAAGTAATCAGAATGTTTATGACATAATAAATATAAATGTTTATGAAAGAAATTTTGTCATATTTCTTGGCCATTACTGTAACTAATAAAGAAGATTACCTGGAAATAAAATTGAAGAATGGAAGCTCTTGCTAAATCACATAGACGTTATGCATGAAACATAAATGCTTACTAAGTCAAACAAAAGGATGAAATTTCATCTCTCATATAAGCAAGAACTGAAGAATAAAAAAATGATGACACTTTCTTCAAACATTTATTTCATCTGGAAAGCATGGTAACCAGAACATGTGAGTCTATTTCTAGAAAGAAATTCTTTTCAGTCTCATAGCCTATCCAATAACTTGTGAACGGGAAAAATTATTAAATGTAATCACAACTCCACTTCCACAAAGCTGGAATGTTGCATAAATGGTGGAGTTGTAAAAAATGCACATTCAGGCACATGTGGAACTTAAAAAATTGGCTAAATATAATTAACTATTTACAATCTATATACATTTATAATATAAGTAAGGAATGTATTCACAATATGCATAATATAGAAAAAAAATAAAGGTAATAAATAAATACCAAAAATGAATGAGATGATGGTATGGTACATGATGAGGAGGACCGAGCACATCGGAGCTCGGAGACTCCCTGCCAACGATGCACCGATTTCAAGCTCTCTGAGGCCCTTCATCTAAAGCAATAATAATTATGATAACAATATTAAAAATTAATAGGTAGTAAATACAAGAATGTAAATGATGGTTTGAATACTTCATGCAACCCTTGTAGCTTTTTTGGTCAAATGTTTTAGCAAATTACATTCGATTTGTGAATCTAATAATCTATCTAATAAAAAATAAAGATCTATCGTGACCTAATGTTACCCCAATCACCCAACTAACTGCACATTAACTCCACCCAGGTAACAATTCAACAAAATTTTTAGCAAAGCCATAATAAAAGAAATTTTTAAGAATGGTGTTGCAATCAACATGTTCCAACTGACCTTACTGCCTTTATACCCCACAAATTCAAGCACCTTCAATATCTTTGGGGGAAGAAGTGAAATCATCTAAAGAATTATATGTACAATAGATTTTTGTACTGGCAAATAAGTTGAAATAATGGTTAATAAATTATACAGTATTTTTAAAACTTCATAGTTCAAATTATGGTCCCACACCTGCTTTGACAACAGTAAAAGGCTAAGACATTTTTTCCATGAAATCAAATTTTCAATCAAAGTTAATGCAATTAAGAACGTAAATGGTATTCCATTTTTAAAAATAATAGAAAATAAAATATGAAAAAAAACTTAACCAAGTTGAAAGCTCCAACTCCAGCACATATTCCACTCTGAAAGTGCTCTCTCTCATCACCATCCTTCCATCTTCTCTTCTTCATTATCTCCATTGACGATCTATTTAAAATTAGGCATGAAATGGGCAATCAGTATTATAATATAAAATTTTTTTGGTTATTTTCCTTATTAACATGCAACCAATCACAATTCATAATCATTTATCAAAGAAGCTGAGCTCTTCATGTCAGTTGTATTTCTGATTTCACACCTTGAGCTACATGCCACCAGTTTTGAATATTGACTAATAGAAGATTGAGTCAACCTTCATCCAGAGAACATTAGTGGTCAATAGGAAATCAATTCATTATACTGAGATATATGAGGCTATCCTCATAATTATAGCTGGCAATTCAGATATTCCAAGTGTTTTTGTGAAATAGATGAACCTGTTGAGTGCATCACTTTAGTGTCATCATTCAAAAAACAATGTACCTAACTAAGGATTTATATTCATTCCTATAACAAATCAAGTCCATGCAAATGTTTTTTCCATAATACTCCTTACACATAAATTGCTCTATAAATGTGATTAAAAATTTAATATTGTTACATTCAATCAAAGGGACCTGTATGAGTTAAGGCAGGTTTTTATCCTGAGAGCACCCTTGATGAAGCTGACAAAGTTCTCATCTTGTATGAATGTCAAAAAGGCTTGTTGGAGAAGGGACTCAGCATAACAAAGTTCTGCATGGCATTCTTCTGTAATTCCATGAAAATTTATGGTTAATTAACAACAATAACATTGTAATAAATCATGAAATGTCAATGAAATGATGACAATTATTTTGATAATAATGTTATTACATTATTAACAATAACAACTAATACACCACTGTATATTATACAGTAAATTATTCAATCTAAAAAAACATATTTTTTAAATAATGTTTTAACTTGAAAGAACATCTTTTAATAAATTATGTAATTTTAATATTCAGTGATACACCAGGGGTCATGTGACTATATGAATTCTTGCTCCTATGGAGGCTATCAAAGAAGGAGTTCTTTCTTCTGAACTGGTCACATATTGAAAGACATTTCTTCTGAGAGTTGAGAGCAAGCTCAATGTCAGCCTGAAACATTGAGAACATTAATCTTAATACAAAAGTAAAGCCCAAACTTTATCAGACCAAATGTAACATACATTAGCTTAAATACTAATAACAATAGCAATTAATCCAAGTACTTCTCAGATGTCCTTAAATGAATTAGTTGTTAGTCCATTATTGCTTCATGAATTATTACAAACTTACAGACTGGAAAGTCATGGCAGCCTGGTATGTCAATACTGTTGCATATCCAAGAGAATGGTACATACTCCTGTTAGATCTAAGAAAATAAAAAATAACTTTTAAAATATGATTCTGCTCAACAACTTCAATAATAAAAGTAATGTATATTTAACTATGTAAGTAAGTTCATTTTAATAAGAGTGAAAATGTATAATATAAATCAAAGCAAATACTTATTATACTTTAGATTTCTGTTTAAATTTTCCAAAACCATTAATCATCTGCAATGTCATATTAGAATTTAGTACTACAAGTTCCAAATTCTATATTAAAAATCTAATCTATAAACTCACTTCTGTTTGAATAACTCTTCAGCCTCATGGAACTGATTGTTAAGGAAAAGGTGGAGGCCTTCATAAACCTCAGAAAGATGTGACTGTATGCTCTCTTCTGATAATCTATCTAAAGTCCTGAGGTGAAAATGACAATGATTACCAAAGAACTGGAAATTATTAATAACTAATACAAAGATTCATTGAAAGTGTCTTTATTTTAGTGCTAATGATTGCCAATCCAATGACCTAGACGACCTATCACACTAATGAATCATTAACTTCAGCATGCATTACATTTTGTTTTAATATTCTGAAGTGAATACTAATAATTTAATGATGATGGTCAGTGTATAGTAAAAAAATAGATTAAATGATTTGGCAAGCCCATCAAATGCAAAGATAATAATAAAAAATAATAAAACAGGCAAATGGCAATGCTCATGAATCCTTGATCAGCTGAATAGTCATACGTTGAATGCTGAAAAAGGGCTATGCAAAAGTAGTGGAATTGTTATGGGGGCATCTTAAGGTTTTTTTAATAAAAAGTGCTCATGTTTACTGAGAACTCCGTGATGTTCAGGATTCATTCTTTGATGGCCAAGGTGCCAAATAGAATATAACAAAAATTTCTATAATAATTATAAAATAAGAGAAGAAACTATCAGACATTTGCAATTTGATTATTTAAATTTAATCTATTTGATTTTACTAATATGAACTACTCAAATAATAGAAATCAGGAGTAGAACTCTTAAATGAGCAATGCCATCACTCAATAGCCAAAAGAAATATTTAAATAAAATAAAAGAAATTAATGAAAAGGTTAGGGTTAAGATTACCATCAATACAAACTTTTGTTTGTAAAGGCTAAAAGTTAAATCAATAAAAGCAAACCAATTGGCACAAGCAAATCAACAAAAAAAAACAAAAAATGCTGGAAACAGCAATAAACCATACGCAGCTAAGTCTTCCACCGCATCGGAATAAACCTAAAAATGGGAAAATCTTTCCTCATTACTGGATCACCATCATTCATAACCATCTCACCACTACCATCCATCAAAATAATCATCCTACCCAGTCATAAATTGTTCAAGTAAGTCTAAATTATAACCAACAATCCATCTAACCAATAAGGCTCTTTTTCTGACTGGTAGAACTAATGAGTAAATCATTTGAAATAACAAATAAACAAATAAAAGACAAATCATGAATTTGCATGGACATGCATGGCCCAGCAAGTGTTCAGATGGTTAAAAGCTCAAAATTAATGGCAATAACATTACAGTAAATAAACATAGATTTAATCAGGTTAAATGGCAATGGTACAAACATCCTCATCTTCTTCATTGTCATATCCATCGGGAGGAAACTTCTCAATATTCATTGAGGAAGCCATATCAAATTAACAACAGAAACAGACCAGGTTGTTATCAGAGATTTCCGCTGAAAAGCACAAATAGTCAATCCTGTGACTGATTAATGTTGAAATATTATTAAAATGTTGTTATTAACAATCAGAATTACTTTCAAGTATTAATCAACTTTGCTGTTTTGGATTTGTTAGATAGAAGAAACTCATATTTCACATTAAATTTGTAAAAAAGAAGGCTAAATTACCAAACTAAAGACTCAAAATTTTTTTAAAGTCAAAAAGTTAATGCAAAAGTATCCTATTGTATAGGTGATTGATAAATTATCAAAATAAATCATCTTTATCGTTATTCCATATGATACACTTTTGTTCCCCAAAAAGACTCACCTCAAACCATTCAGGAGCACAAACAAAACCGTTAACTGTAAACGATGTTATTCGGAGCCATGCTGTCATTGGTAGAATTGTCGATTTAGCAGGTAAACCTGCTTGCACAACGTTTCACTTTTGTGACATTTTGATTTTCTGAATTACATAAAGAGTTTATATAATTTATATTCTACTTCGTAGTTATAGTAGATAATACATTCTCTGATTGGTATGAAAAGTTTGTATTTAATAGAGTTCAATAACATAAAAATAACTAAATAACAGAGTAAATATTTAATAGACTATTACACTATATAATGCAATAAAGGTCACAATGAAACCATTCCATTTTTAGAATCTATTACAGAATAAAGCAAAAATAAATATTTTTGTATTATTGTATCGTCAACCAAAACAAAATCATTAATTAAAAAACAAATTCCCAGGTTAAGACAGTAAAGATCCAACATGGACTAACGCTATTTGATCTTTGGTTTGAATGATTTTGTTGCTGCCGGTCTTTGGGAGTAAATTTTTAAAGTAAGGCGGTTGCTTTGCGATTTGTTTTATTAATTTTCAACATCTACACATATGTCAAATATTTTATTCTAATTTTCGTCGATTGTCAACCTATATCTTTAAGTTTTGATCTGTCTTGCAATTTTTGCCTGGGTACTTTCCTTGCCAGGGCTTACTCCAGAAGAAGGAATGTTTTCTACGTTTCAATATTACGTTAATTTTTAACCTTTACCTCTAAACATTTTGGGAGTACGTGATTAATAATTATTCCACGAATTACTTGTTGGTGCTGATAAGAAACGTTTTGGTTCTTATTGATTGTTGTCTGGCGACACTTTTAAGAATGAGTGTCAAGTATAATTGCGTACTTGTAATATTTTCTTTAATCTAACGCCCTAATAACTTTGTTATCGAATATATCAGTCGATAAAAGAAGCAACAAAGTTGAGGTGTCAAAAGACTATGAAAAGACAGGAGCACAAATCTGCTAAGGGCTGCTGCATTTGTAGATGCAAGTCATCAACATCAAGATTTGCCAAAAGTGACATCTGGGAAAAGTTTTTCGGAAAATGTTTCCTTTTGAGAGAAGGAGAAAGAAAAGGAGATATGTGCAATGCTTGTGTTCTTGTGGTTAAAAGATTCTCGAGGGAGGCCAAGGAATCATCATATGAATGGGTTGATAGAATTTATTTGATTCCTAAATGTCAATATTATGTTAATTTCTTTTCTTTTGCCTTTCAAATGGCTGAAGTGACTTCATTAGTTTTACTTAAGCGATAAACCTTTTTTTCTATGAATTGTAGATATTCTTAAAACCAATTTAAAATAATTGCTATCAGGTAGTGGACAGTAGGAGGGGTCCAGGCAGCAAGAATATGATGAAGATCAAGAAGTTAAGGAAGATGCAAAGAGAGAATGAGAACCCCCGTGAGTTTATGACAATTATATGTTTTTGTGAATGTCAATAACCCTGATAATAATTTTTGTTTTATTACAATGTATATTCCTTTCCTAAAGTCACTGTAGATTCTTTAATAATTTAACATTTGAAGTATGCTCAAAGAGCTAAAAGGTTACAAAGTATCAACTTTATCTCAATTTTACAAGTTTTTTACTCTAAAGATTGTTTATCAAAAATGACTGATTTTGAAGTCATGCGCCTTTTGTACAAAGTGTTTATTTGCTTGTAACTGTTTTGTATCCAGACGAGAGCTCAAGACGTTCATGACAGCCCCGATTAGCCATTAGCAACACCGAATTCAGATAATCGCCCTTTAGATAATCCTATTTTTGTTGCGCCACGACTTCAGCGTCTTAGCGGTCTAAATGATCCGTGGCGAGACTTTGTTGCGGTCTTCGTTAAAATAAAAATGTTGCATGCCGCAAAAGGATTTCGAAGAAACTAATTATTCCTTTCGAGATTCGGGTTTCCACTAGAAGGGAATGCAAAGTCCGAGAAGCGCCGATTTTTTCATCGCTCGCAGCTTATCTTTTGACCGGATGCGCGGTCAAATCCTCTGGCATTTATTAATTGATAACTTTACAAATGCATTACCAGCAAATCCATCATTTTGGATTCACACATTTTGTTTAGTAGGGTTTGCTCAATAAAATCATTAAAAAGGAGCAAACTTTGGAACGTTCATTTAAACATTTTTTACTCATTTCTAATAAGAAAGAAATTTAGTGCATTTGGTGTTGTCAAATAAAGGGGTTTTTTCAGTTTTTATCAATATTGCTGTTATTTTATAAAATTTCTTTATTTTGGCAAAGTGTGGTTCGATCTTAGGTATTTGGAAAATCAGGGAATTTTATTTGATTAAATCTTGAATTTGCTGTTTACATAATCAAAATTCTTTAATATATTTATTATATTATTTACAATGGCTTACAATTTTGTTATAATTGCAGTCGAAAAGTTACTCGCAGAACTGCCGATAAAGGTGAGCCGCTCATTTTTTTATATTCGTTTAGAGAGTACACGTATTCGGCATGAATTCCAAAAGTCGATAACGTGTAATAAGGAATGATGGCTGCTTATGTGCAAAGCCAAATCACCGGTGGAAACCTTAACCTTGAAAAGTCACAAACTGATGAAATTTGCTTTCAGTGACTTTTGCCTGTGACATCTCTGAGTACTCAGTATGTTGCAGTAATCATTGTTGGGAGTATTGAGATAAATAAATAAGATTGTTGTCTATTAAAAATGGAAATACAAATATGGAATGAGTAGAATTAGCCAGAATCTTTGTAAAGTTGTCTGCCTCCAAAATTGTTTGTTCATGTTGGATGGCAGTTGATACCTTAAATTGTAAATAAATTATAGAAGAAAGCACCCAGAAAACAATCAAAGAGCCAGATTCGAAAGAGAGGTAAAATTGTGTACGTGAATTTTGAATTTATATACAACGATAGTCTTCTTTCCAGACTCTCTTCCAAAAAGTTTCCTATTGTCTGATGATGATGACAACTCCACTTCAAGAAGTCAAGAGGAGTTGGATGAAATGTGGAACAAGAGCTTCAGGAGGGAGTTACCAGTGCCTTCCCAGTATGGGAATGATCTCACTGGGTTTGTTGTGTTGTTTGTGATTTTCATATTATTTCTAATAATACAGTGGTGCATTTTTTCTTGTAGTGGTTATTGTTGTTATTGATGACATTTACTCGTTCTTGTCATTAATAAGCCAAGTAGCTTAGATTTCCAATGATCTAGTTCATTTTTTGATTACTTTGACCTGCAATAGAATTATTTAGTAATTGTGTTTCAAGAAAGTGTTCAACAATAGGTTGCTGACTTCTTCAAGGATACTCTTGGCAATGCATGCTAGGTTGCAAATGTTATTCATACTTTTGTGTCAACTCTGATTGCATGGTTTTCTCAACACCTCAGACTGCATAATAATGTATATTCTTAGAAAAAAAACATTTCTGATGCTTATGTAGAGATGAAATATATTTAGCCTTCTTACCGTCACTTTAGGGATGCAATGGTTTGAGATAACTGGTATGCCAATGTCTTTTATATAGAGGATTTGGAGAATGTGAAATAAATGAGTAAAAACCATTGTCACCTGTGATGGCAGCTTGTTCTTGCTGCATAAAATATTGTTTGTATTTGTACCTATTAATCAATGCTATTGAAGTATGTTAAATCAAAATTATTTTCCATACTCTTTCAGTTATGAGATGTGCTGTGGCATAATGCTCTATTCCTCGAAGGCCCGGACGGCCTTCTGCCTCAAGAAGTCCTACAAAATTTGTCCGATGCATCTACAACTGTCGAGGGAGAAACTACTTCATTCCAAAAACTCGTCGACCGTCACTTCGACGTGTTCCGAGGTTTCGGAGGATTCTTGCGACGCCCTTTCCGGAGGATCGCCCGAAACCCTTTCTTCCGCGGAAGTCGAGTCGCTGGGCAACTGACGGTCGCGCGGATCGGGGTTTTATTTATTTATTCGGATGCATCGATTCTCGATCGGTGAATAAGAATAACATGTTATGAAGCTCCTCCAGGCGCAACGGTATAATGATAGGATAATTGCTTATTTTTTCTTAGGATGGCTGTTGCTATGTGTGAATGTATTTATTTTGGATGCATGGGTGGTGAGCCATAGACAAATTTTTTTTCTTGCAGAGTAGGAAAATCTTTGTGAAACTGTTGTTTTGAGAATTTTTGCTTGCTATCTTGAATGTCAGAATTAGGAAAATTTTTAAATGTTTGTCTTTTCATTGGCTGGATGCTATCGATACAAGCACCTCTGACTTGAAAGACACAATAGCAAGAGTAATTTTTTGGCAAGCTACCTACAAACTTCGATCATTTGTACGACTCGTTTAAACGTTCTTAGCTATTTGGTAAAGTGGGTTATCAAATGTAATTAATTCTTGTGGGGTGTCTTATGGTTGCCCATCCGAGCGGCCTATAGATTCTGGTAGAAAAATGGTTTGGTTGTCTGGTGAATGTGGTCGTTAAGATTGCTAAATTTGGTGTTATTTATATCTAATTCAACCATTTCTCTGTGCTCATGTGATCAAACGAATTTGGATTATTGTTCCGATTAGTGCTTGTAATGCATTATCTTTGTGATTTTGTCTTTGTTGTTTCTCGAACGACTTTGTGTAAATGTGTAAATCCTCACAAATAATTTCCTGAATGCAATAACTTATTTGCAGGACTGTTGCAATGTAGTTAAGATTTAAATATTTCCTTTTATCAGGGCACTCAATCTGCCTAAATGTTATTATAAAGAGCAGTTTTTTTATTTACTACAAGCAAACTGGTTAGGTATCCATTTAAATGTAATTTTTATTTAACTATTATTTTATATAACTTTATTATTTTAATAAATAATCGTTTGTATGTATTTTTATTTTGCTCAGTTTGATTAATTCTGCATGTGTTTTAAATGTCTTCCTCAATTTGCACCATTAATTTGATTTCTTCATTCATTTGGCTAATATTTGCATTTACATTTAAATTTTTCACGGGCTTAGCCTCCCCTTAACTGACTTTGGCCTAAAGCTCGTTGCAGGGCGACGGCATATTATCCGCATTTATCCTGCGTACCTCTAGGGAAATGCCCTTCAAATATCTTCCAAACCATGTAATCTATGTGTTTGTTCTTAGGATCGCATTTTTCAATTCATTTCTTCATCCCTGTTTCGAATTCATATTCTCTCATTAAAGATGTCTAGATTTCTGCGATATTACTCATCTTTTTTTAGTTTGTTGCACTCGTGTTTTCTTTGCGCTTCGTTTTTGGCAACTTCCGAATGTTGGATTCAAACTGAAGTGACCTATATTCTGTTTCATCTTTTGAATACTTTGCTTTGGGTGAGCCAACAGAGGATGATGTAATTACATTCAAACTGATTGAGAGCTATGCTCCAAAAGGGCATCATCAGAATGACTGGAGTCATCATTCTTACACCTAGTTATTTGCAGCCGTTTATTAAGAGTTGGATTGTAAATCGCGTGTTTTTTTGTCCCTAACCCTGCCTAAGGAGTTTGGACAGGCTTATAAAAAATGCTCAGTAGCATTCGTTTCTGATTCAAAAAACGTTTTAAATTTGCTTCGAACAATTTATTTAGCGTGAGACTCGCGTCTCTATTCCTCGGCCTAGCCTTGCGATGTTCGACTGCCGATAATCGTATGGGTGTCCCGGTCATCTCTCTCCGGTATTTCTGTATAAGCGTCTTTGGCCCTGGTCATCCTGTCTGCTACAATCTTCAAGGCAAATACCAGTAATGCGCAGAACACATTGATACCAACTAAGAAGTAAATCACATAGTAATTGCTCATCTCCATGAGATAGGCCCCTGCTATAGGGAGGACCATCTCGCCGAAAGCGGATCCCACGACGAAAATGGACGCGTATCGGCCGCTAAGTTTCACGTAATTGCCAATCCAAGCCACTCCTGCTGGAAAAATTGAAGACATTCCCAAGCCAAGTAGTGCAGACGAGAGGCATAATGTAGTGAAGGCCATAGCTTTTTCTTGTATCCACTTCGTTGATACGAGAATGATCAACGAACTGATGGATACCAACAAATCGCAGAGAATCATTATCATCGGGGACATACATCCTGCTGCGAAGATAGACGAAAACCTACCGATAGAAAACATTGCCCAGAATATTGAAGCCACGTTAGCAGATCGCTTTTGAGACACGCCGAACTCCAGCTCCGTAAAAGGCGATACCAGACCACCATAAGTAACTTCCGATCCTATGTAGCAAAAAAATAACAGGGAAAGAACAAAGAGCAAGCACATTTCTAGAGATGTTGAATTTCTCTGGTTTTTCACCTCAAGTTCATCATTGATGATTTCAGCATTTTTGTTGTAGTCACTAGAATAACGACTTAGAGTCAAAGACATTACAGCCACTACAGCCAGTAATACTGAAGTGGCCAAATACGGACATTTTATGGAACAAAAAATGAAGAAGGAATCTGGGCTTGACAGTTCAGAACAGCTTTCTGGTTGGCGATGAAGTTCTAGAGAAGTTGAAAATGCCGTTCGATTGGATCCATTAAATTGGGCTACAGGTATGGATGATCTGCTCAACTCAGATTTGAGGAATGGCTCGGTCAAAGTCGGGGCAATAAAAGATCCTAACCCGAAAAAAAAGTGGAGAGTTTGTAGTGCTTTGTTGTTCTTTGACCCCCATACTTCTATGCAGATGACATTTCCACCTGTTGAATTTGAAATTAATTTTTAGCTTTTGTATTTTTATTTTGATTGTTGATCGTTGCTTCGAAGTGCTGACGAATACAAGCAAGAATACATGCAAGAATGGTCAGAATTAAGACGATTAAGTCTTCTCGAAAAATGATTTCTTCGAACAATGTATGTTAAGAAAGAAATATGAAAAGTAATGATAATAACAATATCCGTGAACAATTCGATTTAATAATTGAGCATGAACAGCTAATAAGACGATAGCTCTAGAGATCAACACCGATAAGTGGTTGTATCATCAACCCATATCCGTCAGTAATCATCCATCAAAACCTCTTACCACAGTCCATGAATCCCATGGCAATTCCCTGGAAAACCACAAGGATGTTGAGCAGCCAAAGAGTAGTTCCCCAGGGTACTAGGGCCATGGAGATGGACGCAGACATGACAGCCACCCCTAGCAACAGGAGTCTATCTAGGCAGTCAAACAAAACTCCTGCTAGCATTGATCCTGCTAGGTAACCTGCAGATCTCGATGTGAAAATCCACGATGTTTCAACTATTGTTGAGCCGATGTTCTCGCTTAGGGCAGTTAAAGTTGGACCGTGGATGCTGATGCAAGCACCCTGTTTGAAATTAACAAAATTGCGAAATAGGTCTTTTGAAAAAGTTTCACAAATGATCGGCTTCAGTTCCTATTATGAAATCAGTGAGACATAAATTAAAAGAAACTTCGGTAAACGTACCAATCCAAGATATGCTAAACATAATGTTACAGTAACGAACATCTTAGGAGTACAGCAGTTTGACTCATGTCCATAAATTTTTTTTAATTCTCCAGCAATTATTTCGGTATTTCCATCGGCCATAGTAGCCTATTTGAAAACATCTAAGTTCCAAGAGCTTCAATGTAAACGTGGATTATAACTCTGGCGAGAACAGCTGAATACGTTTTATAAAAAATACATTCACATTTTAGACAGCAGTCTTATTTTATTTTTTTCAGTGGATTACACTTTATAATTAATCACCTGAAAACACTGAAAGATGAAAAACAATGCTGAGTTATCCGGCTACAAACAATACCGAGCGGTTATGGCAAAACAATCAACGGATGAAATCTTTAATTTTGCACCCAACGTCGGAAACTCAGCAGGACAATAAATTCTATTATTGAAAGCATAAAATTGGTCCAGACACTGACACTTATAGAATGAGTTGTGCATGCATCTGTCACCGTTCTACTATGGTGATGTATCGACTATCTCGTCTTTCGATCGTGGTTAGCAAAAAAATCAGAAGAGTCGCATAGAATTTTTTTTTTAGGAAAATAAGTTCTAAATGAATTACATAGATGAGAAACACTTTAATAAAGTCAGCATCGCAAAAAGTTATTTGAATGCAAACTGAATTAACATTTTCAATCTTATTAAAAACAATATCAATTTTATTTCTAAGTAAATCTGTACTGTACAGTTGTACTCCAGTCCCATCAAATATTAGTCTTCAGTAGTAAATAAAAATCTAAAAAATAACGTGACTGTGATAAAGAAAATAGAAAATGTTGTTAAAAAAATGTCTATCGAACGATAATCATGTAATGCTATGGTCTCAAACCCCTACTTGAATTTCAAATTTGCTCTGTATTATTTATTATCATTAATCACTGTATTATTGCCAGCATCACTATTAGTAGTAGTAACATAGAATCGCAATTGAAATGGTAAAACTGACAAATACCAACACAAAAAAATGGTTTGCGTCGTTTTATGTTTTATTTATTGACCCGAAAATTAATTAAGATGTTATTTTTAGATAAAAATTCACAAAGGTATCGACTCTGGTGTAAAACATACCTGAATCGCTATGCTTCATTCTAATTAACGCAACCTCGATTTATTGCAATAACATTCCGGGGGATAACAACGGCCACAATGAAAATGCTAGTTGAAACAGTAGTGATAACATTAGGGTCTTTTTTTCGCTAAATGTTCTTGAGATGCATTCGATAAAAAATTCTGAAAAAAAATGGACGGAATTTTAACAACAAAACATGAATTGCTTTAATAAGCGCTTCATTATTAAACATTTCCATAATAATCTCCAATGTACAGTAAAACCTGTTTATTAGGACGGCTACATTTTACATGATAAAGTTATCCATGCGAGCAGGTTGTCCCTCTTATCAGTTGTCTTTGTTAAACAATGGTAAAATCGGTTATTGAAAAAAGGTTCTAAGGGCAGGTTTTACCCTATTCTCGAGTGCCCCAATTCACAGGTTTTACTAAACCTAACCCTTGCCAACGATACGATGTTCACCAACATCAGGCATCATGACTATTATCATTAATCTCGTTATTGTCATCACCATTAATGAAATAAAAACTGCACTCAAAGGTCAAACGGTCAACTGGAGATTCCAGAGACAGATCAATAGATCCAGGGAAGAACAAAAATAACGACAAAAAAAGGAGCGTGCCAGCACTAATATTATTTACGACAGCCGTTATTTAACCACCGAAAACAAAAATAAATCATTTTAGTGAAACATTAACAATGGTGATTTTGATTAACAAAATTCTAATAAATTTAAAAGCAAACTTTGAAAGCAAGTATCGCAGTGAAAATTACATTTTTTCGTATCTGATGTCTGATGATCTAATATTATAATAAATTATTATTATTGTTATTTTTTATTCCATAATCTTAATAATAATTTATTATTTTATGTTATGTCACGTCACATTGTCATTGATCAGACAAATCATCATCACCACTCTCGATGTTAAGCATAGTGCAGCACCAAAATAAGGCTTATCTACTTCGAACAATAAGGAGCAAAAATTAAAGATCTTGGAAAACAAGGAAAGGAATCCAATTAGAATCAGCCAAAATATCTCTTTCTTTCTTTTCATCTCCTCCACGATTTTTCGTTCTTCGATGCTAAGTCCATCTGATTTTCACTTAAGTTGATTTGTTTGTGTGAATTTGTTTCAAAATAAGGCAAACGACTGACTTCATTGATTCGTTGACAAAGTTGTCGTTACGTTGTTCTCAAATAACAAATCGATATATACTTTAGTCATGAATTGTTACTATTTAATAACTCGACGCAAATTTATGCCAGTCGTCTAATTGGTTTTCATCATGCGATTTGAGGTAAATAAATAATATAATACCAACCATTACCACCGATAAGTATTTTTTTTTTGAGGCGAAAACAGATCATTAATTTGACGATATCTGTTCAGCTTAAGAGGGAAAATTTTCTCGAAGCCTGGAATCGAAACATCGACCTTGAAATCGATAGATTTATTTTTACACCGCCACCTGGCAAGTACATTTGTACTCGTACAGAAAGTAAATTATACGATTATATTGGAAGAATATAATGTTAGGATAATTATGTAATTTTTCATAATTTTCAAATTACATTGTTGAGTTACTATAGATAGAATATAGATATATTTAGAGAATTGCATTAATCCGCTCTGATGTTGCTATCGTTGTCGATTTTTCTTAACAGTATTTTAATATAATTCTATTTAGTATTTTGTAGTCGTAGTTGATATTGCAATATTTAAATCATCCAGATTTCAATTTGTATCGCATTTTACATTGCAATCTGTGCAAATAAAATCCTTTTTATTTGGTAAGGAGGCATGTACAATGGAAAGAAAATTTCGAAGCGGATTAAATTAGAAATCGCTAACGTTGGCTGAAAGAGCTATCTGGAATTGGATTAATGGAATTTTCGGCTGAAATTTCCACTTCGAAAATATAATAGTGATTTATCCACAACTTCATTGTTTAGGCGGTTGTAAAAAGTAAGTACATATATGTGTGTATATGTGTGTTACAAAAGAACTATTTGACTGTATTATGAGGTAATTCTCTTATTGACATATTGTTTTAATAAATAAGGGTTAATTTCAATTGTATTATATCTCAACATTTTTGGGGGATTAACACTGTTAAATGACACCGGTGCGAACTGTTGGAACGAAGAATAATCATTGTTAAAGCCCATAACCCTAACCCTAACCCTAACCCTAACAACTAACGTTGTTAGTGCGCTCCTCGAGTTTTTGTGGAAATCACAAGGTATGACATCATCAACCACATGTAAGCAACAATGTTACCTATCTACCCCGACAAATTTTATAATCTTGGCTATGCCGTTGGTATAAGTAGATCAATGAATACAAATATATTTTAAGTTATTCCCTTTGTAATGAATACAAATATATTTTAAGTTATTCCCTTTGTAATGGGTTTATTTCTGGATGTAAGGGGAAAATTGGTTTGCTCTTTGAATATTCTTTTAATGGCGTTAATACACTAGTTTGAAATTGAATTAAACGAAAATATATAATTTACTGGCTATTTATCAAGTCCCAGAATTTGCTGCAAATGGATAAGTGAATGTGTTAGAGTTTGCAATGTACCGATGAATTATAGATCGATTAACTGTGAAAATATAAAATGATAGACAAACAGATGAGGTGACTGATACCTTTCATGCTTTCTTTTAAAAATGTTTGAGAAATGAAGTCTGGCATTAACTATTTTTGTTAAAATTTATTCAGCTTTATTCAGCGAAACAAATGTTATTTTGTTGAAACAAATAATAAGATTGTAACTGAGAATTTAGAGTAAAATACTTAAAAATACAAAAAAAAAACACCAAAGAACTATTTGCTGACTAAAGCGTAATTCGATATCGCTTCAAACTCAGAGAAGTATTTTCAGTAGATATAATAAAACCTCACGAACATCGTAAAGCTCTACATCCTCTTCATAAATTGATTTGGAAATATTAAACACGCAAATGAAAATTCTCTGCAAAAAAATTGAAAATTAAATCATTTTCACTGGGAAAACAACTGCAAAAATACATTGTCCATAGACTCAAGCATGGTATGTTTTCGTATATATTACACCATTATTTTAAATTGAATTCAGTTCAAAGCCTGCTGTTCTAAAAAAAAGCACAACATAAAAGAACACGCTGAAATGCGTCAAATATTATTTGAAAATAAAAATACCAACACTTGAGTGTGTTTGTTCGCTACCGAGCAAAAGTTTGTTATGAAACAAATACAAAGCCTCGTCTCATCTTTTCACATTTATTCGCTCTGGCAACCGTTGGCGTGGACATTGCGCCGGGTCCAAACGTATTCACTGCTATAGTCGACACTACGATTTCTGCGAAAGCTAATAAATCCTTGGCGATTGACAATCGACGAATCCGAATGAACTTCTGCTTCCGATTTGCGACGACCTCTACTCCAATCCAGGTGGCATTTCCCGTGAGAACATCGGCAAGTCAAGCTGGCACAAGCATCACAACGACTATACGTGCTGCAACTGCTCGTGTCGATACGGTTGAGAATCGACCGACACCTCCTGATGGCGGTACACAGGAACGAGGGACTAGGGCGAAAATCTCGACCACGGCTGCACGTGGAACTGATTTTCTGCAGTCGTATTTCAACAAGACGTTTCAGGGTAACAAGGAACCTGTGGTTGAAGACGCAATACAGGACAAAGTTCAGAGAGAGATTACAATAAACGAGAAAGTTAGTGCCAGTTCTCAGCCTGTTGTAGAACCGTCCGCGTGTGAATTCAACCATGCTCAATCCTTTGCCGAACAAGGCCTTAGCTATGGGCCGATTCGAGAATGCAGAAGGGATTATACAGAGAAGAAAGAGACAAATAATGCTGATGCAAGTGACAGTCATTCTCATTTGTTCGCTGGAAAAGTAGCTTGATTGTTTTTGGATTAAGCTATATCTCGACTGTTGCTGTGTAAAGGAGGTGGGAAGGCCTTGGTAGAGAGTAGAGGCATGACGATGCCTCATCTCGCCTGAGAGGGATACGCAGCTTATGTTGTTATTAGGTGGGCCAAAGATGAAGATGTCAGAGTTAGTGTATCTTCTCGGAAATAACTGTATAGATTTTCCCTTTATCTTTTGGAGTAGAACTGTTGAATTCGAGGCTCTCGAGTCCGTGATTCCGTCAAAGCATTTGATAGAACGGCTTTTTTCCTTTAGGTTGCTGGTTATCCTATCTTTCTCCCTGCCTAGCGTTTGAGGTATCTGACAGGTGCCACTTTTCAATGAATTCTGGGGGAAATGAAGATAGGAAAGACGAATGCGACAGTGGTAGTTTTCTTTCGTCTGGTACTCGTCATTTATCACTGAAGATGTTTTACAATTCAACCTTTTTCCTGGCCTTTGTCTCTTCATGTTTTTCCCGCTGATGTTATTATCACTCACACGATCATTAGTGTCGGTTTCAGCATTTTTGTGGTTGACGTTGAAACTTGGATCGTTGTCAAAAATGGATAATCGATGAGGAGCGACCCTAAGACTTTTTAAACTCCTGGAGATGCAGCGGAGAGATGATCTCTGCCGATTAGCCTTTAGAACCGTCAAGATGAGACCGGTATTGAGGTAGATGAGCAACATATAGGGTAGAAAATGTACGGTGCAAATGTAAATCCAAGTCATCGTGTTAAAACTCGGACTGGCCTCAAACGAGCTGGATACCTGATATTGTGATAATAAATTTATAAATTTATGGTTATTTTCCACTAGAAAACAATTACAAGCAAAGTACTATGAAATAATTGCAGAACTCTGCTCTGTTATTCACTGGCATTTATATTCACTGACAAAAGTAAAATAACGAAAACTGCCAAGTATGACTTATGCTTGAACAGTCAAGACAAGAGGAAGAAAAGATGAGCATATTTATTTGATTAAAATTGTAAAAGTTCCATGGAAGTTAAGGATTTCTGACATATGCAGGCCCATCGGAATACTTTATCATTCTACGAAATTGATATTTCGAAGAATCAGTTTATCTCATTTACCTAGTACCTAAAGGGCAATATTCTAGAAGCTAGGAAAATTTCTGGCTTTTTAAAGATAATGGAATAAATTGGGATTATTATGAAATTATGTAGACGCATTACTCGATCATTTAGCCTACTAGCCTACATTTAGCCTACATTTAGCCTGCATTGTAAAACTGTAAACTCATAAACTTGTTATTGTTATTATTATTATAAACGTTTTATTATTATAAAACTCTAAATATATTTTTAACCATAAATTTCAATTAAAATTACTGGTAGCCAGTAGGAAGATTCACTAGAATCAAAATTAATTAAACTTGTACTTTCTATTAAATGCAGATTTACTTTTATTTATCTTGACCTCGCAAAGATATTAAAAATAATGACAAAAACATAGCCTAGTAGTCATTCAGAAAAACAAGCCACTGAACCGTCAATGAAGCTAAGGGTAACATTTATAAATGAAACTTTAAAATCCCTTTTTCGAGAACGATTCAAGTACAATCTGTGGCCCACTCATCAATTACTCTTAATATAATTGGATATCCGAAACTTAATTAATTTTGCATTTACATATAAATAAGCTCAACCAAGATATAAAAGTATTATATCGTGATCATTAAAAGATATTAGACGTTACTATTCTGTGAATCGAATTTAGCTTTTGCTTTAGTGTCATTAAATTAATTTTGTGAATTGATCTACTGCTTCAGTTAATATTAGTGATCGTTTAACTAAACAATCACTTGAAACCTTTTCGTAGTGCTGGAGTCCACACTGTCTGACCTCGTATCCAAAGAATCTTGGAACGTTAAATATCGATGCGAGGAAGACTACTAAGCAAATGGTCCTCTTGGCAAGCTTTCTTGTGCAGATTTCTTTGGCCTTAAGTGGATATCTGACAGAGATGTACCTATAGCGGAAAATGGGTATTTCATATTTTCTTGTCTTTCGAATTAAATCACGTGATGGCAATGTCAACATGAAGGACGATATAAAAAAATTCTTTAATTTTCTTAGTATAAACGTGAAAAGATGCTTCTGTAATGTCATAATAACATG
The DNA here is from genome assembly GCA_034509925.1 of Hirudinaria manillensis. Lineage (NCBI taxonomy): Eukaryota > Metazoa > Annelida > Clitellata > Hirudinida > Hirudinidae > Hirudinaria > Hirudinaria manillensis. Next base: position 14,735,546 of record CM067526.1, read on the forward strand.
TAATACACAATGTAATTACACGGACAAAGTTTATTAATAAAAATAGTTTTATAATATATACGAATGATTTTAATAGTCAAAGCGTTATGAAGAACGACAATTTAAAATCAAACTACGTCATTTCTCTGTTTAGGGGTCGTGAAATCACGGAAATCACTCAAGAACTTGGAAAACGTACTTTATTTGCAAACGTTAATAAACCATGGACAATCGATTTATTGAGAAAATAATTATCCCTAATTTGCATTTGGTTCTCAATCCATTGAAGTTGAACCGATAAATATTTATCAAATTAACTTCTGCATAGTTCGCCCAGTTTATATTTATCCTTTCAATATTAATCAAACCGTTAGAAGTTCTCGGAGGAGTTTAACAACGTTACCAAATATTTGTCAGTATCAAAGCCAGCATATTGGGCGCAAATGTAAGTAAATCACCAAAACAAAAAAAAAAATTTGAGGGAAAATGAACTTTTCAATTTTTTAACAAATTGAAGCAGTAATTGCATTAACTTGTACCTCTCTATAGCTTTAAAGCTCTGTTCGGGAATTCCATTGCATCCGTGCAGAGGTTAAAGAAATCGCATGACTATCCAGAGTCAAAGCGTTTTTCGCTTCCAAACACTTCGAAGATTAAATTGCGCCGAAAGCATTTAACGCTGAAATTTATTAAAATCGCAAAATTTAATTTATAAACTATAAAAAATATTTTTACAGGTTCCGATTTTGGGAAAAGCTTTGCAATGCATTTTTCGAAACAAATTATAATTATTATATTATTTTTGAAGACGTTGAGAACCTCTTATGCTCTTAATACTACCAATAAATATTGAACAAATTAGTCACGATAGCATTAAAGGAGATGTTTTGTGAACTCCATTTCTGTATAAACCTGACGATTCAATCTTTTGTTTCTATCACTTGCTGACAACTGATTTGTGATTATCACTGAAAGTTTGCTCTTCTGAAAAATTTCCTCGCGCTTTTAGCAAGAAATGTTTCAATTTCATGACTTCTGAGCCATCTTTGCTGATCTCATTGAACGCTGTATTTATGATTTGGCAACGTCGAACTCAAATTTAAGTTGATAAAAATGTTCATAAATGTTCGATTATATTTTTTGATGCACTGCTTCAGTAGAAAATTTTTAAAAAAATGTCTTGCACAAAGAAAAAAAGATTGAATAAATGGCTTATTCGATGCAAAATATATTTGCAGTCGTAGAATAATTATTGAAACAAAAAGTGGTTACATCACTGGCTTTTAATTCTGGTTCGGGTGGTATTTTCTTTGCTTTGGCATAGTTCTATCTAAACTTTTATATTTCTTGGTTGCTTTGTTTAAAATGTGTAACGGGTGAATAATGGATATTAGACATCTATTGATTAAAATAAATGCGATTATTTAATCATTTTCAACAATCACTGACCCTAGCCTAGGCCAGTCTAAGTTAACGCTAACCCCTCCTTGTCCTAAGCCAAGGCTCACAAAAGACCCCTACCGATGTTTCCGTTTTCAAAGCAATTGCGACAACATTTACTTACAAATTAAAGGCTTGAAAGTTAAAATGCTGACCAAGGCTACAAATAGAACAATTGAACGTTTACATTTCAGAGCGCGACATTTTCTGAATTTGTGTGCTGCATAATCTTATCCAGAGTTGTTTATGAGAACGCTGATGTGTTCCAATAAATAGCTCGCGTTATTTGAGAGTTTTTATATGATATGAATAGCGACGATTCATGCATTTTATTAAAGCTTTTGTTGATAAAAATGTAAATTAATGTTTGAAATAACTTTCAGAATTTAAATTTAATTTAATAATTTTTAAGATAATTCCGCCTGTCAAAATTTGCTGGAGATTTTCAGGAATCTTGAAATTTTAGAAAAAAAAGTAAAGAAACGAATTAGGAATCATAAACAATTCTCAATCATTTTAAAAAATTTGTCATTATCCTAAATATAGTAGTTTTGTTAAAGACCATCCTAAACTATAACTGGATTGTTCCTGTCCAAAAGAATTTCATTAAAATTTCATTTTCTTAACTAGAACTTTAATTATCGTGAACTATTGATAAATTTTCAGTAAAAGGAAAGCCGACTTTGTCGCACAAACTAACGCCGAAGTCCAAATTTTTAGTTGCGTAAAACTGATTTTTCGTAAAATTCCATCCCAAGGATATGAAAAGACCCAGTTTTCCGTCTCAAAAGAATTATTTAATTTTCTGGCATACCATATTTAATTTCTGGATTTTAGACCGTTGTCATTCAACTCTGACGAGGTCTGTCTTGCTACATCAACAGAATATGGTTAAAGAACCACGCGTATGAATTTACTGTAACGCCATATTCAACCTATTGCAGAAAATGGACTCCAATTTAGATTAGTAGTTTCACGCGAGTAGATTAAACATTATGCCTTCATCAACATCGTTTTTGGAACGATTTAATTATTGAGGTGATATCAGTCGGATGCTAATTTCCTTATTTGATACGTGTTTTTTTTTTCTAACTTTTCATTTAGTCCAGGTTTCAAATTCATTCACAGACAAATGTTTGCCAAAAATTGTTCAGGCTATTTCAATTAGGCAAGCACTAACTTTTATACATTTACTAACCTTTCCACTGTTAGTAACACCGTAATCCAGACGCTGGAGCTGCTGAAAATGTTGGAGATTGGATAGAAAATGAATGCATTAAACATAACCGACCAGTAACTGGTCGAATGAAGGGCAGACGAGAGGATAAAATCAATCAATGAGAGGGAAAGCACGGTCATATCTGTGACAGCCAATCCCAGAAGGTATGTATAGGGCGAGCTGCGTCTCATTGGTTTTCTCGTCAGGATAGTTAGATTGATGGTGTTTCCAAGGATACCAAACAGACAGACTGATGGCATGATGTACCTGTATTGTATTAAAATGCCATTGTGTCATTACGTTGAAATGAGCGACATTGTGACATCGTAAGAAGTGCTAGAATTGTCAAGGTTAGTTATAATCTTCTTGTTACAAATACGATTAAGGATAGCGTCATTGAAGAATATTACTAGATATACTTTGACATGCTTGTATTTGGAATTCCGACAGTAGCAAGAATTTTACGTGCTACAGGTGGCCAGGTGAAACACCAGATATATTTTTGTTAAAGTTGTGTTTAATTTATGCTTCTATCTTAATATAATAATATTTAGATGGATTTGTAAAATAAAATTTGAATACGGATGAAACTGTATGAAAAAATCACAAGATTATTCTTCCAGGAAATTAACTCCAATGTTTGGGAGTGCTACAAAGCAGTAAGCAGGTTAATATTTTAAAGCCTTAACCCAACCCTTTCTTGGGATCGATGACTTTATTTGCTTTATTTACGATATAATTTAGTTTTTTTTTATCTAGAAATTAAGGATTATTATTAAGACATTTTCGCTTTTTTTGCTCGAACCATAAAAGGCGTCGGTAATGAATGAAATGAATAGATGACTCGTAGACATCATAACAGTAATTAACAAACAATATGACAGCTGTTAACGATTACAAATTTTAGTGTCATAACCTAAATTATTTTTCAACGAATGTTTATCTTTTTAAAATGTGTTTGCTAATTTCTCAATTTTAATTCGTTGGAGTAAATTCCAGACTATCACTCCGTTAGGTTTCTATTATTCAATTTGTTAAAATTGAATTTGTTCAATCCAAGTCAAATTCTTCACAGAAATTAAGCATTCTTACCTGCTACAGATGAGGATAGCCACATCCCAATTTGAATCGTCAAAAGCGGGCGAGTTTGTTGCTGATATAGTCATAAATTCCAGGGTGACCAAAGAATTTGGAAGGTAATAATTGCTTACGACGTGCTGTTGCGCGGAATTATCGAACATGTTTCTGTTTTCAATGTCCCACGAAATCCTAATGGCCCTTCGAATCCAAATACAAAGTGAACGTCAAAGATCAAGGAAAGTTCCACGAAAGTTCTACTTCAATTCTCAATGATGTATGGTGTATATGGTACATATGTTGAAGTTTGGTGTAATGATATATGATCATTAAATTGCGCTCAGTGCAATTAATCCGCATTTAAGCATATTTAATAATATTTATTTGCTATGCAATCTTAATGAATTTCCTCACTTCGAAACTCCTAGCGTTGTGAACAAGTCTTAAACATTTGTTACTGTTTGCTTTAATAAATAAATATTATTTTGATCTCTGGCATCACGTTCGACTGATTTGTTTATTTACATTATAGGATTTGATGAAAAATCTTCAATGGTTTAAAATGATAAACACCTGTAATGTATTCTTGAAATTAATAGAAATGAAAAGTAATCTCAAGAAGTTGAAGTCGATACATTTAGATACTTTAGATTAAAAGACTCTTCTTGCTTATTAGGGCCAAGAAGAGAAATAGTATTTATCATTGAAAGCATTGGTGTACCTCCTACTGGCTGAATTTCATTATGGAATTCAATAGAGTTTGCGACTTTTCATTTATTTTTTGTTTAGTAACTTTTAAATTATTAAAATTTTTTTTAGTATTTATTTGAAATTCTCGGCAAGAGTGCCGAAATATTTTTCATAAAAAATTAAATTAGATTTTACTGCCTCAATTTTTACTTTGAACGAAGATCTCCATTCGTCTTTCAAAATTTGCCTTTCACAAGATTGTTGACATTATTTAGAATGAAGAATCTCAGAAGCCGATTGTATAATAAAGTATAATTAAAAAATCGAAAAAAAAATATATAGACATGTGGAGGCTGTATAATATTCTAAATCGAAAATCTGAAGCGGAAAATTATATTATGACTTTCAACTAAACTTATAATGTTTAATGTCATCAAAACGTCTTTTGCGAAAATTCAACAGTCAAATATTTAGTAAGATATCTGTAATAATTAAGGAGTACTAACTTAAAAGTGGTAACTGATCAGCATCATTGTCATCGGTGTTGTGTTCATCTCCTAAAAAGGAAAGCATAGGCAGTGTTAAAAATATAGTTCCAGAAACTGAACATGAGACCGAAGTCTCATTTATGTTTATTTTTGTCTTGGAATTAACATTTGCATGAATAAGACTTTATTGCTTTATTGGCGATGTTCTGATTAGTATATAACCACAACTTGCATCTAAAAAAATGTTTAAAGAAACGTCCAACCTTTTCCCTTGATTACCATGTAGGTAGCTAAATGTCTACAGTAAACATGTTTGCCCCTTGAAAGTTTGAGACTTCATTTTTAGTAAAATAAAATGTGATTATCAATTTATTTAGACCACTCATCAATTCATTCATCAATTAACTTCTTTAGCTGCTATGAATAGTATTGAAAGACATCGTACAAAGAAGTTCTATTAAAATCCAACTACTAAAAGAAGCGTTCAGTCTCTGCTATGGTTTTGACGTAGTTAAAATCAATACTTGATAAAATTCAAAGTTTGAAATTACCTTAATTGTCGGGTGAATATTGATTCCACGACATCAACAATAAACGTGTGACTGGGACATTCTCTCGCATAATTTCGTGGAGCGCATCGTCTTACGATCTTTAAAGAGATTCTGGGCGCCATACATTGCAAGAGAAGTCATGATTAAAAGGTTTGCTTCAAATGCCATTAGAACCTTTTTGTAATCGTACTAGCTTTAACCGTTCATTTATTAATACCACAGTTAAATATAATAAAACTTAAAAAATTTAATATATCATGACTATTCTATATAATATTTCTGAGGGGAAAAGTCATTGAATCACTTTTAAAAATATTTCATTATTATCCGGCATCATATTTCTCAGCTCTTGAGTTTATTTGATTTTGATCCTTATACATAATTGGGAAAAGTATTTAAGAAAAGAGTGACTTTCCTTCAGAGTGACAATCCCTTAAAACCAATATTTGTAAATATGACCAGCTTATAAATAAACACATTTAAACTCAAGTCACCCGTGTATTAGATTCTTATAATGACAATTAGTGAATCTGTGAGCAATGGCCACTGTACGTGGCTACATCTATACTGTCAAAATGTTGCAACTCAAGTTTTTTAATCTTAACTTTGTTGGTAGAAGTCATATATATATATACCAGTTATTGCTATGATACGTAGATGTTCATTAGCTACTCGAAGATCAAATGAAGTGATTTCAGATAACAATATTTTGTAATTTAAGCAAAATGCTGAATATATGATAAAAATAAAAGCGACCGATGTATGAGAGCAAAAATCTTTATTTTTCCGTATACAACCAGCGTTTAAAATATAAAATAAAGTGTATAAGTAAGTGGATTGTCACCGATTTTTAATTACTTGCTGAATTCGATCTTTCATTGATTCATGAAGGGTTTTATAGTCTGATTATCGAATTTTATCTATTCCTGTATAACCTAGACACACCCTATATTTAGATGTACAGGCAAGTTTTACATTCCACGCATCCTCCAGTAGAAAGTAGCTCAAGAAACTTTCTCCAACGCTGCTTTTACATTCCGCGTTTATTCATTTTTATTCAAATAAATAAATCAATTGTGAAAACACAGCGAAGCAGTAACTTTGAGACACTAAATGAATTGACGGAGAAAAACGCAATAATTAGAATTTTAAAAAAAATCACACACGTAAACAGCAGAAAAATAAAAATAGATTCAAAGTGCAATAATCAAGACCTTTAATATTTCAATATTATTCACAGAGTATCGGAATTTAGAGAAACTATTTAAATGACTGCACGGTTAGAAGCAGCAATTGTTCTTTTGCTGGCAGATCGATCTCCGCAATTTAAATATCGGGCTTTGGAGAAAGTAAAAATTCATTATTATTCATTTCTTTCCAAAACGTTATTTGTAAACCATGCAACAAATTTCATCTCACATCAACAAAGTTTAAATCTAATGTTTAATCTTAGTTAATATATTTAATCTTAGTTAATATATTTAATCTTAGTTAAATTATATTTAAACAAATTTATAATAAATAATAGTAAATTCTTCGAAATGGTTTCGTGATGAGTCTCCTCAAGAAAATATTTTAAATTGAGAGAAAATGTCGATTGAATGGCGTCATATCAAGTGTTTTTTAATCACTTTATAAAATCTTTTTAATAAAATTAGTTATCGTCATTTGCTTTGATTGTAAAAAATCTCTAAGAGAACATAAAACTCAATTCAGCGATAACAATATGCCCATACAGAAAATTTGAGCAATGGTCTTACTATCTCGAGATTAAAACAGACATCTACAAATTTATTGATTGAAAATTTAAAATATATTTTTAATATAACATTAATAATTGTAAATGGTAAATCAGTTAAGAACTGCAGTTATGTGTCATTCGAACACACAGTGCACTCAAAAGATCGGCAAATGATATTTCTTACTTGATAAAATTCTTCCTATATTCACTGCATGAAATCCAAGAATACAGCGAGCGGAAAAGTCAAGAAAACGGCGAAGATCTAGTTTTTCTCCATTATACGCCTGAAAACAACTGAAATATCTTTATTCCCAATCGTATTGACCAAGTAAAACCGAGAATCTTTAATAATTAGCAGGCTTTCCTACATTGTCAATATCAATTTTGAGAAAAAATAACGAAAACTGCCAAGTATGACTTATACTTGAACAGTCAAAAGAGTTTTTATTACTCCACTTAATCTTGTGGACAAGGACCAAATACATACTTTTCTATCCGTCTGATCTAAATGATCTAACAGGCATACTCGACACTTTTTCAAACATCTTTTACCTTATTATAACGGACTCTTGTTATCACTTAGCTATTTCAACTTACTATTTTTATATTCTCTTGGCGTAATATCAATTTTTGCTTGAACGCGGTTTACTTACCGGCTATTGGTTCTCCAAGTCACTTATTGATTTTTTTCTTTGTTTCCTTTTTGTGTCTGAGGACCATGCCTTACCATTACCAGTTTAGAATTAGAAATAATGATTAATTTAGTGGTGACATGGGAATTAGAGAAAATCATGAGAATACGGAGACAGAGGCGGCCGTTGGATTCAGCGATCAGCGCCTTGGATTCATTGAGTTCGCCACTTAATTTTCTCTCGGAATTTATTACATTATGTTAGACGATCGTCGTTGGATTGTTTTTGACTTTGATTTGTAAGAATATTTAATCTCGATACCGCTTAAAGTACTGAGGTGACGTTTGGCGGCAATTTGAAGTTGAGGGAATCTATTGCATCTACTCGACGTCAGAAATTATTCCTAATTAAGTTGTCCATCGAAATGCGGAAGGGTGGAGCTTTTAGAGTAATTTGTCGGGAACTCTTTGTCAATTAAGACCAACACGTCTACGTGACCTAAGCAAGGCAACGTTCTGTGTCACGACTTTCGACATTTTCAGTCATTTTTGCGACTAATCTTTTTTCTTCCTTCACCTTAATCCTTTGTTGTTTTAAATGATGTTTTATAATTTTAACATGACAATCTCGAATACAAAATTAAAAACTTTCCACCGTGTCATATTTTTGTGACTTTATTGTTTTAAGTTTTATAATTTTCAGTGAAACTTTCTCTCAGAACATGGCTGGAACCTTTATGGATAACATTTTCCTTTTCAGTGTTCCTTGTCTGCTCTGCTATCATATTCAAACATATGTTTGAACAAAGGTCAGTAGTGACCTAGTACAGTTGAAATTACTTTTATGTCACTGTAAACCAACCACTTACCTTTTTATTGTATTTTAATGTTTTGAGGACCATAATCATATTTTCATAAGTTTCCGCCAGCTGTTCTGATTCTTATATGTTTCCATTGTGTAAAAGAACTCCAAAGAATCATTAAAAATCCCATTTCATTTGCATTGCAATGGAGTCTCAAATAACTTATCGATCCAGTGTTATTGTAACAGATAAAGGGGATATGAAGTCTTTCAAATATTGCATGAAAACACTGTCTCAGCATTTCTACACTGTGAGAGAGTTGTGCTGGTTGTCAGAATTTTTTTTGGTTTTCAAACATATTTCTAGAAGCAATAGGATGAAAAATTTGATAATTTTAAATTTTGCATGATGGCACTTATTTGCCAGATGAAACAATAAATTAAAGTGCATTTTCAAGACAAAGGTGTCCATACCATTCCTTGTTATCTTTTAAATTTGATTCACCCTGTCACATAATATGTAATATTATTTTGGTAGTTGATGAGGAATGACATCTTCAGGCAATTTGGCACATTAATTCCTTTTATATTTTAATCATAACCACTATTATATTATACCTTTATTCATCATATAAATATAATACACATATTTATTATATGATTAACACAACAATATTATTACATATAATAACTGCTCAGCGAGTTTTGCTGAATTTTTGTATAATGTTATGAAAACAAAAAAAAACAACAACAGAGTACATGCAACTGTAGACTCCCATAAAAAAATCACCATAGTATAAACTATGAATAGCAAGATTCAGGTGATGCTACATCATATGAATGTTTTGAAGCTTAAAGAAATACTTTGTAATTTGATTTGCATGCAATTGCATAAAGTCATGGTGCCTATTCTCTCTGTTGTTGAGTCATAGAAGAAATTAGCATTGCATCAAAATGTTTAGACTTTAAAGATGTTCTTAAAATCAATAGAAATATATGAAGTGTCATTTTGGCTTGGTACATTACATCTTGAGCAGAGCCACATTAATATATAATAATTGAATTAGGAAAAATAAAGATAATTGAAACAATATTGAATGAAATTGAGTTTATACAGTTGTAGAGGTCACAGGTCTAGCAGTTTAATGTTCCTTGCTATGGACTGAATTAAATTGACAGCTTCACCGGTGCCATTCAGTTTGCTCAATGCTCCGGCAACATTCGATAAGTACAGATTGTCATATCTAGCCTTGTGGTTTCTAATTAAAGATTGCATGAAATTTATAGCATCTTCGTCAGGCAATGTTTTCAATTTCCTTTGGGAATTTTCAGTCGTTTCAGCAATTATTTTGGTTTGTGCACAAGACATGGAAACAGTTCTCGATTCTTTCTTAGAGTTTTGATCTGCCAGTGTTGTCTCCATCACAAAGCACTTATCTCTGTAAAAATTTCTTTCTTCTTTGATTTTGTCAATCTGTTTTGCCAATCTTTTTAGCTCAGATTTTAATTCTTTTTCATTTTCATGGTACTTTTCCAGCATCTTATGATTGATATTAGTTGAAGAAATGTTTGTTGAAGTAAAATTAACGTTCCCTGGTAAACTCTCGTGGAGCTCTGGCAAACTCGCACATTGCTCAATTTTCTCAAACGTGATTTCATGTTTCTTTCTAAGCTTTTCTTGCATCTCTAAGCTTTTCTGTAAGTCAATTTTAAGAGATTTGTTTTCAAGCATGAGACGATTTTTGTCTGAGCTGATCTGTAATATAGTTGATGATAATTCCTTTATTCTTGTGGCATCATTCCTTGATACGTTACCTTTCTTAGTTCGTTTGAATGCATTATCTGAAGATTTGATAATTAATGATTTCTTACCCAGTATAGCTGTTTGATTCAACCTCTGCAATTCATTCTTTAGAGTTTCCATTGTTATTTTCATTTCTGCAACATTGGTTGATTTTATGTCTTCCTGGAGCATTCTCAGAACTTCTTGTTTTTCTCTATATTTTTCTTCAATTTTTGCAACTTTCCTTTTCAAATTATTTATCACATTGCCTGAGCCAAGTTCTTCTTGCTTGTATTTTTTAACATTTGAAAAATCATTTATGAGCTTCTGCTTCTTTGCTATTTCATCTTCACTGTGCCTTAGCTTGGACTTCAAAAGTGAAATTTCTGAAACTAGTTCCCTATTTTGTTTCTTCATAGCTAAGATTTCTTCTTGATATTCTTCTTGAGATTTCATAACTATCTTGTTTGGAGTCTTTTTTATATTTTCTAATAAAGACGATTTTGCAAATTCGAGCACACCGACATTCTTCATATAATTGCTGCTAGCTAAGCTAGTCATCAGTTGGCTGTTTACGAAACCTCTTGAAGATGAAGCAGACATGATACTTATGTGCTTATAACTTTTGGCAAGTCTCTTGCAAATAGAAACCTTTGAAAACGAGATAATATCCGTAAAGTTTTATGAGTAATCTATTTGTGATATGTTATGTCGACTAACAATATGAAAACGTATGACATGCTGGCAACATGGGACACCTGTAACTAGTGGCAACGCTATAGCCAAAAATGGAGGTTATTAATGGTTCTTCTAATCGATAACAAATTAAATCTCAATCAGTAATGAACATTTGATGTTCTTTTCTATCGTGTGAATAATTTAATGTCTCGATGAGTCAAGCACCACGGGACCTTCGGTGCCAACCTAATGGTACATATCTGATTGCGAATAAATATTTTAGAATTTATTTCTATAGGAATAATTTAAATGAAATCGTAATTATAATTTAGTGTGTGCAGTAATCATTTTTTTATTTTTTAAAATTTGTCGAGAGTCATCTAATGATTGAAATAAAAATGACTAATTAAAGTGATTTTTTAATATTTTAAAATGTATTTGTATCAGCATAATCTAAATAAAATGGTAATTATAACTTAGTCTGTGAAGTTATCATTAAAAAAATTTTTGTTAAATATTATAACATCATATTATTTTATTCTTATCAAAATGATTATTATTGTTAAACTCATTATTATTATTAATATTATAGTTATTATTGTATTATTGTTGTTCTTGTTGTTATTATTATTGTTATACCATGATGATGATTATCATGGGTTAGGGTTAGGGTTAGGGAAAGAGAACGAAAATAAAAAAAACATCACTTCCACTTTCTTTGTATCAGATTATCTAGCAATTATGTCCCGCAAGCGTCAAAATCGATAAATATTACTAAGTCAGGGTTAGGGTTAGGGTTAAAGTTAGGGTTAGTGTCAGGGTCACGGTTAGTGTTAGGGTTAGCATTAGGGTTAGGGTTAGGGGTTTTAACCATCACTATATTTTCACTATTTTTCACCATCACCATTTTTTCACCATTTTCCACCAGGGTTAGGGTTAGGGTTAGGGTTAGGGTTAGGGTTAGGGTTAAGAGAAATTAAAAAGCTTGTACTTCCACTTTTTTCTTTAGGGTTAGGGTTAAGAGAAATTAAAAAGCTTGTACTTCCACTTTCGCTCCAGTAGTCTTAATTTAAATATCAGGATTCAATAAGGAAAAACCTAATAGACGGAAATAATTTCCCTTCGAAATAATCTTTAGGGAGAAAACAATTATTTTTCACAAATAATTGTTAAACTGGGTTAGGGTTAGGGTTAGGGTTAGGTTAGGGTTAGGGTTAGGGTTAGGGTTAGGGTTAGGGTTAGGGTTAGGGTTAGGGTTAGGGTTAGGGTTAGGGTTAGGGTTAGGGTTAGGGTTAGGGTTAGGGTTAGGGTTAGGGTTAGGGTTAGGGTTAGGGTTAGGGTTAGGGTTAGGGTTAGGGTTAGGGTTAGGGTTAGGTTAGGGTTAGGGTTAGGGTTAGGGTTAGGGTTAGGGTTAGGGTTAGGGTTAGGGTTAGGGTTAGGGTTAGGGTTAGGGTTAGGGTTAGGGTTAGGGTTAGGGTTAGGGTTAGGGTTAGGGTTAGGGTTAGGGTTAGGGTTAGGGTTAGGGTTAGGGTTAGGGTTAGGGTTAGGGTTAGGGTTAGGGTTAGGGTTAGAATAGAAAATATAAATAAAACTGCACTTCCACTTTCTTTGTTAGTAGACAATCTAGCAAATTATGTATCGTGGTCGTCAAAAACACACAATATAAGTCTAACTAAATTAACAATGCATCAAGAGACAATATATCGGCAATTGATGATATAAACTGGCATTAAAGTTAATGGGAACCCATAAAAATAAGAGCCAGATATGGACAGAATGTTTAACTACAACGCCAAGAATTGCTAAGCAAGCTTGGAATTAAAGTAGTATTCGAGAGTCGTATGTTCTCAAAAAATTCTTAAAACGTGTTTATCGTAGAAAGAACCTAAGGAGAAAATAACGAAACCGATTGCAAATTCACTTAATAAATAATTACCCGTCGAAGCACGTTTTTTTTAAAAAAAACTATTAGATTAATAAGGGATGATAAATCATCGCCCAAAACAACAAATTAACTTAGTAGTTTTACCACGAATTCATCAATGAACGATAAATTAGTGTAACAACAAGAGATGAAATCTCAGCCCTTGGAAAAACCACAGAAATAAGTTGTTTATTTGGTAAAAAAATTATTATTGGGAACCCAAAAATTAAAACCAAAGATGCAATTAAATTAACTTAGTAGTTTTACAACGAATTCATCAATGAACGATAAATTAGTGTAACAACAAGAGATGAAATCTCAGCCCTTGAAGAAACCAAAGAAAAAGGTTATTTATTTGGTAAAAAAATTATTGGGAACCCAAAAAAAATTTTTTAAAAACCAAAAGTACAATAAATTAAAATAAAATAGTTTATAACGTGCGTTTTTCAAAAAAAATCTAAAAACGTATTTAACGTTAAAGATTTTTGAGAATGACGAGCGAGGTATATTAAAATGCTAAAAAATACCAGGAAATGCTTCGCATTACAAGTATCAAAGCTATACCGAAATATATAATATATTATATATTATATAAAAGTTCTACAAAATTCTAAAGCGTATTTCACGATAAAAAAGAATTTAAGAACAAAAGTGAAAAAAGCAATTAAAAAATTACGCTAAGAAATACCATTAAATTGCAACGCATAAAATGGTATCGAAGCAAAATAGAAGCAAGCACGTGTGTTTTGAACAAAGCACTGATAACCACTAAGAAATATCTTAGGATTATCAAGCGACAAAAATACGAATACTTCAACAGACAAAATACAAGGCAAAATACCGTTAATACGATTAAACTCACTAGGCCCTCGGCAGTTCTGCCCTCTAAGGTGAGCGAATAAGCGAAAAACGTAAAGATCGAAAAGCGGAAAATATTGTCCTTATATAGCCGAGGAAGGTCCAGTGTTGACCAATAGGAGACTCCTGAGCGGCGGTGGGAGCACTGCTTCCCCTGTCCTTTGAAGTGTTCATGCTGGCTAGCTTCTCTCTCCTCTAGAGGGGAGGTGGTGTCCTAGGAACTAGTTAATTAGTTATGCAGGCGTGACTCATTACATCGAGTTCAGGCCAGTCATTGTGTAATGCATCCTTGGCCTAGAACTAGGCGGTAAGATGGCTACGTTCCTTCGGACAGAAGTAACTTCCTTTTTCGAACGCCAAGATGACGGTGAGGTTCCTGAAGAGTTCATCCCTGGGGTGAACATTCCTGATGCTATCTTCTGTTGTTGTCTCCTGTCGTTCCCAGTGGTTTTTACCCAAAGGAACTATAACGGGTAAGACTTTAAAATACTACTTAGACGATCGTCAGAAGCATTTGTAATTTCTATGAGAATACTTCTCAAAGTTAGGTGATTGTACAGTGGCGAAATATCTTTGTCGATAAGTTCAATAGAATTTTCTAAGTAATATTCATTCTTAGAAGGTGATCTAATGAAACTATTGATTTCTGAGATAGCTGGATACCCAAACATATAATTTTGGGTGGCATGATTCAGCATTTTTTATAAGGAAAGAAATCTCTAATTAATCTCCTTCTTTATTAAGAAATGTATTCGTATCAAGAATTATCAAGTTCACGGAAACCCGTTACATCCAAAAGATAATTATTGTCATAATATACTCCAAATTTTTTGAAAATTAATTTTTCAAAAATACAGAAATTTATTCTTAAAAAATTAAATTTTAAAAAATAAATTCTTTTGTTTTATTCTAATAGATTCCTCAAAGTTACGCGGCCTCGAATGATCCGTTCCAATTATCGTTCTTGGTATATCTAACGATAATATGACGTTGAGGTTCCCGACGAATTCCGTCATAGGAGACAAATCATCAATTATCCTCCTGGTTAATCGAAGAGAGTTATGAATGGTAAGAATTTCTTATATTCGAAAAAAAATGTCTTGACGATCGTCACAGGCATAGTGATTGTAACTTAGTGGAGTATATAAGGGGAGTATTCAGTCGACCAAGAAAATCTTTTTAAGATAATCTTTATATCGAATGAGATGTGAATTGATACAACCACTTTTATTGGTTAGCATGATTCAGCATTTTTTCAATAAGAAATCTCTTATTGGAAATCTCAGAAAAGATAATTATTGTCATAATATACTCCAAATTTATTGAAAATTATTTTTCAAAAATTTATTATACAAAAATTTATTCTTAAAAAATTAATTTTTAAAAATAAATTCTTTTGTTTTATCCTTGTAGATTCCTCAAAGTTACGCGGTCTCGAATGATCCGTTCCAATTATCGTTCTTTGTATATCTAACGATAATATGACGTTGAGGTTCCCGACGAATTCCGTCATAGGAGACAAATCATCAATTATCCTCCTGGTTTATCGAAGAGAGTTATGAATGGTAAGAATTTCTTATATTCGAAAAAAATGTCTTGACGATCGTCACAGGCATAGTGATTGTAACTTAGTGGAGTATATAAGGGGAGTATTCAGTCGACAAAGAAAATCTTTTTAAGATAATCTTTATATCGAATGAGATGTGAATTGATACAACCACTTTTATTGGTTTAGCATGATTCAGCATTTTTTCAATAAGAAATCTCTTATTGGAAATCTCAGAAGTGTTATTTAGTTGATATTAGCGTACAAAAGATAATTTTTATAATTATTCTGCTCACCATGTGTACAAATAATTCCTTTTCTTAAAAATCAATTATGATTTTCATTCGGTACAGGCTACAAGAGGTTTAGCATCATCGAGATGGATGTCCAGAATATCATCAAGAGTCCATTCGTTCAGAAGAATTTCGAGAGGAGATTACTTCCTTTTTCGAAGGCTGAGACGATCGTGAAGTTTCTGAAGAAATCATCTTCAGAGAGAACTCTTCTAACGCTGTTTACTGCCTTCCTCGAGGTTTCACCAAAAGGAATTACAAAAAGGTAAGATTTTCTTATCTTTATTTTTACTTGGACGATCATCCGAAGCATTCGCTACTTCTCTGAGAATTTTTCTCATAGTTTGGCGATTGTAACCCAGCGAAATTTGTTTGTGGATAAGCTCATTAGAGGTTTTAAGGAAGTATTCATTCTTAGAAGATAATCTTTTATATCGAATGAATTGTGATTTAACAATACCACCAAAAGTATGTTTTGGGTGGCATGAGTCCGGGTTTAAAAGAAGTCTATTGTTAGTCTCCTTAAAAAACACCTTTGTACCAATGGAGTTATCTGGTTCGCGGAATACCGTTACATCCAGAAAATTGATTGCGTTTTTATCGCATTGTAATTCAATTTTAATGTCCGTTATTACATTGTTCATTGCAGATTCCAGAAGAGTAGCATCATCCGATGAACCCTTCCAGATCATGAAAATATCATCCAGATACCTAAGGTAGATTTTGGGTTTTAATTGATAATTTAGAACTAAATTATCTAACGCTCTTAAGTAGAGGTTGGCTAAACCCGGTGAGTACTTTTTACCCATGGCACAACCACAAACTTGGAGGAAATAATCACCATTAAATTCAAAATCATTTCTTTTCAAGGTGAATTCGAGCAGATCGATGATCAAAGAATCAGGGCGGTTACCGACCGGGTGCTTGTTAAACCAACGTTTAATGACAGCAACCGTTCTATTCAAATTCATATTGGTGTATAACGAACTAACGTCACCCGTTATAAAAATGTCATTATCATCCAAATGAATCCCTTTAATCTTTTGAATAAAATCGAAGCTATCCCTCACATAAGAGGGAAGGTGTTGTGCGTATTTATTGATATGGTAATCAATAAATTGAGCAATACGTGACGATTCCGTTTTGACATCGGAAACTATCGGTCGACCGGGTGGGCAATTAGGATCAAACCATTTACTCTTCGGTTTATGAACCTTAGGTAAAAAGTAGAATTTTCTACTATTAAACGGTCTTGGGCCCGTAAGAAATTTAAACAATTTCGAACTAATTTGGTGTGTATCCAAGGCATTTTTCAATTTTTGTTCCAATAGTCGAGCGTTTTCTGGTTGTATTGACTTTGTCAATTTAACGTAGAATTTCGTATCATTTAATTGCCGAATTGCCTCATCGAGGTATTTCTGTTTATCAAGGATTACAAAGGACGAACCTTTATCGGCCTTACGAATAGTAATTGACTTGTTATTAGCAATTTTATTGATACTTGCGTAATCAGAAAACCCATGTGTGATTTCGTTCAAAGTTCGAAAGGACGTCCGACTAGAATCGGTAGCATCTCTTACAATAAAATTATTCATTGTTTGGTAGAACTTATTTGTTACTTCATCGAGAATTAACCTCGTGTTGTAATCAAGACATTCGAGAGGTGGTTCCCACTCACTCGGTATTCTAAAGCTATCACTTTTAGGTAAATCACTTTTGAAAAACGCTTTTAATTTTAGCGTTCTAATAAAACGTTTAATAGCTTCATGGATTCTTTGTGAATTCACTTTACTATAACAAGGAACAAAGTAAATGCCCTTCTGTAAGACATTCAATTCTTTATTGTTAAACACAAAGTTAGAAAGGTTGAATGTCCTATTATCTGGATCCAGTCACCGTAGGGAGCGAGGCTCATCTCTTACGAGTCCTCTTGTTACTTTCCACCAGGGTTCCTGTGAAAAGAGTTCATTGAAGGTCAATTTCAGTCTAGAAACTCTAAGTTTATAGCCCACACAAACAAAACTATCGGATACCATAGATTTGCTTATATGGATGGCCCAATCACGTAGCTCAATAATCGAATATTGTGAGGGGATCCTCTCACAACATTTTAAAGAATTATGGATTTCTGGGTTGATTTTCCCATTCAGGAAAGCCCACTCAGAATCCCGGTTTACCCCAAATGCTACTTTAAGTAGGCTGAGGACGACGTCGGCAATCACCGATACCGTGGAAAACCTCTTTAGTTTCACAGTACTAATACCATGGATTAAGCACAAACCTGTGTTAGGAGGACCACTGGGAACCCTGGTGGTCCTCGTGTTCATTTCCTCATTGGTTGGTACGATAGTAGGTCCGACGGTTGGTACGATAGTAGGTCCGACGGTTGGTTCGACGGTTGGTTCGATGGTTGGTCCGAGGGTAGGTCTGTTTGGGGAAGGGATGGAAAGGGATTCCATTTCCTTCTCCAAGGAGTCGTCGAGTAAGCTCGGATCAAATGGGGGAGACAGGGGGCGGGCAGGGGTACTAGTGGATGGAATTGGGGGAGGCACCTCCACGGATTCCAAGAAAGGTATAGTGGTTTCCCTGCTAACCTTAACCTCAGGTCCACGAATCCTGCGTTTTTTTGCAGGAGCGACCTGTGCAGGGGTATCCTCAGCAGGTCGTTTTTCACCCAAGAGAGATCTCCAGGCTGTGAGAGCCTGGGGAATTTCTAAATAAGAAGTATGTTTGCACGGAGAATCCTCCAGTACAAAATCAAAGATGGATTTCTCCATTTCAGGGTTAGGGTTAGGGTTAGGGTTAGGGTTAGGGTTAGGGTTAGGGTTAGGGTTAGGGTTAGGGTTAGGGTTAGGGTTAGGGTTAGGGTTAGGGTTAGGGTTAGGGTTAGGGTTAGGGTTAGGGTTAGGGTTAGGGTTAGGGTTAAGGTTAGGGTTAGGGTTAGGGTTAGGGTTAGGGTTAGGGTTAGGGTTAGGGTTAGGGTTAGGGTTAGGGTTAGGGTTAGGGTTAGGGTTAGGGTTAGGGTTAGGGTTAGGGTTAGGGTTAGGGTTAGGGTTAGGGTTAGGGTTAGGGTTAGGGTTAGGGTTAGGGTTAGGGTTAGGGTTAGGGTTAAGACAGGAAATATAAATAAAACTGCACTTCCACTTTCTTTGTTAATAGATAATCCAGCAACTTATGTACCGTATTCGTCAAAAACACACAATGTAAAGCTAACTAAATTAACACTGCATCAAGAGACAATATATCGGCAATTGATGATACAAACTGGCATTAAAGTTATTGGGATCCCAAATAAAAATTAGAGCCAGATACGGACAAAATGTTTAACTACAACGCCAAGAATTGCTAAGCAAGCTTGGAATTAAAGTAGTACTTGAGAGTCATATGTTCTCAAAAATTCTTAAAACGTATTTAACGTGAAAAGAATTTTAGGAGAAGATAACGAAACTGATTGCAAATTCACTTAATAAATACCCGTCGAAGCACGTTTAAAAACTATTAGATAAGTTGTTTATTTGGTAATAAAATTATTTGGAATCCAAATAAAATTAAAACCAAAAATGCAGTTAAAATTAATTAAATTAACAAGGGATGATAAATCATCGCCCAAAACAACAAATTATCTTAGCAATTTTACCACGAATTCGTCAATGAATCAAGGGCTGAGATTTCATCTCTTGTTGTTACACTAATTTATCGTTCATTGATGAATTCGTTGTAAAACTACTAAGTTAATTTAATTGCATCTTTGGTTTTAATTTTTGGGTTCCCAATAATAATTTTTTTACCAAATAAACAACTTATTTCTGTGGTTTTTCCAAGGGCTGAGATTTCATCTCTTGTTGTTACACTAATTTATCGTTCATTGATGAATTCGTGGTAAAACTACTAAGTTAATTTGTTGTTTTGGGCGATGATTTATCATCCCTTATTAATCTAATAGTTTTTTTAAAAAAAACGTGCTTCGACGGGTAATTATTTATTAAGTGAATTTGCAATCGGTTTCGTTATTTTCTCCTTAGGTTCTTTCTACGATAAACACGTTTTAAGAATTTTTTGAGAACATACGACTCTCGAATACTACTTTAATTCCAAGCTTGCTTAGCAATTCTTGGCGTTGTAGTTAAACATTCTGTCCATATCTGGCTCTTATTTTTATGGGTTCCCATTAACTTTAATGCCAGTTTATATCATCAATTGCCGATATATTGTCTCTTGATGCATTGTTAATTTAGTTAGACTTATATTGTGTGTTTTTGACGACCACGATACATAATTTGCTAGATTGTCTACTAACAAAGAAAGTGGAAGTGCAGTTTTATTTATATTTTCTATTCTAACCCTAACCCCGTTA